>PVKZ01002794.1:0-187588 GCA_004027375.1 Macroglossus sobrinus | reverse complement strand
GTTGTACCGTGGGGACGTGGTTCCCAAAGATGTCAATGCTGCCATTGCCACCATCAAGACCAAGCGCAGCATCCAGTTTGTGGACTGGTGCCCCACTGGCTTCAAAGTTGGCATTAATTACCAGCCTCCCACTGTGGTGCCTGGTGGAGACCTAGCCAAAGTACAGCGAGCTGTGTGCATGCTGAGCAACACCACAGCTGTTGCTGAGGCCTGGGCTCGCCTGGACCACAAGTTTGACCTGATGTATGCCAAACGTGCCTTTGTTCACTGGTACGTGGGTGAGGGTATGGAGGAAGGAGAGTTTTCTGAGGCTCGTGAGGACATGGCTGCCCTTGAGAAGGATTATGAGGAGGTTGGAGCAGATAGTGCTGAGGGAGAGGATGAGGGTGAAGAGTATTAACTTGTCTGCTGCAAAGTTACACTCCATTGTCTTGGGACTGTCTTATTTCCGTTGTGTGATGTTGTCTATTATGTCCCTAACTTGTCAATAAAAGTGATTTTTTTTTAAATGTCAAAGCTGCCTTCTGTATCATAGTGAATACTTGCCCCACTTATTCAAGGCCAGTTGGAGATGGAGGCTGGCAGAGGATCCAACTGATCATTGATTAACATTTCAAGTGGCTTCTGTGTGCTATGTACTGTGCTAAGTTGTTTCTCTCAGGCCTGAATTAATGGTAATATTATTCCTTGAGTAAGGCAACAGGCTCAGATAGATTAGGCCAATGCGTGTCAAACTTCAGTATGGATATGAATACCCTAAAATATTAAAATGTATACCCAAATTTGTAGGTCTGAGGTGGCACTTGAGATACCACAGTTTTTGGTAAGCTTCCAGCTGATGCTCTTGGTGTGCTGTGACCACATGTGATGGCAAGGGGTAGGTTAAATAGTAAATTTTGGAACCAAAATTCAAGTAACCAGCCAGACTGCCTTAACAATTGCTGTCAGTATTGGATAAAATAGTCACATGGGAGGTGCTTGGAATTGCTCTGATATATGCCATACTTAGCCAAAACCTACAATAGCAAATAAGAGTATACTTTAAGAAGTTAACTGCTTGGAGAAAGTGAAGTTGGCTGAGACACAATTATAATAATTATAGGTTGTAGTACTGGTACTTAACCCAATGTCTGTTGTGGGGAATATTTGAAGTATCGGAATAAAGGGGGAAATTTGAATTATGTATATGTAGGAAAGATGGGAGAGGGGAGAGTTCCCTAATTTGGACCCTCTTCCAAGCACCTGTTGGAAGCAGTGTGGTGGTTCTTGAGGCAGGGAGGAGCTATAAAGAGGGTGGGGAAGAAGGTATAAATGTGCATGGCTGGAGAGCTTGGTGATTGATACTCAGATACCAGTGGTGTGACCTATAAGGTTAAGCTGAGTAATGGACATAGAGGACCAAGGGGCCAAGCCTCATGCAGAAGGGAGAAACCAGTTTGGGTGCTGGCCTGAGTGGAAATGCCACACAAGTGGCAGGAGATGGGGGCAGCTGTGTTCACCTTTGCTCCCTTACTCTCATGGTGCTCAGTTACCAGAATCTTTTTTTCGCATTGGTGTTTTCGCCCCTTACTCCTTGCTCACCTCTGCCCTCTTAGGAAGGAAGCATCTAGAACAGATGCCCATTCTATCTTGGAACACTAACTGCACTGCTTCCAGCCTGAAATGCTTCAACTTTGTGCTGGGAGAGGATCTTACATCATTTATCTTGAGAGCAACCCTAGTCTTAAGCCCTCCAGGGCAGGGTGTAGCCCTGTCACATCCTTGAGTACAAAGCCAGTTATTCCTACTTATCAGATGGGCCAGATTCTTCCTGCAGCCTGAGTCCCAGATGAAAATGAACCTTGAACAGGCTGGCCTCCAGCCCAGCCACCAGAGGGGCAACTGGAGGCAATAGGACACTCAATTGAGAAGGAGCAGATAATTCAGCATAAGCTGAGCACGTGATAGCCCATGACACCTGAGATCCATACTTTGAGCCAGTGTTTCCCAAGTCCTGTGCCCTAAGATTGAGATTCAGGGGCTCCCTGTGCTAATCGCTCCTGGCCATGAGTGACCCCTTCAATGACTTACAGATAAGTTACTTCATTGTGCCAAAATGTGAAAAGGTTGGAAACCTTGAAGCAGCCACAGTTGGGAGTGGGTGGGGAGTGGGCGGGGATGGGGTCGGAGGAGTGGGGGTGAGAGAAGAGTTTAGCTGAGAAAAAATATTCCAGTAGAACAGAGCCTGGGGAATTGGAAGAGTAAAGTGACAGTGGTTGGGGAAGGATTTGTCCTTGCAATGATAATTTTTCCTCTACTGCCTTGGTGAGAGAGTGAATAGAAGTTAGCCTGCAGCAAGAACAAATATACCCCAAGGTCTAGGTCACTGCTTTGTGGCTGACAATCATTTGATCTGCCCTTGAGCACAAATGGAAAGTCTGGATTCACAACTGCAGCTATTGCTAATGCCGCTGAGGCTTGATGGGGATAAATGGAGAACACCTATATGGTACAGGCTCTGAGATTGGCTGATTCCCCAGTTTTTGGCTGTGTGGACAGAGAGCTTAGGCTGCTTTGGCCTGAGTTGACAGGAAGAGCAATCTGCATACACTCCATGGAAGCTACTGGCTACTGAGGGCCCAGTGGGCCCAGGCATAGCTGCTTTGAGCTGGGGTGAGAAGGAAAGAATGGCTGTGAGGGGGGTGGTATGCTGGCCTAGCTACCTGTCATCCTAAGTGGGAAGCAGCTGGCAAATGCTCCTGCTCCAGCAGAATTTGTCAAACAGCCCACTGTCAGGCCAGAGGTGGCCATGTGGGTTCAAGTTTAGAGAGGGCTTGTCTTCAGGTCTTGGATTTCTGTAAGGTGTTGAGAGAAGAAGGGGTGGCTCTGTCAGGGTGGGAGGGTTCGATCTTCATAACACCCTGTGAGGACATATACCCATTTCCACAGCTGAGAAAGTCAAAGCTCCAAGAAAAGTATCTAGCCTAAGGCTACAGAGCAAGTGGCTGAAATGAAATTTGACCCCAGAACTCTGACTCTACTCGCCCAGCAGCCTCCAAACAGTGCCAGGGGAAGTGGTCACCATACCTGGCAGCCTTTCCAGCTCTGGGTGATTAGGGCCACGTCCTGGGCCTTATCAGGCAAGAGGACCACAGTGTCCAGCCCTTGTGTGGAGCAGTGGATGGAGCCACAGCCACAGAAAGGAGATCTCACTATGCTGTTGATTGTTAGATCTCCTCCTGGCATCCCTTTTCTGGGGTCTAGGTGATAGCATGCTGTCCCAGAGGAACAAAGCCAGCTGGTCTCCACTAGCCATACTGTAGTTTTCTTAGTAAGGGGGCTTTTTTGTCCAGGCCTCTCTCTGAACTCAGTGAATCAATTCTCAGATCATAGAAATATGATGTCCTTGTAGGTAGCTGCTACCACCTTTCTGGACTTCTGCCAACAAGACACCAGCCACATTGCAGACAGTATAGCTCACAGCTGGAGCATCACACCCCCACGCACTGGGCCCAAAATGGTCAGCTCCTGTCAGCCGAGGCCACAAGATGATGTTGACAAAGATAACCCAGGCAGATGGCTCCTGGAGCCCAGTGCCAGGGTGGCTGTCTGGGAGACACAGGGTAATAGAAAATGAAGGGAAAACAGAACCATTGTGTTGGGGTGGGGAAGGTTCCCACCTAAAGTCCCATGGAGAAAGTCGCCTTTGCCAACATTTCCTTAGCCTGTCACTGCCCCGTTCATTCCAAGAGAGAGCATGATGTCTCTGAGTCTGTCAGTCCTGAGCTAGTTCTAGGAAAAGAGTTTTTTCCTCCTCTAACACTCCTTCAAGTTTGCAGCAGGAGAGAAATATTCAGCAGCAATGAACTTTCCAGAACTAAAAACATGTCTTCTTTAATCTGTCATAAAACAGAAAATGCTTTTAAATACTTGTCTCATCATAAGACTTCTCTTTTGTTTCTATTTTAAAAACAAGAACAGAATATAAAGCTTTTTTAAATTACACAGAGTTTTGTCTATATTCATGAATTAGTTTAATTTGGAGGGGTATAAATTTAATCTCACTGCTATCACTCCTCCCTCCCCACACTCTGTTCTTATCAAATATCTCATTTGGCTCATAGATGTCTAGCCTGACAGTAAGCTAATACAGAAATTCCCTTGGCAAAAGTAACCATATTCATTATACTTTTATAAGAATTATTTCACTTTTTAAGTTTAATTCATTCGTTCATTATTTTGGGGGCACCTATTTGGTGCAAGCCATTGTGCCAAATACTACAGGGAATACATTTAGTTTTTTGTCGCCCTCAGATGAGAGACAGATCACATAAACACAACCCTAATTCAAGGCAGTACATGCCACAAGTCAGAAGAGATGATCACATGTGGCAGCCACTGTTGCATATCTACTGCAAAGCTATCCCAGCTGGTTGCTTTACCTGCCAACACAGCCCAGTTCCATTAAGTTATTAGGCACCCATGTGCATCAGGGGAGGCTGGGCCTCCCCACCACCAGGGTAAATCTTAGTCTAAGCTAATCGAGGTAATTCCAGCTCTCTTCCCAGGGATTGGTTAAAGAACCAGCATGTGATACAATTATGGGACTGAGAGGTGAGGTAATGTCTGCTGATTGGGGGCTGGGGAGAAGATATTCTTGGATCATTTTCCTTGCTCTTAATAAGGAATGCAGGGAAAGGATTCTTCATTGTGGATATTATAATGTGCACACATGATGCTTAAAGTTGCTGCAGTCATCTTGTGACCACAAGGGGAGAAACGTGAGGACAAAAGCTAACATGGAGCATGACACAGCAGAAACAAGAAAAGAACCCAAATCCTTGAGAGGATGTTGAGTCCCTGAAAGAACCATCCCTGAAATTGCTCTACCTCTGGGTTTTCCATTATGTGAGATTATAAATCCCCTTATTGTTTAGGACATTTTGCCTTGGGTCTTCCAAAAGTATTCTAACTAATATAATATAAAAGCCTTACACAATAGTTCATAGAACCATTTAATAAAATAATAATAAAAATATTAATGCCCTTTTAAATTTCTATAACCCTTTTCTAGTATAAACATTGCCACAAGAGAGCAGAGATTCCATGTGCCCTTTCCTTGGTTTTCGGCCTTCCTCTGCCTGGATTCCTGGTCAACTGATCTGCTGCTTCCTGTCAGTGTTTCCATGAGTCTTGGATGAACTTAAACCATAAATTGAAAGCATACAGAGAACATCTGCAGGCCCCAAAATTGTTTCTTCTTCCCTTTTACATGCAACTGTGAATGGAGCCATCATCAGATCTGCATATTACAGAAGAGCAAGGAGGACCACTGGGAAAGAATCACCCCCTCTCAGGAAGCCCAGCCCAGAAGGACCCTGATCCCAGGGCAGTCCCAAATCTTCCAGAAACTGAGGGGCTTTGAATTGCCCTTGCAGACAAAAGGGTGGCACCAAATGACTCTTGGAATAAGAACCAGACCAGATTCTTGGGGCTTTAGAGTATGAATAGGAACCACTCGACTAGTTGTTCCACTCTCTAGCAACCCTTGGGTCCCTGAAAGGAGAAAGCCTAAAAGGCTTTTTCTCCTTTTCTGGCCCATTTGGTTTTCTCTACTCTTCCGCTCTTGTCCCTTATCTACCCTACCCCTCATCTTCTCCTACCTCTCCTTCCATTTCTCTCCCCACCCTACTCTCATCTTCCCATTCCCATTTCCTCCATCACCTCCCTTTCCTCCAGCCAGGTGCCAGCACAGCAGTGTGCTGCAGACAGAATTCACCAAGGGGATGAGAGAACATCTAATAGAAGCTGACAATTGGCCCTTGCTGGCTGGGAGATTCTCTGGCTGGGCCCAGGTGTCAAATGAGGGCCTTCATGGCCTGCAGGCAGAGGGCAGGGAGGGCAGTTTGTAAGGCATAAGAACTCTTTGAACTTGTTTGTTCAACTGTCACCTGGCCTCTCCCTGCAGAAGATGAGGTGAGATGGTTGGCAGAGTGTCATGATTGCAGAAAAGAGCCTCCTGATGACTGGCCTGATGGACATGAGTCTTTATCCTGTTTTATCTCATAGAAGTCAAGCCCCTACCTGGGTAAGGAGGGGCCAGGGCCATATCTCTTTACAGCCCATGAAATTGTAAGTATTGTCTCCCATCTCTTTATCTTCATTAGGAAAATAAGGGAGGGGTACCTGCGGGATCCCAGAATTTCCCGTGGGATCCTAAAATTTCTCACCTGCTCTATCCTTCTGGAATTCCAGGCTGAGAAGTTCATGGAAGTTGTGTAGTGGGAGGGAGGGTGTCTGCCTGGTGGACCAGCATAAAGTCTGAATTTCTTTTGAGCAATCCCAGTAAATGGAGTGGGGGTTGGGGGAGAAAATCCTTGCCTTCCTTGGACTCCCTGACTGTGGTCTATTCTGAACACGGACCCTTTCACTGTGGATGAGATCACATGGATGTTCCAGCTCGCACCATCCCAAAACAAGCTGTCCCACTTCTCCCATCCCTTCCTTCCCCTGTCTATATAGAGACTGCCACACATTCCCACCTGGAGGATCTTGAGGCATCACTCGGTGAAGCTCCTGGGATCAGTGCTCTGAGACCCACATTTTAAAAAAAGCATTTACAATCATTAGTAAATACTTTTGTTATTACCTAGTCCTCTACTCAACCTATATTCCTGGAAAGAACGTCAGAGATCTTTTCATCCAAGCCCTTTGTTTTACTAATGAAAAAAGCAAGGCCCAGTGACTGGCCCAGGCCTGGGACCAGGTTTCTTGCACATCTGTCAGGAAATGAGGAGAAATTTTCATCAGGCAGTCTCTCATAAGAGATCTACAGAAGCAAGTGGAGACCAGGACAAGAATCCTGGGTTCTAGTCTGATAAGCAGTGTGACTAATTCTGTAACTGCTCCTTCTCAGTTTCACCTGGTAGCCAGAGCCATTGCCTTGCACCACAATGAAGTTGAAGACAATAGGACTGACCCACTAGAGAGAGGTTACAAACAGAGTGACTTTTCATGACCCTAAATGCTCCTGCAGGCACCTACTAAGAACAAGAATGTCTCCTTACACAACTGCATTCTCATCTTCACACTTAAAAAAGGAATAATCATTCCATAGAATATAATAACCAATTTCTCCAGCAGCCTTTATTTTTGTTCAAATCCAGGATAAATATAGATTTGAAAATTGCATTTAGTTGTTATATCTCTTAGTCTCTTTCTTGTCTAGAACAACCCCCCAACTGTAATGGGTTGAATGGTGGCTCCCCACAAAGATATGTCCACATTCCAGAATTTGTGAATGTAACCTTATTTTTTTTTTTTTTAAAAAAGGATCTTTGCAAGATGTATTTAAAGACCTTGAGATCATCCTGGATTACTTGGGTCACCATATTCCATATCAGGTGTCTTTATAAGAGGGAGAAGAGAAGACACAGACACAGACACAGAGGAGGAGAAGGCCACGTGAACAAAGAAGTAGAGATTAGAGATGGTGCCACAAGCCAAGGAACTCCTGGGGCCACTAGAAGCTGGTAGAGGCAGGGAAGGATTCTCCCCCAGAGCCTTTGGAAGTACAGCCCTGCCAGCATCCTGATTTTAGATTTTCAGCCTCCAGAACTATGAGAGAATAAATTTGTTTTGGGGATTTTGTTTTGTTTTTGTTGTATAGAATTTTTATGTTTATTTGATGACATATGCTGGGGAGCAATATCTCAAATGCACCCCAAATTTCTATTGTTTTAAGCCACCAAGTTTGTGGTGATTTCTTATGACATCCCTAGGAAGGTAATATACCTACTGTTAATTTTTTAAACGCCACTGACTTCTCAAAGAGTCTAGGAATCTTTGTCTTATAGAATGTCTCAAATCTAAAATTGTCTTCACATTGACCTTTTAAAGTCATAAATCAGATCAAGTCAGTCCTCTGCTTAAAACTCTCCAATGGCTTTCCATTGCATTTAGAATACGCTGTAAACTCTTTACTCTGATTTACAAAGCCCTACATGCTTTGACTCCTTCCCACACCTCAAACCTCACCTTTCCCTCTCTCTTCCTCTCTCACCTTGCTCCAGCCTCATCGACATTTCTCCAATTCCTTGAACATGCCAAGTTCATCCCAGCTCTGGCTCTTTCCTCTGCACAAGTGACAACCAAATACCATTCTTGATCTTTAAATCTGGATTGGGGGAAAATAGCTATTAAGGATATTATTGGGACAACTGGGGAAATTTGAATATTGACTGTATATTGGGTTAATGAACATGTTAATAGTACCATGGTTATGTATGAAAATGTCCTCATTTTTATGAGCTGCATGCTGAAGTGTTTAGAGATGAAATATTATGTGTCTAAAATTCCCTTTCAAATGAACTGTGGCAAAATACTGACAGTTGGTAAATCTGGAAGATGATTATATTGGTGTTTACAGCAACATTCTTTCAACTTTTCTCTGAGTTTGAAAATCAAAATAAAATGGGGGGGAAGACAGACAATTTAAAGAAAAAAAATATTAATCCAGGTAGGTTCAAATCTTCATGTGCATTAAAAATTATCTAGGAAGTTTGTTAAAATACAGATTCTAGGGATTCAGAAGATCTTGGTGGAGCACTGAAATCTGCTTTTTAACAGACCCCCTGGGTGATTCTGAGTCACAGCCCAGGCCAAACCATGAAAAGGAAGGTTAAGCATTCTGTGGCCATAAGCTGTTCTGTTGTTCAGTTGAGGGGTATCTGTCTGGAAATGAATCAGGCAGAGAAGTGATTTGATAATGAGGGCAGGACTGGAGATCATGAACAGAGTAGAGGACAGGGTGAGTGGGGACAGATTTTGCCCTCCTCTGACTTTTGGCTTCTGGGGGTGGTGGTGGGGGCAGAAGAAGAATGAAATCAGGTTTCTGAAATCCTAATACCAGTGCTGATATTCCATTTTACACACTCTTTGTTAATTCTCCTCACCTGTGAAAAGAAGGTCGTAATAATTTTAAAGCATTCTCCAAATTCCTGCATTCCCTTAGCCTCTAAAGCTCAGTAAGCCTGGATGCATTCAGACTGCAGATGTCATTCTGGCCAATGGCCAGAAGGTGGCAGCAACACATCTCTTTATTTTCCAGACTGACAAACGAGGATTTTTTTCAGGTGCATCAGGGTTACTTTTCAATTTAACTAAATTATTTGAACAAGGTCCTGTGCTAGACACCACTGACACAAAGGCGAATAAGACCTGATCACTGCTTTCAAAGATCATATTGTCGGAGCAGGGCGGGGCAGGGAGTCAGACATATAAACAGTTTAGTAGCTGTGTGACCTTGGGCAAGTTGCTTAACCTCTCTATGCCTCAGTTTCTTCAACTGTAAATGAGAATAGTAATAATATCTATGTCATAGGGTTATTGGGAAGATTTCTTACTTGTTTCTTGGCACATAAGAAACGTTATCTATTAGTTACTATGCAATACATTGAGAGAAATGATGAGACAGAAAAGATATCCAGAGTGCTCCCTACCTGGAAAAGTAGAGCCTCAAAAGATAATGGGAAAATAATTCCACTCTGGTGGAGTCCCACTGTCAGTGGGGACCCTGCAGCTAGACCGGCCCAAGAGAGATCACCTTGAATGGAACTGGATTCCTTCTGGCTGAGGCTCATCTTGGCTCCTGCAGACCCAGAGCACAGAACACTAGCAGAGCCTGACCCACTAGGCCGAGCTTTCCTGGAAAGGGAGCCACCATTAGTTCACTGTGCAGCCTCAGACAGGCAACATTGTCCCTCTGAGCCTCAGGTCCTACCTGTGATGGGAAAGAGGACCATGAGAACCAATGGATGGTACTGAGTTCTACACAGGGAAACTTTGGAGAGTCAGCTATAAAATCAGCTAGTACAGGAGTAGCAGGGACATAGAGCTAGGGATGCAAAGAGAAAGTACTAGGAAGGCATATAGATATTGGGGAGGCCATTGGACTTTCCCCAGGATATGGAATGGAGGTCGAGCCAATCTCAGACCTCAAGAGGAAGGGAGATCCCAGCTGACACTGGTTACAAGTAATTAGGGTTGTCCTTGCTCCTCTGTGTCTGTTTCTTCTGTCACATGGGAGGAAAAGAAAGCAATCAACAGTGTTGAGCACCTGCTATGAGCCTTACAACATGCTTTTTTATGTACAATACCTCATGTAGATCGCACAACATCCCTGAGAGAAAGGTGTCATCCTCCAGATTTCACAAATGAAGAAACTGAAGCTCAGAGAGGACAAGTGATTTACCCAGGGTCACATACAGTGCCCAGGCTGATGTCCTGATCCTCTCTCCTTTGACCTTTTCCTCCAACTCACTTTAGCCTCAGCTGCCCACTCCCTTAGAAATGCTCTGGGAATCTTATCCATTAATACCCCAGCTCCAGAATCACAAATTCATGCATCCTGCTCTCTGAAAACAACTTCTTACTCCCTCAGTGTCTCTTTCAATTTCTTTGTACTATGACCTTGGCCTTGTATTTTCTTTGTACTTCCTTGGCCTTGCCTTGGAGTCTAGCTATGGACCTCTTTACTCTGCCAATCTCACACTATCTCTTGCCCACACACCCCTCCTCACTCAGCTTTAAGTCCATGGCCCATCATTCAGTAGCTCTCTTGCCAGTAACCTAAACTTCATTGCTCTCCTTCCTTGCAAACCTCTGAATGCATCTAATTGTCATTTCTCTCCAAGCCTTCAAGCAGAAGAGCAGCCAAGGGCAGCAGAAGGAGAAGGGGTAATAATAAAACTGGCTAATACTTATACAGCAAGTCCTGTGTACCAAGCACTAAGTGCTTCACATATTGTAACTCATTTCAGCCTCCAACACTATGAGGGAGGCACTAGTTTTATCATCCCCACTTGTGGATGAAGACAATGGGGTGAATTGAGGTTAAATCACTCACCCAAACCAAAGCACACAGCTAATTAAGCTGAGGAGCGATATCGGACCCAGGCAGTCTTAATTGAACCCAGAGTCCACGTCTTTCAGTATATTATTTGCACAGTACAGAGAAAGATGAAGTCACCTTCCACTCTCTCCATCAACCAGGAAATACTTGGCTCCTTCCACCCTGGGTCCAGCACTGCTCACAGCCACTAGTAGGGACAATCTAAAAGAAGTCTAGATTCTCATTGCATTAGGGGCTGATAGTATCACTCAGGAGATAAATAATAATAGTAATAACAATAAAAATAGCTTACATTTTCAGTTGTTATTATATGTGTTCTAGGTATTTTACACATATTCATTTAATCCTCCCAAGATCTATCCCCATTTTACTGAAGGACATGGAAGAACATAAGAATGAGCCTAAATTCGTACAATAGAGTGTTGAGTGAGATGGGAAGCTTGGCAGCTGAATGCCAGAGTTCTGGCTTTGACAGCAGGCCTAGTTCCCCCACCTGTCAAGCCCCCTACCTCGAACCTATGAAGAACCCTATCCCTCCCCACTCCCAGAAGTTAGAGGGGACAGGCCTTAGTTTATCCATCTGTCCCCTCTCTCCCATCCTCTTCCCATTCCCCTGGCAACCAAACCAGATCCTCCATCAAAGAGAAGAACCTGGCAGCTGCTCAGGAAGAGACTAATGGCCCAGAAGGAAGGAGGAGCTTGGAAAGGAGACTAAGGCAGTAAGGATGTGAGCCCACAGGAGGGCGTTGGCCGATCTTAGAGGACACACAAAGAGGAGGAGGCTTCTCTGCCCTGCAATGCTGAAGGAGCTGGCTGCCAGGGAGCCACCCTCCTCACTGCCTCAGCCAGAGACCCAACCCGGAATCCCAAACCTACTTCCCCACACACCTAGCTCTTGTCCCCAGGGCCAATCTGAAACAGACCTGACCCTACTGGAGAGCCCTGGAGTGTCCAGCGGCTGCAGCTCAGTGGCTCCTGGCAAACCCACCAGGCCTCAGCACCCTGGCTCCTGCAGACCATCCAAGCTGCCTCTGCCCATTCCTGGGCAGCCTCTGCCTGCATTCTGAAACCATTTTATAATCAAAGGCCAGACATCAGCCTTCCTGCTAACTCTAGGGTGGGAGAGTAGGAAGATATATGTGTGTGTGTTGGGGGTGGGTGTTTGTGTAATGTGTGTGCACATAGGTATACAGTGCTATTATACACATGCTTCTATTTGTGTGCACTAGCTTGTGGATCTGCTCTGGCGCCTTTCTCCGCTTTCAGTCCTTAAACCTTTAGGGATGGGCACCTTCTCTTTTCCTATCTCATCCCTATTCTGCCCCAACCATCTTGATACCTGCAGGTCCCCAATACCAGAAACCAGTTCCTGCCAGTCCATCCATCTCTCAGCTTTGGCAGCAGCTACCACTCCTCAGCCCCCTCCCCTACCTACCTCAGAAATCACCCTGTTTCCCGTAAGGCCGTGACTGAGCAGTGGTTGGTTGGGGGAAGGGAGAATCCAGTAAAGCCAGACAGCATACACTGGCTCATTCAGCTCAGCTTCTGGCAGGGCATAGACCCTGATTAGTGGGACCCAGAGCTGGGCCCAGTCGCCCTCAGCCCCTTCTGGTGTGCCCACCCTATTGGGGCTCTGGGGTAGACCCAAGTTTGGGAGCTGTGTCTTTAAAGCTGAGACATGGGCAGACAGACACCCCTTGGCCATGTGTCCAGGGGAGGGGGAGGGGGAGGGGAAGTGGCCAATCCATTAGCTGAGGAGCTGGCGCCAGGCAGCAACCCTTCACAGGGCCCTGGGGATTACAGAGCGATCAGCCCATCTCCACCTCCCTCAGCTGTTTCTGCCCTCCTGTCCCCCATATCTCCCTGAGTGTGGTGACAAATTGGGTAGCTGACAGCAGGTGAAAGCAAAGCCTTGCCTTAAGGGGACAAATGGAGGCACAGGCTCTGGGGCCTAAGCCAGGACAGCTCTCCATCCACCTGGGCCACCTCCTCTCTGTTTACGTGCCAGAAACCTGTCCTTTAAACTGCAGTCCTACTATTCCCCAATTTTTACCAGCTCTTTCAGGCAGGGACCCCAGCTCAAATCAGGCCGATCCTAGACTGCAGCTCTGGATGCTTGCTGGAAGTCGCTAACCTCCAACCCCGCCTGCTTGTGGCCTGTAGTCTCCATCCCTGCTTGCTTCCCCATCAGCAACAGGGGAAACCAAGTAGGCAGTGCGCCAGCAGCTAGAGAGGGAGGGTGCGGCGCTCCGGCTGCTCCGCAGGGGTGGGGCGTCCCCCTCCCCACTTAGCCGCACAGTTAGGCCAATGGGAGGAGCTGCCCGTTCCCCCCCTGAGTGCACAGAACTATAAAGCCGCCTCGCAGAGGTCTGCAGCTCCAGGACCAGCTCCGCCAGCGGTGACTGAACATCCTCAGCCGCCATGAGCCATCCGTCGGGCCTCCGGGCCAGCGTCAGTTCCACCTCCTACCGCCGCACCTTTGGGCCACCGCCCTCACTATCTCCAGGGGCCTTCTCCTACTCGTCCAGCTCCCGCTTCTCAGGCAGCCGCCTGCTGGGCTCGGCATCCTCTGGCTCCTCGGTACGCCTGGGCAGCTTCCGCGTCCCCCGGTCTGGCGCGGGCGCCCTCCTGCGCCTGCCCTCGGAGCGCCTCGACTTCTCCATGGCTGAGGCCCTCAACCAGGAGTTCCTGGCCACGCGCAGCAACGAGAAGCAGGAGCTGCAGGAGCTCAACGATCGCTTCGCCAACTTCATTGAGAAGGTGCGCTTCCTGGAGCAGCAGAACGCGGCCTTGCGCGGGGAGCTGAGCCAGGCCCGGGGCCAGGAGCCGGCGCGCGCCGACCAGCTGTGCCAGCAGGAGCTGCGCGAGCTGCGCAGGGAGCTAGAGCTGCTGGGCCGCGAGCGCGACCGAGTGCAAGTGGAGCGCGACGGACTGGCAGAGGACCTGGCAGCACTCAAGCAGAGGTCAGGGGGCAAAACCGGGCGGCGGCCGTCGAGGCAACTGCGCCTCGCTTCCCTCTCTACCAACCACTCGAGAGTGTGGCTTCCCTGGCCAACCCAGGCAGGCTTTTGCAGGCAGCATCCTCGCCCCACCTCACCCCATCCTACCCCGATCACTTTCCTGAGTCTCTGGGGAGGCGAGGGAGCAGGAGTGACTATGTCTCCCCTGTGTATAAAGGGGTCCTAGCCTGCTAGAAAATGGGGCAAGTCCATCAGGCAGCCTGAAGACCCCTCCTCAGAGTCCTGGGCAGTAACAGCCTCTACCCCAGGTTCTGGGGAGCGGGAAGGATGGTGACCCCACATCTCAGCCGCTGCCCTCTCTTCCCGCCAGGCTGGAGGACGAGACGCGCAAGCGGGAGGACGCAGAGCACAATCTCGTGCTCTTCCGCAAGGTGAACCCAGGCCCCGTGTAGATTTTCCGTCTCCCCACCCCTACCCCTAGCCTGCGTGTCCAGGGTGGCATCTGTGGGTGCAGGGAGGTGACCAGAAGCCTCCAAAGGTGGACACGGTGGGCCTGGCCCTTCCTTGGGCTGAGCTGCCCGGGCTGAGCAGCCCTCCCTGCTCTTGAATCTCTACTGCCACCCTATGAAGGACGTGGACGACGCCACCCTCGCCCGCCTGGAGCTAGAGCGCAAGATTGAGTCTCTGATGGATGAGATTGAGTTCCTCAAGAAGCTGCACGATGAGGTGCGTGCACCCGAGTATCAAGGGAGGCTTGGGAGATTGGAGGTAGTCACGTTAGAGCTGGAAGGCAAGCTCTGGGGGAAATCGGCAGTCGGAGCAGAGGAATTGCCTTGGAGAAGCCAAGTGAGATTGGCTGGGTAGACGCAGCCTACAGGTGGTTTGCCTCCGCCCCTGCGCCACCTGGTGGCGAGCGGTGGAGCTCCAACCCATAACCTAGCCACCGGCTCAGTGCGGGCCACGCGCTGGCTGTGCAGTTCCGTGAGCGCTGCACTCCCTGGCGCCCCCTTCTGTTCATTCAAGTGTTTCTACTCTTTTCTGTGCGTGAACTGCGCCATCCGCGTTGGATCTTCGCGGCGAATTCGACGTCTTGTTGCCCTGGGCGGCAGGAGCTGCGAGACTTGCAGGTGAGCGTGGAGAACCAGCAGGTGCAGCAGATAGAGGTGGAGCCGACTGTGAAGCCTGAGCTGACAGCGGCGCTGAGAGACATACGCGCACAGTACGAGAGCATCGCGGCGAAGAACCTGCAGGAGGCAGAGGAATGGTACAAGTCCAAGGTGCGAGAGACCGGGAGGATGTAGGAAGGTTGGGGGGTTTAGGGCGCTGGGGCGAGGGCTCATCCGGTTCACTCACATCCAAGTTGCACCCATTCCGCAGTACGCGGACCTGTCCGACGCTGCCAACCGGAACCACGAAGCCCTGCGCCAGGCCAAGCAGGAGATGAACGAGTCCCGACGCCAGATCCAGAGCCTGACATGCGAGGTGGACGGACTGCGTGGCACAGTGAGTACCAGGTTGCGCAGCTGTGCCCGGGGTTGGACCCTGAGGGCTGTTCCCCCCTCTGACCCTCGCTGTCCCCTAGAATGAGGCGCTGCTCAGACAGCTGCGGGAGCTGGAGGAGCAGTTTGCCCTGGAGGCGGGCGGGTACCAGGCGGGCGCCGCGCGCCTCGAGGAGGAGCTACGGCAGCTAAAGGAGGAGATGGCGCGGCACCTGCGCGAGTATCAAGAGCTCCTCAACGTCAAGATGGCCCTGGACATCGAGATCGCCACCTACCGGAAGCTTCTGGAGGGCGAGGAGAGCCGGTGGGAGCGGGACTGCTGGAGGGCGGTAGGGCGTGGTCGGATTGGGTGTTCTGAGATGGGGCGTGGCATATACAGAGTAGCTGACCACTTGCTTTGCCCCCAGGATCTCCGTGCCCGTCCATTCCTTTGCATCTTTAAATATAAAGACGACTGGTGAGTCTCCTATACTTGGCTTCCAACCTTTCTGTCCCATTGTCCATTTCTGCACTGACCCGTCTCTTGCAATGGCTCTGTGCTGAAACTGGTGAACTACTGAGCCCTGGTCTACTCTTGCCCCCGACCCTTAAGCCCTGCCCCTCACAGACGAGAATGAGGGATTTAAAGGACAGAAATCCCAAGCCTCTTCCTTCCCACCCCTCACCTGCTTTTTCCAGTGCCTGAAGTGGAGTTTCCCCAGGACAGCCACAGCCGGAAGATGGTTCTGATCAAGACCATTGAGACCCGGGATGGGGAGGTAAGATGGGTCATTTGAGACCAGAACCCCATCTTTTCCAATATTATTTCTGAGCCTAGCCTGACTACAGCTGATCTTAGGTTACTATGGGTTAGCGGTTCTTGGGGTGGGAGGGAGACAGGGAGATAGAGAAGGTGGACAGATAGACTGGAGTCTCAGCTGTTTATGTCAGAGAGGGGAACACCATGCCCCCAAAGGAGCTGGAAGGAGGGTGGTACTGAACGGTTTGTGCCCTTCACACGCCTTACTCCCAGCAGGTAGTGACAGAGTCCCAGAAGGAGCAGCGCAGTGAGCTGGACAAGTCTTCTACTCACAGCTATTGAACTTGTTGGTCCAAAGCTCCTTGATCCTGCCCTAGGCCTTCTCAAACCCTAACACACTAACATCAATCCTTGAATGAGTCTCTGCTCTCTCTGCATGCGTCTAGTGGATGGTAACTCACCCTTTCCCTGGCCTATAGCCAAGCCCTACCTACCCAGCAGTAGCTGGGCCTCTCCCTGTCCTAACATAGAGATACAACCCGTATGTATCCCTGTTCTCACCCTGGTAAGAGACCAATGATCCTCAGGTCAATCCTGCTCTACTATGATCCCATGTTTAGTGGGGATCTGAGTTTCACTTCCAAATCAAATAAAAATGCTGTCAAGAGAAACCAAACCCCTCCAGTGCATTTGTGTCTGCGGAAGTGAAGGTACCTGTGGGGAGAAGGCTCAGCAGTATTTTCCCCTTGTCTCTAGTCATTTCTTTTCTGAATCCCACTATCTTGGCATCTATGACTCCTATCTACCCTCTGACTTTTCTCCTACCTTTCTGTTCATTCCTTCTCAATTTCTATTTCCCATTTGCAGCCCTGAATATCCATGGGCCTCTGGGTGTCCCATAGACCCCTCAAATTCAACATGTCCAAAACAGAGCTCCTTATCAACCTCTCCACCACCTGTAATCATGTTCTTCCTTTTAGATTCCCCACGTAGAAGAAGACACCGCTAGGAGCTCTGTTGCCCAAATTAGAACTCACCTCATCTTACACCCTTTTCCTTTCTTCACCTCCTACTCCTCACTGGCAATTCTGTTAATTTTACTTCTTAACTGTCTGATTCTCCTTATCCCCACTGCCACCACCCAAGTCTAATCCACCATCATCTCATATGGGTTACACTATTTGCCTCACTGATCTTTTTCCTGTCCTGGCCCTACCACCCACCTAAACCTACTCAACATTTAGCCAGCAAGTCAGATTCTGCTGCCACCACCCCATACCCCACTTGGAAATGTCAACTTCCATGCTGTCCTCCAACTTCATTCCATCTTATCCCTGCCTTCAAGTCAAAATTTACTTCTAGATTTAAAAAGATCTTCTTCACTCAATTACAGAGATAGGTACAGGGAATAAACTCAAGTCCCCTCTCAAAGAGTTCACAGTCTGGGATGAGGGAGATAGACAAGTACACAGACAATTCCAATCTTGTGATGATTGGATTTAACCGGGATTAAAAGACACCATTGTGAGAAGATGAAGAGGAGCACCTGTCTAGCCTTATAGTAAAATGGCTTCCCAAAAGTGGCACACTGAGCACTGAAGAATAAGCAGGAGTTTATCAGGTGAAGCAGGGAGAGGAGAAGACTTTCGAGATAGATAAGTCAGCCAGAAGGTAAGAATGCAAGTTTAGGAATTAAAAGTAGTTCTATAATTCTGGAGTGAAAGATAGAAGGAAGGAATAGAGTTGACACTGGAAAGATGAAATGAAAGCCAGTCATGGAGGGTCTTGTATGTCATACCAAAGCATTAAGAATTTATCCTAAAGGGAAAGAAGAGGATTTAATCAGGAGGTTGAAATATTTAGATCTGCATTTTAGAGATATTTCTCCGGCTGTAGTGTGCAGAAATTATTGGAAGGAGATGGAAGACCAGTTTAGAAGCTGTTGCAGTAAAACATACAAGAGATGATGGTGGGTAGAGAAGTGAATAGATTTGGGAAATATTCAAGAGGTCGAATCTGCAGTACCCAAGGAGAGATTGGCAGGTGAGGGAAAGGGAAATAGCAAAGATAACCCAAGGTTTTGGCTTTAACAACCAGGCAGATAGTGAGAGCTCCTACAGAAACAGAGAAGATTAAAGCAGAGGGGTGAGGGGGCCCAAGACAAAAAAGTCAGTTTTAAGCTTATTGAGTGTGAGATGTTATGGAACAACAAAGAGGAAGGGCTGTCAGGCAGTTAGATCCACAGGTCTTGAGTTAGGTGTGATGGGATATTTTGAGATACTGAATCTGTCAGGATGCCTTCTGCTACAAGTAGCATACAACCTATAGCAATAGCCTTTGCCAGGGGGAAAGGCATTGATTTGCTTGAGCTAATTGGTATAGAAAGACATTAGGAATCAACCACAATATCCACTGCAATTTTTGCTCAGGCTCCCCACCATCATCACCCTTCACACACAGGCACACATATACTCACATTCTTAATTTTTTAAAATTAAATTTATTAGAGTAACATTGGTTAATAACATATAAGTTTCAGGTATACAGCTTTATAGTACATCATCTATATATTATATGTGTGCTCACCACCCAAAGTTTAGTCTGCTTTTTTCGCCATATATTTGTTATCTTTACCTTCTACATCTTCTCCCCATCCCCTTCCCCTCAGGTAACCACCATACTGTTGTCTGTGTCTATGAGTTTGTTTTATTTGTTCATTTGTTGTTCTTTGTTTTATATTCCACATATGAGTGAAATCATATGGTTCACTCCTGCTTGTCTTTTTCTGTCTGACTTATTTCACTTAGCATGATATAATCAAGATCCATCTGTGTTGTTGAAAGTAGCAATATTTCATCATTTTTTATGGCTGTGTACTCACATTCTTTATACCCTTGCCTTCTCCTTTTCATTCAGTGGCACTTATTATTCCTCAAAGGAGAAATATCACTACAGAAAAACAGATAAAAGCTTTAGAGTTTCAGATGTTTAGGTTCTCAAGTAGTCAAAATTTCAAGGTTGGAAACTTTTACATCAGAGTCTGTGGGCTGTGATTTGTACTGGATACAAGAAAGAGAGATTTAACTAATAAGAAGGGACTGGGACCTCTCAGGTGTCCCACATGAGAAGAAATGAAACTCCCCAAGAATGGTATATGAAGCAAGAAAAGAAAAGAGCCTTGGGAGACTCCTGAAGTAGCAGCAGAAGATAATCTTGAGAATTAACTGGCAGAGATGTAGTAGGAAAACTAGAAGAGGGTGGCATCAGGAATCCACAACAAGAGAACACTCTCAGGAGGGAGTGGCTAACCACATCAAAGGATACTGGAAGCCCAGGATGGATAACAGTAGAAAAATTTGGGGTTTATCAACAAGGAAGATGTTAGAGACCTCAGTGAAAGCAGCTTTCAATTGGGGTAGGGTCAGAGACAAAACCTGGTCAATTGAAGAGTGAATGAGAGATGAGGAAGGGGAGAGCAGGCTACTCTCTCAAGATGTTTGTAAAAAGAAAAGAGCCAAAGCAAAGGAAAAGCTGTTTGAGAAGTAAAACTTTGAAAAACAATTGAAACTAGACTAATAATTTTCAAACTGTGGGTCATGAAACATCATTATAAAATCTTTATGTCAAGATCAACATTTTTTAAGAAAAATAAATAAACTTAGAGTCTGGCGAAACTTTTATTTTCTAAGTATTTATAGATGTGTACCGGGTTGTCATGTAAAATTCATTTTTTTATTTTGGATTTTGGTTTAAAAAATGAAAATGATCAGACTCAAAGATGTTTAAATGCTGGGAGAATCAGAAAGAATCAAGTTGTCATGGGTGAGCCCAACTAGCTACTGAAATGACACAAACTCAGATTTGGCTAAGATTGAATAGTTTTAGGAAAACTCAAAATCCAACTTCAATCAAGGTGATCTGATGTTAAACTCAAGAAGTCAGGCCTGGGATTTGAGTGTAATTAAGAAAGCTTATTCCACATTGGTGTTATTGCACTCTGCTTTTTGGGAGAAGGGAGATAGTTTTCAGGATATCTATAATAAGGTCATCTCAAAAGCAAGGATGTGGCCACATTTATTCCATACTCTGTTTAGAGAGAACCAGACTGTGTCAGGCATTTATATCTTGGGCCCCGTGGAGGTGCCCACTGTTGTAGCAGGGGTAATTCCTCAAGGGCCACCAGCAGTGAATGGAAGAGGGAGTTCAGTTATCTGGGTTGTAAAGAACAGAGACTAACCAAATATCTCAGGCAAGGAAGAGTTCATTGTCAGGTTACACGTGTATATAAGGGGGACAAGAGTTGCAGCTGCCTGAAGTGGAGTGGGAGTTGCTTCACAAAAACCTAAATACTTGTGTGACCTGGCCTCACAGAAAGAATGGGCTCTGCAGCCCTGTTGGGCTTCACCGAGGCTGAAAGGTAACAGGAAGCTCCTTCAGCAACAGGAGCACATTGCTCCCTGACCTATACAGTCCTGCTGTTGCTATTGCTCTTGTCTCAATGAGCAAGTAAGCTCATTCTCTACCCTGGTTATTGCTTACTCATAGTTTCTTCTTATTCATGGCTTCAACTGTCTTATGGCTTCCAGGGACTAATAGCAATTGCATGCTGACTTCTGGGGCTTTCTTTGGTTCTGCTCTCACTTCCTATCACAGAAGATGCCTACTTTACTAGCCTTGCCAGATTAATTGACACTCTCCATTCCTTCTATGAGACATACCAACAGATATCCAAAGTACTAAGCTCTTGCGGCTGATAGGCTGTTCTCGCCCCTATATAATTTTGTTTTCACTGTTGAACAAATGTTTGTAAATGTGTAACAAATGTTGGCTGTATTTGTTTCTAAACCTGTTTTTGACATTCATGTTTATTATATAATTCCATAGTTCAAGCAAATATTTTAAAACCAATGATGAGTTTGGAAAGTATAATTTTTATTTAACAGATGGCATAGTGGTTAAGAATCCACATTTAAATTTTGGATCTTTTACTTACTAGATGCATAACCTTGAGAAAGGCACTTCACCTCTCTTTGCCTCAGTTTCTTCATCTGTCAAATGGAGACAACAATAGTCACTACTTCATACTATTATTGTTAAGATTAAATGATATAATTCATGTGGAATTGAGTGGACTTGACTATCCTGTAGGTAAGAGAATGGGCTGATATGGCCCTTAAACTCTTCCCTCAGGAGGGTAATAAGGGGCAAGTCACAAATTGTAAACTAAGGATCACAGTTTCAGTTATTCTTCAACAGAGTAAACATGAAGGTTTTTTTTTTTTTCTATTTCAAGGGGAAAGCTTGAGCATGTGCTGCAACCTTTTTTCATCCTGTATTAATTTCTTATTGCTGTTGTAACCAATTACAAACTTAATGGCTTAACACAACAAATTTATTATCTCAGAACACTGGAAGTCAGAAGTCTAAATTGCAAAGGCACGCCGTGTTTCCGCTGGAGGCTCTAGAAGATCCTTTTCTAGCTTCTAAAGACAATCCACATTCCTTAGCCTGTGGCCCTTCCCATCTTCAAAGCCAGCAATCACATCACTCTGATCTCTGCTTCAGTTATCATAGCTTCTCTGATTCTAATTCTCCTGTTTCCCCCTAACAAGGATCCTTGTTATTATATTGGGTGCACCTAGATAATCTAAGCTAACCTCCTCCATCTCAAAAGCTTTAACTTAATCACATCAATTACAAAATGGGTAAAGAAATTAATAGATATTTCTCCAAAAAAGAAACACAAATGAACAATAAGCACATAAAAAGATGCCCAACATCATTAGTTGTTAAAGAAATGCAAATCAAAACCTTGAGGCATCACTTCACACCTACTAGAATCCTATTAAAAAGAAAAAAAAAGAAATAACAAGTATGTGGAGAAATTGTACTCCCATACATTGCTGGTAGGAATATAAAATCATTCAGTTGCTATGGAAAACAGTTTGTTAGTTTCCCCAAAAGTTAAACATGGAACTACTGTATGACTCAGCAGTTGCACTCCTGGATATAAATCCAAAAGAATTAAAAACAGGTACTCAAATACATGTACATGCATTGTTCAAAGCAGGACCATTCCCGATAGCTAAAAGGTAGAAACAACCCAAATATCCATTAAATGTCCATTAAGCTGTGGGTTTTGATCCAGTGGATGAGTGGATAAATAGTGTGGTATATCCACATAATGAAATAATACTCAGGTATAAAAAGAAATTAAATAATTATATATGCTACAACATGGATGATCCTTGAAAACATTATGCTAGGTAGAAGAAAACAGACACAAGAGGAGATATGTAGATATAGATATATATTTATATATGATTATATGTCATATATAATCCAGATACAAAATATCTGGAATATGAAGACAAAAAGCAGGTTGGTGGTTGCCAGGAGATGGTGGTAAAGGAAAAATGAAGAGTAACTGCCCTATGGGTATGAAATTGTTTGGGGACTAGATAGAGGTGTTGATTATACAACATTGAATGTACTAGTGTCACTGATTGGTCACTTTAAAATGGTTGATTTTATGTTATGTGACTTTTACCTCAATTAAAAAAAATAAGAAGCGCTTATAGCTAAGACCAAGTAGAACCAGTTTTTCAAATGAATATAATTAGTATTGTTAGAGAGATAAGAAATAATATAATCTCCATAAAAAGAATATGTAGTTATGAAAAAACACATAGAGATATTAGAAATAAATATTATAATAGTTTAGGCATAAAACTTAACTTGTATTCTTTCATGTGATGGTTGGTCAGGTGCAGCTACAAGAGGAAACACAGGAAAGGCGCAGAAAAACAACATCTATTGTGTTCACATGTCCTAGAGAAGGGAGTCATCACAGGGCACTCAGGCTCACAGAGGAAGCTGTGGGTTTTGTTCTAGTGGCAGAAGACTGCGGGGAGAGGAGAGCTTAAGCCATCACCTATACTCGAGTTTGCCAAGGGAAAGGCAAGAAAGGGCAGGGTGAACAGTTTAGGATTGCCTAGTCTGAACAATTTAGACAGGCTCTAAGATATAGCAGTGATCCCTAGTTGCCTGATACCTGGTCCTGGGATGATTAAGGCAAAGAAATACTGCCTTGTGGAGTGTATGGGCAAGACAGAGGGAGTATGGCTCTGGATTGGTCAATTTACATATCAAAGGAACGCTCTTTTGCTATCTTTAAGAATTGGCATGCCCTAAAGAGACAGTCTCTCTCTAGTCAGAGAAATTTTTTTTTTTAAGATATCAAAACATCACAATATAAAGAAAAAAAATTATATATATATAGCTCATCTGAAGAATTGAAGATCCTGTAAAGATTAAATTAGGGCTGTATTCTTCCATAAAATACAAACAAAGAGACAAAAAGTATAAAAGAAAAGTTAAAAACATGGATAATAGATGCAGAAAATTCTAAATCTATCCAACAGGAGTTTTAGTGGGAGAAAATAGAGAAAGCTAGTACTTCCCAAAGTTTAGAAAGTATACAAATCATGTGAGGATCTTATGAAAATGCTGATGCTTTAATAAAAATTCTCCCAAACAGAAGATGGAGTGTAAGTCTCCAGACTGGAAGGCCCTTCAAGTATTCGTTTGGATAAATCAAAACGTATACCAGGGTATAATGAGAGAAGAGAGAGGTCTGAGATGAGGTTGGAGAGGAGGTGGGGAGGAGATCATGCAGAGCCTTATAAGCCGTAAAACTCTGAAAAATTGGTTAATTCTGATTGCAAATGCAAAGGACTCTTTAGGATAAACCATGTTACAATATTTTCTTTTCTGGAGAAGAAATGGAATTGGTAAATTATAACTTTTGTTACTGGATTAAGATCTGTCTAGTCCAGGAGATAATTTATACATTTTACAACATACAACAAAATTCTTATATCTCTTTGACCAGACTAGTATGTTTGTTACTTTTAAAGATTGCCATTAGAGAACAGAAAATGATGACTTCTTAATACTGCACTTGAGAAAAGAAAAGTTGCAATTGGTTGTCATCATTGTTAGTCATTTCTGCATTAGCAAAGATTATAAAAGGAGAATACTGACTCCATTCTTCTAGGAAACAGTTACCAGGCCACAAACATAGAACATGACCATAAATGAACCTCTCTTTGCTACCTCTTTTAAGACAAAGGAACCTCAAATATTAGAAAGAAGAGAATAAACCTCACCACTAGAAGGCTAAGAAACTACTTAAGGTTATGCCTGACACTGACTTAACAGTTGAGAATATTAATTTTTAAATAAAGCAACCAGTAAAAAATACCTTTTTTGGCTGATCTGTCTTTTTATTGAATTTTTTTTTTATCTCAATGGAATCTGGCAAAGAGAAGAGAGCCTACCTTATTTTAGCAAGTTCTTAAGATAGTTGGAAGAACAATAGAAAGCTTTGAAGTATTTTAAAGCAGGTAAATGACACAATCTTGAACTTATGGCTTTCAATGTATTTAGATATAGAAATAAGTATAAATGAAAATGTGTGTGTGCATGCATATGCGTGTAGAGTGTATACCTTAGCTCTGTCCACTAAGAGGGCCTGGACAGCAATAACCTAATAGCAATGAGCACAGCTAATGTCCACCATTTGGTTTCTAAATAACATCTTCTATTAAAGGGAACCAGAGCTCCTTGGAGAAATGGCTGACTCTAGAGGTGAAAGTATAAATTGAACCTAAAGTATATTGTTATGCTAGAAAGAAAAAAAACCCTAAAAAATGATGAATGCTAAAAGGATACAGTCATGTTGAAGGATACAGAAGACAGCTTGAAAAAGGGCTCCTACTGACCAAATCAGAGACAACATCAAAAAAACAATGTAAGTTATTGGCTAATAATCTGTTGAATATAATAAGAATTTGTGAGTCCATACTGTTATAATTAAATAAAGTGAAAGTGTAATGAGGAATGAAATATTTGCATAATATCCTTCCCCCCAAATACTAATTAATTACAAAGGGGAAAGAGTAATGTACAGCAAAGAAATGTGGCAGATACCACTTGTATACTATCAAGTGTTGGAATAGATAGAGGCAATAAGAACTTTCAAGTAATATTATTGAGAGTATAAACAGCTACAGACATGAAAAATAATCTGGCAGTACTTAAGTGTGAAGTTAAGTGTGTATAAGCCTCATGACCTCGAAATTTCACTCTAAGCTCTTGAATAGGTTAAAAGAGAACCAGGTAAGAAGATAATTCTCTATCATGTTCATAGAATTAGGGAATGAATAAGTAAAGTACAATGAATAACTTCTACGGAATCCTATGCAGCTGTTATAAACAATGAACTAAATTATATATAGCAATAAAAATAGATCCTAGACACAAAGTTGACTGAAAAAAAGTAAAAACAAAAATCAAATGGCAATGCCATTTATGCAAATTAGAAACATATACACTAAACAACCTGAATAATACCTCCACAAAGATGTCCATATCTTAATCCCCTGAATCTGTGAAGCCCTGGAATATGGCAAGGGATTTTGAAGGTGTGGTTAAGTTAAGGACCTTGAGATGGGGAGATCATCCTGGACTATATGGGTAGAACTGATGCAATTACAGAGTCTGTATAAGAGGGAGGCGGAAGTAAGTAAATATGATAACAGAAGCAAGAAGTTCTAGAGATGGAAGAACGGGCCAAATGCTCAGGAATGCTGGCAGCCTCTAGAAGCTGGAAAAGGCAAACAGACTCTTCCTTGAAGCTTCCAGAAGGAATGGAGCCCTGCCAACACTTGAATCTAGACTTCTGACCTCCAGACCTAAAAGAGAATATATTTGTATTGTTTTAAGCCACTAAATTTGTGGCAATTTTTTTATAGCAGTGATAGGAAATTACACATAACTCTACATATTATACAAGCATACATGCATAGTTAGAAACATATATCAAGCACACATGAGTAGTGTCTTTTGAGGAGAATAGGATAGCAGACAGGGAATGAAAGCAGATGACAAAATAAAATAAGAGAGGTGGTTAGCATGTTGATGAAAACACTGTGTTATAACCTAAAGGAGAGGATTAACTCAAGTGTCCATAGGAAAGGTCCAGCAAAGACAAACAAGCAGATCACTCTGACTGCTATGCAGAAAACAGATTGGATGATCTGATAGGCTTGGCAGATATTCTGAGCATTGGTGCCTTTAAAGACTTCTCTGATATAAGATCAGTCTCCTTTGTACCTTGATTCTGTGTGCCCTCAGGAACAGGCATAAATATTTTTGGTCATTGAATGGTATATCGCTCATGGTAAATCACTCTATTTCTCTTACCAATTTGATTAGTGTGAATCAGTCTGAAGATCTACTCTGGGTAGCCTGACAAATTCAGGTTTCCAGGTTCGTGAAGATAAAGACCAACCTGCACTGTGCTACCTTCACATCATATAAAGCTACTGTACAGCCAATATCATCCATCCTTGTGCCTCTGCATCTTTCAAACTCCAACCTTATTCCTCCTCAGATCCTGAATGCCTAGCAAAGGATCTTACACACAATAGGCACACGGTGCATGTTAGTAGCCATCCCTGCAGATCAAGTAGTTGGATTTGACACATTCACAGTATCTGTTGGTGGAATGATGTGACCTTCCCTTTCCCTCAACTTAGACCATCTTGCCAGTTTTATTTCCCACATCGCTTTTACTGCTGACCCAGAATTTTCTGAACACTCCATAGTCTTTCATGTCTTCTTGCCTTTGAAGATAAGTAGTGACTAGAATAGTGTTCACTTTTTAAAAAGGAGGGTCAAATATTACTTCTTGGAAATCTTCCTTGTCCCTGCATGCATTCATTTGATCAATTATTCATCCATTGACTCACTCGACAAACATTGAGTACCTTTGCAAGCTGGGCAGAATGCAAGGCATTGGAAACATGATGGCAAGCTAAACATAAAGGGTCACCACCCTCAATGGAGGTCTAGTGGGGGAGATGGAGTTTAATGAACATATTATGTTCACATTGATGAATATACAATTACCAACTGGATACATGCTGAGATAATAAACACTGTTCTTTGAGAGCATATAACCAAGCAATCTTTTTCGATTAGGGTGGATTTTAAGTAAAGGGGTTCAAGGAAGGCCTAAGGAACAGTGAATATCAATTTGGAGGCACAAACAAGCAGAGTGGAAACAAACAAAAGGCATTCCAGACATAGACTGGAACAGGACAAATCTGAGGAATTGAAATAGGTAGTGGAGTTGGAAGGCAGAGTACAGGGGGGAGAGTGATGCTTCGTTCATTTCACGATGTTTTTTATGTGTCTGTAATGGCGATCCCAAGGCTTGACAACACAGTCAGGTTAGAGATAAGTCAGGGGCTCCCACTAGCCGCCGACACAGACAACCGTAATCAGGACAACAGGCCCTCCCAAAATGCCGCGAGAATGGTCCTTCCCTCGCCAGTCCCGAGACCTCGCGAGAGTACGAAGGCGCCCGTTGTTACCCACAGTCCGGGTGCCACGCCTTCTCCGGCCTCAGTACTGCCTCCTCCTTCCTCTTTCCCCGCCTTCCACGCCGCTCTCCACTCTCGGAATGGCTGATTGAACCGGATTAGTTTTACTTCCTGGCCAGAAAGTGGTTCAACAACCTATTTTTGGACCCCGCCTCCGAAGCCTGTGGACTGGACGGCTGAGTCAGGTGTCACGCGCCTCCCGCAGGAGCGCGGACGAGCCAATCAGGAGCTTGGCGTATTTTACAAATTGGGGAAGTAGCTGCAGCAGAACTCATCAGGGTGAAAGGGAAGAAGTGGGGGCGACCCTGAGGGCTTCTGTGGAAGGTGCGGCACAGGGATCTGGGAGGGAATGAGGGCTGTGGAGGTTTATAAGGAAGAGAGGCAGCTCAAGGTCTCGGGGCTAAAGAGTAAGCTCAAGTTGTCTGGAGGTGGTACCAGAAGAGCGGCCTTGCAGGCGCCGAGTTTTCTAGGAGCATGGATTTGGGCCAAGGTGGGAGTATCAGGGATGTGAGGAACGGACCAAAAACTCGAACTGGATGCTCTTGGATCCCTGATCTTGCCTTCTTTCCCATCTCAGTTGTAGCCGTCATGACCACCTTCCAAACCAAGAGGGATCCTCTCCTCCGGGGTGTATCACCCACCCCTAGCAAGATTCCGGTCCGCTCCAAGAGATGCCAGCCTCTCCCCACAGTCAAAACCTGTGCCCTGGACCAGGAAAACCAAGATCCAAAGGTAAGAGGGCCCTGGTAGATGAAGATAGTAGCTACAGGAAGCAGCACGCACACAAGCAATGTGCTGCAACGCTGAACTTTTTGTCTTCCTTTCCCCAGAGATCGGAGCAGAAGTTCAGTATTCAGCGTCCCCTCGTTGATTCAGCAGGCCCCAGACCGAAAGCCACACATCAAACAGGAAAATCAGAGAGATTGGTGGGGAGCGCTAAGCCCCGGAACCCCTTGGTGGAGCTCAGGCCTAGCCCTAGGGGACAAAATGTGAGGCCTGGGCCCTCTCCCCAGACAGGTACCTGTTGGAGGCCTACAACACAGTCTCCTTGGCCGGGTGGGAGAATAGTGGGGTTTAGGGCTGTGCACTCATTCCAGTCTCCTGCTGACAATGAGTACTCATTCCTGCTTCTGGAAAGCTCTTTGCTCTCGGAAGTTCTCTCCTTCCTTCAGCAAAATATCACTTCAAAAATTTTTCCAGCTCCCCAGTCACAATCAATTGCTCTGTGTTCTAATAGCTTGCAATACTCTTTAATAACATGTCCATACTTTGGCTTGAGTCTGTTACCTCTGTATAGTTTGATGATAGCTTCTTGAGGATGAAGTCTTTGTCTTATTCCTCTCTGACCCCCAGGACCTAGAGTATTAACTTACATAGAACAAAGTTCTGTGAACATTTGGTGAGTTGAGTCCAATTTATGAGTCTCTTTGGCTCACTTTTGAACCTTAAGGTGACCACTCTAGGGTACCTGGCCCCTCAGCCTTCCCCCTTCCTGTTTCTTCTCTTCCCTTGCAGAGGTTCCAGGAGTCATTGAGTTTGTGGCTGACCCTGAGGCCCTGGCCACCATCCTGTCAGGTGAGGGGGTGAAGAGCTGTCGCCTGGGGCGCCAGCCTAGTCTGGCTCAGAGAGTACTGGTTCGAGGGAGCCAGGGAGGCACCATCCGGAGGGGCCAGGTAATGAGACAGGATATGAGGAGATCAGGCTGGGGTAGACTAAGGAGGGAATCCTAAGCTGATAGCCTCTTTTGGGGTCCCAGGGTACCCGGGTCTCTGCATATTTGGCTCCCAGAACTCCCACACACCGACTGGACCCTGCCAGGGCTTCCTGCTTTTCGAGGCTTGAGGGACCAGGACCCCGCAGCCAGACCTTGTGCGCCCAGAGGCTAGAGGCTCTGGTGAGTGCCCTTGAGGGGCTGATACTCAGTGTTTCTGGGAGTTCCTTCCAGGAACAAAACTGGGCCTTGGGAGAGAGAAGATACTTCATGATGAGCCAAAGGGTTTCTATGGAGGCAGATGGGGTTGGTGGTGAGGCCTGAAGGTTTGGGGCCCACCTCTGATTCTGCTTTTTTCTTTTGCTTCTATGAGTCAGATTCCACCTTCAGGACCTTCTTTTCATTCCTCTGCTCACCCCAGCCTCCAGGAGCTAAGAAGAGAGACAGGTGGCAGCAGCTGGTGAGAAGGAGGGGCTCATTTTGAAAAACAAATGATCTAGTGTTTGATACAGGGGTCGTTCAGAGCTGGGGCCTTCCAGTAGCTTTTGGTCTTCCCATCAACCCAGGAGGGGAAGTGAGGAAACTTGTGACTACCTAGGGTGAGCTTCTGGAATATGATTCAGAGCTTCATAGCCAGGCCTCAGTAGGGCATCAATTTCTTCAGGTAGTGGTGGAAGGATACAAAAATAAGAGGTGCTGTCTCTTGTTTAGTGGCCAGAGCACAGACTGTAGCAATAAATGGAATCTGGGTTTGATTCGTGACTCTCGGCATTTACTAATTATGCAAGCTTGCCTGAACCTCCAAGCTTCAATTTCTTTAATCTGCCAAATGAGGATAATGTTCATGTCATCGTTAGAGATTGTTGTAAGAATGAAATGAGATGACGTTTGTAAAGCAGTTAGCACAGTGCCCAGCTCATACTTGGCATTCAGTGACTGCTAGCTGCTTCTCTTATTGTCATCAGGACTTCAGTGAGTCGGGCCTCAGGATTGCTCCTGGAGACCCCAGTCCAGTCTGGTGAGTGTATCTGACCATGGGGAGAGAACAGGGGCAGGTGGACTGCCTACAGTAGAGAACAAGATGAGAAAGTTCAGTGGGATGGGCAAAGGAGAAAGGCCAGATCAGAAGGAGCTGGAGAGGGAGGGACCTTGATAGGCCAGGTTGGCCCAGTTGCATTTGCAAGGAAGAAGGCGGTCCCCATTTCTAAATTGTCCCTGCCACCTCCTACACGATTTACCTTCTGCTCACTATTCTTTCCTCAGTCCCTAATAGCCATCACACCCCTACTCAGGGTGCTCAGATTATAAGTGATTATTGAGATAGTTATGGGCTCCAAAGGGATGCTGGATGGGTCCCCACCCCTGATAGGGCAGTGGGGGCTGTCAAACTGGCATACCCTCTTTAGAGGTTGCAAAGCCTATGCCAGACTTTGGTGAGTGTTTCAAATGCTACAGCAAATTTCCTGTCTCCTCCTAGCTTCCTCTCTCCCTGAAGGAGAACATGAAGTTGTCACTCACTCAGATGAAGGAGGAGGGCGCCCCCTCAGTCTGGCACAATGGGTTCCATTAAGAGAAACCGGAGAGTTAACTCACACTAGGGTGAGATGGGACCCTCCGGGATGGAGAAAGTGGGGAAGGGAGATGGTTGGGGAATCCCCAGTAGCAACCAGCACTGAAGATTGTGGGTAGAGCCAGGCAGTCCTGGGCCTTGGATGTTAATTGGGTCTGGATTTACTCCCAATGGGCCCAAGCCCTCTCCAGAGTGAGACTAGCCTCTGTTCACCAGGTATTTTGGGCCTGGGGATGAGAGGTTACAGTCTGGTATATATTCATCTCACCATCAGTTCAGTGCTGAGAGAACTGATATTTGTCAACCAAAGCATTTATTCATTCACTCCACAAGTGTTCATTGATTAGCTACTGTGTATCAAGCACTGTTTTAGGTTCTGGATATACAGTAGTAAATAAGTTCATTTCTAGAAGGAGGAGGCCAAAAGTAAATACATTGTAAAATGTATAGTATATCAGATGGTGATAAATACTCTCTAAAAAATATTAAGGCACTGAAGGGGAAGTAGAAGTAGGGGTGAAGTTTGGTATTGCAATTTCAAATAGATTGGTCAGGGGATCTCATTGAGAAGATGGTGTTTAAGTGAAGACCAGTAGAGGTTGAGAGAGTGAGCCATACAGATATCTGGGAGAAGAACATTACAGGAGAACTACAGATGTAGTTCTCCCTGAGGAAGGAATGTACCTAGTGTATTTAAGGATCAGCGAAAGGGAGACACTAGCGAGGCTGAACCAAGTAAGAAGAATGACAGGAAGTGAGATTAGAGCAATGACAGGATCAGACTAGGTAAGAATTTATAAACCAGTGTAAGACCTTGGCTTTTACTTGGCATGAGTGGAAAGACATGGGGAGGGGGAATGAACAAGGGAGTGATGTGATTTGATTAGGTCTTAAAAGAATCACACTGGCTTCTGTAGTGAGAGCAAGTCCTAGGAAGAGGGGTAGGGATCACTTTTCTACGTTGTTCTTTTCCACAGGACAGTCATGACTGCAACCTGATGCCCTCCCCTGGCAGTTTGCTGCTACCATCCATTCCCCATCCATCCCCCTTTGGACTGGCTCAGCGTGTCCCCTCCCCTGGCCCCTCAGCTCCGGTTTGTATCCACAGCTCCTAGAGGTTGGGCAGGGGCAGAACAGTCTGGCTGGGATCCCTGCTAGGCCTAGGTTTTGTTGTTGCTCAGCCACCCCCATCTCTCCCCAGAGCTCATACTCAGTGTTGCGGCGTCTCGCCATTCACCCCAAAACCCAGTTCACGCCCATTCCATCGGCCCCCAGAGCTCAGCAGGTAAAAGAAGGCAGGGGAGGTAGCTGGCATAGGAAGGGAATGAATGGGTACAGGGAAAGTTATGACATCTCACTTCTGTCCCAGGCCCGATGTTTGAGTGGCCTCTCCCCTCATTCTTGCCCTGAAGAGCCTGTCCTGCCCTGGGTAAGTGCCCAAAGCCTTTCCATACCGTGATCCCTCACTCTATCCTATTGACCTGAGGCCCAGCAGTATGAGACAGGTGGGCTCTCTGGAAAAGCTACTTAACTCTCCAACTCTCCCTACTTCTCTGCTATCCCTCCTGATCTCAGTCTAGGGCCTGTCTATTAGGAACCTGATCCCTTCCTCATGAGGGTGGGACTCAGACTGGTTTTCCTGCCCCAGCCAGGCTTCCTCATGTGGTCTCTCTCTTTTCATGTGGCAGGAGCAGATTGCAGTTCGGTTATTTGACCAGGAGAGTTGTATAAGGTTGCAGGAGGGGACTGGGAAACCGCCTGTGATAACTCCTCATGGACCCCACCACAGTACACTCCCCAATCTCCAGGAGCTCAAGATGCAGGTGAGTCTGTGTGGGCAACAGCTTTGATGCCTGATGGGCAATGACTGGGCTGGGGAAGGGAGAAACAGGAAGAGAGGGGTTATGAGAATAGGACAGTGTGGGTAGAGACTTTAACTCACATCTTGAGTTCAAGTCTCTACATCACACTGAGGCATACTCTCTCCCACCCACAGCGCATCAGTATCCTGCAGCAGCTTTTGCAACAGGAGGTAGAAGGCCTGGCACGGGGCAAGTGTGCCCATCTTAATGAAGCCTCCTCTCTGGATATGGTTGAACTTCAGTCCCTGCTGGCTGAAATTCCTGGAACTCTGAATGCACCAGAGCATAATTCAGGGGCTTTCCACCTTCCTGAACCGTTACAACAATCTGGACTGCCAAAGCCCTGCCTTCCAGAGGAGTGTAGAGAACCACAGTGCTCCCCTAGAACAAAGCCTGAGGTAGCTCAGCCCTGCCCTATAGCAGAGCCAGGCCCCCCAGTGTCCTGTCATAGGAGGGAGCCTGAGATACCAGAGCCTACCACCCAGGAACAGCCTAAGGTATCAGAGACCTTCCCTCTGGTAGAGCTTGGACCCCTTCAGATCTGCCCCCAGGGGCAGACTGGACTCTCAGAGACCTCCCCTAGAGCAGAACCTAGGGCATCAGAGGCCTGCTCCCTGGAACCTAGGAATCCAGAGTCCAGCCCACAGCCCTGCTGCAATCTGTGGGCTCCAGCGACCACGAGTGTCATATTCTCCTCTCAGCGCCCACTTTGTGCCAGTCCCCCTATCCACTCACTCCAGTCTATGAGGCCCCCAACAGGCCAAGCAGGTAAGGAATTGGTTGGAAGGGGTTGTGAACAAATGAGGTCTTCATCTTTCACTGGGATGACGTGTCCTGTACCAGCAGATGAGGTCTTCATCTCTCAGTGGGATCACGTGTCCTGTACCAGCTGATCCCATGCTTTTTTTCCTTCACCTATCCTGCCCCAGTCCAGCTCTCCTTCAGGAAGAAGGGCAGAGCTGGGCCTCCAGCCCTGTGCTCCTAATTGGTTTGGCCCTTAGTGGGGGAATGAGAAAGGCAGTAAATGCTGGGAGTATAGGACTCAAGAGCCCACCCTGAACTCTCTGTGGTCCTTGGTCCCTAGGCCCCAGCAGTTTGGCTCCTGGAACCCTGGCCCTGAGGCAGCGTCTCAAAGCATGTCTGACCGCCATCCACTGCTTCCATGAGGCACGCCTGGATGATGAGTGTGCCTTCTACACCAGCCGAGCCCCACCCTCAGTCCCCTCCAGGGTCTGCACCAACCCTGTGGCTACATTGCTGGAATGGCAGGAAGCCCTGGTGAGACTTCCATCCATAGCCAGGCTGTGCCTGTACAACAAGCCTGTGGGAAGTAGGAAGTGGGACAGGGTGCCAACCTCAGCTTCTTTACGCAAGTCAGTGGGGAAGGGTTGTCTCCATTCAAGGATGATTGGGCTGTGACACTTGTCTTCTCTCTTTCCAGTGTTTTATTCCAGTCGGTTCTGCTGCCCTTCGGGATTCTCCATCATGAGACATCTGTCTTCTGCTCCTGCCCTGCTTTTCTCCTTCCTTTTAGCCCTTATTTATTGTCGGTCCACCCCATGGGTCTGGGAACCGATGTCCTCTTGTCCTTTAATAAAGTTTCTACAATGTTAAGAACGTCTGTTTCCATCTAGACTGACCTAGGCCAGCTACTGTTGTTGTTCTCAAATTGCCCACATGGTGGCATTGTCCTCCATCTTAGAGCCAGCCCTGGGTTCTCAGGATCTTCCAGGCTCCCTCATATTGGAGCTGGCCCAAAGAGAGGAAGTCATCCCACTCCTACCCACCCTACTGCTCAATAAGCTCTATAAGTGTTTTGGGGGTCAAATGTGGACCTTTGTGGACCTGCTGTTCATGAGATCAGTGCCAGTTTTAGGAGCTATCAGTAACTCCCTCATCACCTATTAGAGCTCCTCCTCTTACAACTCTTCCTGCATCAGGCAGAAAGCAGAGGAACCAGACCCATATCCTTGGAACCCTTTCATGTTAGTGGTACTCTGGTTGGTGTCTCCCCACAGTGTAAGGCTCAAAGCTCCCCTGAAGCTGATACCACTCCACCTCCCCCTTTCCACATCACAGTAGAATCCCTGAGCTACAACTACCCTTCTCTACTCCCCCAGAGGCAGGCCTTGCCTGGAAGAACTAAACTTTTGCCTCTGGTAGGGTGGGAGCCCTTGAGAAGACTAAGGGAATGGGTCGGCAATTTGTCCCCACTCTGCTACAGTTAAGAGGCACGCATGTTCTCTAGCTTCACTTTATTGGATGAGGCAACAACAGCTGTAGTCCCAAGGCCCAGCCAGGATGGGGGTGAAATGGGGACTGTACAGAATGAGTTTTAAATGCTAGGAAAGAATTTACTGGTTCCTCCAGTTCACAAGAAAGCTGCCAGACCGGGTCAAAAAAATGGAGTTGAGGGGAGGAGGGAAAGTTGAGAAAAAGTCATGATAGAGGACCAGTGCCTACCCAGTCCAAACATCTCCTCCCGCCTATGTGGTCTCCTGTTTCTGGTTTCTCCCTCCCTAAATGCCAGGTCAATGTAGTAGGATTACTCTAGCTCCTGGTGGAAGAGAGAGCCACGACCTCTGTCCCTCTCGGGACTCATAGGCCGGATGCTCACTGATGCTCCATTTCCCTTCCCAAGCTGCTCAGCTCCTCCTCTGGCCGGGCCTCTTTGGCTCCCCAACCACTTATACCTGGGAGCACCAAGAGTCTGTCCATTAAAGCCGCCTCCAGGAGCAGGAGGGTTTGCCCCACTGCCAGGCTCTCAAAGGATGGGGGTGGCGCCTTGGGTAGGGCGGGTTGAAGGTGAGTAAGGAGGGGAGCGGAGAAGGGGGATGTATGGGGGATGGGGTCCGGCTCAGTCTGGGTAGATGATGAAGCCAGAAAAAGTGCTGTACTTGTTGGTGTTCCCTCCGTGCACCTTCCCGCCATCCAGCTTGATGAAGACTTCATCGCCCACATCCAGGTGCAGGATCACGCTGTTGCTGGCGTAGTCGTAGTTCTGGTCCGCGTCCTGGGCAATGGCGCTGGCCCGGACCTATCAAGAGAGAACACAACAATTCCCTGATGGCCTTTGCGGAGCTGGGGTGATGAGAGAGGTCTGGCTGAGTAGGTGTAGCTAGGACTGTGAAGCTGGCACTAGGGTAGCCGGCTGTAGGAGCTGGGGAGGACAAGTAGAGGCCAGGAGATCGCTGAGCTTCACAGGCACCGCCATTCACTCACTAGCTGTGTGACTCCGGCAAGTTTCACTTCTCTGGTCCTCAATTTGAGCTATAAGGTGGGAAGTAATAATAGAGCCTACCTTCTAAGTCTGTTAAGATTAAATGAGTTACTACATGTGAATTACTACATGTAAATGAGTTACTATATATAGAAAACACTGTAAGGCTTTGCTATTATTATTATCATTTAAAAAATAAAATTAGCCAATAGAATAAATTCTAAGATTCTGAACCCCATTTGGCCTCCTAAACTTGTGGTCCCTTCCCTCAGTGATAGGACACAGATGTATCTGTGTGTATGCAAAGGTGGGAAGGTGCAATGATACATTCTGCCTCCCAGGTGCCTCTGGAGCCCCCATCTAGGGGTCACCTTCTGCCCCAACAGGTAGCCCCTCCTCCACTCTGGCTCCCTACTGTTGGTCGCCTCTGGCCACCAGCCCTGCCCCAACCCCCCTCTTCCTGTCCCGCTGGGGATGGTTATTAACTCATTAATTATTCATCATTATTCTAATCACTATTTACCATCCTCAGGGCCTGCAGCGCCTGAGCTGCAGAATACAGAGTGGAGGGGCGCCGTGTCCCCCCCAAACCGACACACTCCAGGTACACACTGCCCCCCTCACACACTCACAGATACCCTTCACAGACCATGTACACCCACTGAGTGTCACAAGCAGATAGACATGCTCTATTCTCACACTTTCGCATCCCATACCCAGACACATAATACACACACGCACACTCCCTTGCACACATACTCTCACTCCCATACAAACACACATACACTCTCACTCCCTTTCCCTGGGTTCCTGGGGCAACACTGCTGGAATGAGACCCCAATGTAATGCCTGTGGGTCTTGGAACAGAAGGGTGCTGCAGCCTTAGCAGGATCCAGATTTCAGATAGGATGAGCAGGCCTGATGCTTCACCATCAACACCACTCAACTGCACAGGCATTTGGAGGTCACCATTAAACCCCAACCTTACTCCTACCCAGGCACCTAACCTAACCTCTACCCCTGCAGCCTATCACTACTTTAGGTGTGTTCCAGTCTGCCAGCTAAGTCATTTGGGGCTATTCTCCCAAGCCAAGGTGTCGGTAACTCTAACTCTGACCACAGGGGCAGGAAGCAGCAAAACCTGGAGACCAGAGGTTTCCAAGGAGAATGTGCAGCCTACTGGACCAGGCTGGGGTCTAAGACTTCTGCTTCATCTGACCTTTGTTCTTTCCTCCTCCAAACCCATGTCTTCAAGGGGCCTGGCTGATCGCTGAGTTGTCATACCACTTCTCATCCCTGCCTATTGACTTAGTGTTAGCTGAGAGTTAGCCTCTCTCTAGAACTGGCCCCAGGTCCTAGGGGTAACAGTAGAGCTTTGGCAAGTGAGCCAGTGTTTTCCTTCTTTTTTACATTTTCCTCAAAAATTCAAGCTGAATGCTCCCACAGAATAGCTGCTGACTGCCCTATGCCCGGACCTGGATTCCATTCTAATTTCAAGTGCCAGACTCCAGGTAACTCGTCACCCATCACAAGGCTGGGAAATCTGAAGTCCAGGAGGGCTGCTGCAGAAGAGGAAGAAGCCCAAGGCAGGAGGACAAAAGAGGCTAAATGGCAGGGCCAGACATCAAAGAGGTTTGGTGTACAGTTGCCTCTAGTTGGAGTGTGAGGTGGTGGCTGCAGACATTACGCTTTGAATCCTGAATAATTCTGACACCACCCCTAACGCTCTGTGAGACCCTGGACAGGTCGTTTCCTTTCTCCAGCCCCAACTTCTCTTTGACTAAAGGAAACGATTTCTAAGTTCTTGGCAGCTGGGCATTCCTGCATTCAGTGACGCTGTTTGGGGAAGGGGATCGGGTTGCGAAATGAATTCAGGGAGATTTAGAAAGCGACCCCGCGGATCTGGGGCTGGGTGGGGAAGGGTCATCTCACCTGTCCATTTTTCATCAGGTCTGCCCACATGCTCGTGCCATCGCCGCCGCGCATAAGCACATGGTAAGCAAAGAAGTAGACACCCGGCATGGGGCAGGTGAACTTGCCGCTGGCAGCCTCGTAAGCGTTGCCCACGTTAGTCACCACGTCATCAAAACGCAGCACCTCATAACCTTCATGTGGCCGCCGCAAGCCCGCGTAGAAGGCAATGCGAGGCACGTAGCCGACAGGGGCCGCCACCCCGCCGGGGCCCGGGCCGGGAGGGCCTGGAGGACCTGGCCTGCCGGGCTCTCCTGGAGGCCCTCTGGGACCTGGCGGTCCCGGGGGCCCTCGCAGACCTGCCTTCCCACGCCGGCCCACTTCTCCCTTGGAGCCCGGCGGGAAGGGGGGCACCGAAACGGGCGCGCCGTCGGGTCCTGGGCCTCGGGGCCCATGCGGGTCGCACACCATGCGACAGCGACCGAGCATCTCATAGTGAGCCGGCCCGCGGGAGCTGTGCACCAGCAGCGGAATAGCCACCAGCAGAAGCAGCACCATGGCCACCCCGACGGCCGCGCCCGCTACCCGCTTGCGGCGGCTCAGACGTGATGCAGCCAGGGCCAGCAGATCCTCCTCACTTTTGGGCGCAATGGCGACGGAGGCCAAGGGCTTTCTGCAAGCCCCGGAGGCGGTGGCCAGGCTCTGGCCTGGTTCAGAACACGCCCCCCTCCCCGACGGCTGCGCCCGACCCTCTCTCCCCAGCGGGTTCCCGCCTCAGCGGTGCAGTTGCCCAAACCTTCCGTCAAAGCGGAGGTCCCCGCGCGGGTTGAGCCAGGCGCAGCTCCCGACGGTTCAGAGCCTGTGGTCTCTCCTGTTCAGCCTAACGTCCCCGGGCGGCTGACATCTGCGGCTTCTCGGACGGCTGGTTTCTTACAGATGTATGATGCTTGCTGTCGGGACAGCTGCTTTCTCAAGGATGGCGGCGCCTAGATCCCCAGCTACCCAGACGAATTGCTCCTCGCTGGAGTGGGGACTACTCTCCGCGCTCTGGACGTCCCGGGCTCTGTGCTTCAGGTAGTTGCCACCGGACTGGACCTCCTCGTAGGTTTGCGCTCCGGCTCTTGGAGAGCATTGACCCGCTTTGCTACCCCAGCCGAGGCCCCAGCCCCTGCTAGAGCCCTGGCCCCGCGTCTCTCTGCTGCTAGCGCGCTCCCTCTCTGCGTCCCTAACCTTCCACCCCTCCCTCCCTGGGCGCGGTGCGGGTGGTGTGAGCAGCAGAGCGCCGGGAGCCGCTATAAGCGGCTGGGGGGTGGAGCGACCCCTGGCGTCCAAAGAGGAAAGTTCGGGGGCGGGGCCGGCAGCGGTCCCCACCCTCGGGCCCCCAGCCTCGTGGTTGCTACCAGGCTCTGAACCTAATTATGCAGGGGTTCACTATACCCCAACCTACCCTTACTTTCACCCTCTACCCGGAGTTGGGTATTCCCAGAGCCCAGAAAATACACAGAGAAGACAGAAGTGTATTCCTGAGCTAAAAAGAACCCTTTCCCCCACCCCCCCCAAAAAAAAGAAAAAAGAAAGAAAAAGGAAAAGGAAATCCAACAAATAAGAAGGGTGAGAAAAGAGAAATTCACCATTCCACACCACTCAGTATCCATAACCAAATAACATATGGTAAAGGGTTCAACGGGTACATGTTGGCCTGAACTGGAAAAGGCAAATCTCCAGCCATCCCTACCCTCGACACTAGTGTGTGTTTTTGCCGGGGGAGGCAGAGCAGCCGAGAGAGTGAAGGAGCAAGAGAGAGTGAGAGAACAGACCAGCCTGTGGGAGGGAAGAGGAAACTGACAGAAAAGCAGAGAAGGAGCGACAGAAATCAAAGAGAGGGAAAATCAGATAGAGTCACAGAGACAGAGACAAAGCTTGGAAAAGAGACTGACAGCCCCAGAGTGGGAGAGGGAGAGACAGAGACGGAGAGAGAGAGACAGGAGCCAAGACAGGTTGACAGAGAGAGAAATGTAAATGGCGCGCTGCAGAGAGACACCCAGATCCGTGTTCGGACTCCAATGTGACATATCAACTGTAGGAAAGATGCGGGGGCAGGGCGTTTCTTCAGCATAGTGGTAGGCTCTGGGTCTGTGTATTGTGATAGTGGCCTGCAGTGTGGATATGGCCATGAGACCCTGGCCTAGTTATGTCCTTGGGTGAGTGGGATTGTGAATTGTGCATTGTCTTTCTGTGTATGTGTGAGGGCTATTTGAAGGAAAGTTTTGTATTTGTCTTCTTCTAAGTCCTTAAATGTGAGACCCTATGAATGCCATTGCTCCTATCTCAGAACTAGAGTAGAGAGTCTGCTGGGGAAAAGTCAGAAGGAAGCTCTTGTCCCATTTGCCCTGCCTACCCCTTTTCAGTTTCAGCCCTGCCCTAGTGACAGACTTTATCTAGCCCCTAGAATCTCTGCCACTGTCCTCCCTTCCTCAGAAGTCTGTGGTTATATGGAAACCCAGAGAAGCTGGACCCCACATAAAAATGTTTAGAAAAGAGATTTGAAGTTGGTTATGCAAATTTCCTAACACAAATGCAGACTGAGTGCTAGGCACCCTCCTGTGAGAAGTGATTGTGTCTGCTATTCCAGGTGATCAAGAGGGAATGCAGCTTTGATAGATCCCTCTCTGTAAGGGTCCAGAGTCCAGAGAAAAAACTAGTGGTCACATTCTTTCTTAGGGTCTGGCCCCTCTGGGAGAAACTTGCTCACAGAGACTCCAGAGCCAGAGATTTAGAGAAGGGGCTCCACAACTGGCAAAGTGGGGATGTTTGGAGCCCTTGGATGTGAACAGCTGCAAAGGACTTCTTAGAGACTAGAATCAGCTACGACTGTAATGTATAGAAATACGGTGTGAAAAATAGAGGGCACAAGGCATACCAGAGCATGATTATTGGGTGGAAGGTGATTTCGTCACCTCTCGTTTCTTGTACCCCTTCCCTGCATCTACTAGCCCATAATGATGCAGGGAGAAGGCAATTGCTGAGGCTGGGCCTGCGTAGAGGGAGGCCCCTACATGCTAGAAAGGGTTAGGAGAGAAAGAATTGGCAGTCAGTGGGGGAGGGGCCTCCTCCAACCATAAATACAAATTTTATTCAAGGTCTTTGTTGCCATTTGTCTTCCTGGCGGGGGGGGGGGGGCGGCTGAGGGCCATGTCAGCCCCCGTGCATGTCTAACTCCAGATCTGCTCCCCCAGGCTGGATGATGGATGGATCAGAGAGGAGAGAGAAGGCCTAAGCTGATATCAGCCTCCCCTGACTGATCCTCAAGCCCCAGCGACCCCAAGTCCTGCCATGCCACTTCTTTCTCCTCCCTTCTCCCTCCACTCACCAGAGATCCTCTTGCTCAGCCCGATCCCCACCCCACTCTCCTACTCACCAAGGCCCTCTTTTTGAGCCCCTCACTTCGGCCTCTTTCGGGTTTCAGCTCTCTTCTCTCTGGAGCTTCCCTTCTCCTCTTATCCCCAGCCCAGACTGTGAACTGCGGTGACCAGCAAGGCTGCAGGCAGCAGCGAATGTGTATGGTAGGGAGAGCGGGCTTGGCTCACAGGGAGCGAGGGGCCAGCTCTATGAATTTATTCATGTTCTGTTGTTCTTTCCCCACACTCTGAAATAAAGCTGCCAGCTCACCAGGTTCTTATTGCTTCCCCGGCAGCTGTCACATTAGGCCAAGAAGAGACCTCGGTAGGGTCAAGGCCAGTCGGTGCTCCTGGGGCCAGAAGCCAAGTATCTGGACTCTAAAGGAAATTCTGGGGCCCAAGCTTGGGTCTAGGACAGTTTACCCAGATCTCCTCAGACAGCCAAATGGGAAGTGGGAATGGGAAGTAAGCAGAGAAAGGTGTGTTGCAGGATATAGAAGGAGCACTGGAGGTGGGAGACAAAGCTGATATGGGAAGGAAAGGGAGAGGAAGCCTTTAAGGAGTCTCGTAGGCTCCTCTATTTATAAGCACAGCCCAGCCTAAATCCTGCCTTAATCTCCACCCTTGACCCTAACCCCAAATTATACACTTGACTCCTTTCCAATTCTAAAATGAATCCTAATTCCATAACTTCACCCTAATGGATCCCATCCCCATCTCTCCTTTCCTGGAAACCAGGAGTCTCCCAAGAATTTCCCCCAGCGTTTACAGCCAAGTGTGCCTCAGAGTTTTGAAGACCAGACTTTAGATTAGCATGTGATTAGCATATGATTTGCATGTGATGTGTGCCTTCTACTCTGAGGAAGTTTTCACGTTAAAATTTTATGAAGTCTAGCAGAAAGGTCCTGGCTTCTTAAAGATTCTCTTTTTGTTCATTCTCCCACACTCCTTGTCACTGACCCAGATGCCCTCAAGGGAAGAAAGCGGGTGAGGAAATGAGCAATAGAGGGCTAACAGGAGAAAAGATCCTGGGAGTGTGATCTTCCCCTGTCACTTGCAGTGAAACCTCCACAAGCCTCAGTTTCCTTGTCTGTCAGAGGAGAGGGACTAGTTGGCTGATCTTCCATTAAGATCTAAGAAAGCACTTTTTTTTCCTTGCACTCTTTCCTTCCTCACCTTTCAGGATCATTCATAATGTGGTTCTCCTCCCTCCCTGCCCCATACACATACATTCTGGCTTTCAGTTCCCACATCTAAGATCATACAGAACTGGAAACAGCTTGGGTTGCCTGATACAAAACTCTTAGTATGAAGAGAAAGGAACTTTATCCACCCGATAGCATGGAAAAGGAAATAACATTATTGAGTGCTTACTGTATGTTAGGGCGTTTACATGCAAGTTCTCATTGCATCCTGGCAGCACCCCTGAGTAGAGGCTATATTGTCCCCATTTTACAGATGAAAAACTGGGGCCCCAAAAGGAGAAATGGCTTCTCATGTATTGCCCTGAAAATGACAGAATCAGACTTATGATCTCCTGGCTTCCTTCTCAGTGTCTTGAGAAAGGGAAGAGAAATGTCATTTGAGGCAGTGGAAGGGTGAGAGAAGCATAGTGGGGAGTGAGATCGGGATACATCTCATGTAAGACCGGTGTGTGAAGTCACACATCTTCCAAGCCCAGTACTATGAAGCCTGACAACCAACAGGTGCTCAATTGCTAGCTAAAGGATGTGGGCTGAAGTTAGCTGTGGAGTAGAGCTGTTCAGGTGGAAGAAGAGAGGGTGCAGAAGGAAATGAAGCGAATGGGAGGGAAATGTGCTCAAGGGGAGAAAGGGTGGCGAGTTGGCAGGGAGGGCTTAGAACCTTTCTCCTTTTCTCACCCCTGGTGGGAAAACAGTTACAGCCCAAGAGCCTGCATGCACTTTACCCCCTTGCACAGAGGGCAGACAGGCCTCAGTCGCAGGGCTAGAGGGCGAGTGTATCACCGGGTCTAGGGCTTCCACTCGTCTCCCGCAGGAGCCCCTTGTACCGTACGTAGCTCCGTGCAGTCTTGGGTTCCAAGGGTCATGCCCGCACCCACGGGGCAGTGGACGCGCTCCTGGCTCCACAGGGAGCGGTTAGAGATTGCTTCCAATGTGTCTGTAAGGCCACAGAGCGCTGCTGATTTGCTTTCAGAGCTCTTGACCCGGGACAGGTGTGGCTCCTCGCCCTAGCCTCGCTCTTCACATCTTTTTGAGCCCCCCGCCCCCGCCTCCACCGTCCTTCCGCTCCAGCTTCCAGTTAATGAAATGTAGCGAGTAGCATCACAGGCAGCTGTCAGACTCCTCATTTCTCCGCTGGGATATTGGATCCCGTGCTGGGAGGCCGACAGGTGAGCAGAGGAGTGGGGTTGCCTGCTGTTGAGGACCCAGAGCTCAGGAGGCAGCCTCAATAGCCGGCCTTATGATGGTCTTTTTACCGGGGCCCCTAATTCTTTTCTCTAACTAGCAGGAGACTTAGCAAGCCCCACACCCACTGCACCCGGACCCATGTCGACCCGGGACTCCTGAACCCTAGGCTGGCCTGTCTCGAGTGTGCGCTGCGCCCAACGCCTCTGATTCGGCCGCCGCAGCCGGTTGCTTCCTCCCACCTCCTTCCATCCCTTCCTTCTTGCTCCCGCTCCTTCCCTTTCTCCCTCCCCCGCGGCCGCGGCCTTTATTAGGGATTCCGCGGCTGTCGGTCCCGCCATCCATCCTGTCCGCCGGCAATTAGGCGGCCAGACAAAGAGCAGCTTCGGATGGATGAGGGTCCCGGCGGATCGGAAATGTGAAGGGTCATCGCTGCCGCCCGCGGCGCACCCCGCTCCCCGCTCCGCATAATCACCGGCCGCCCGTCACTCAGCCGGCCGCCGGGGGAGCTCCGGGGCAGGGGCTAGGGAGAGGGCGGGAGTGGGATTGCAGCCTAGGCGCCTAGGGCAGGATAAGGGCGGACCTGCAACAAGGCGCCTCCTATGGGAGAACGGAAGACTGTGGAAGGAGGAAGGCACCTGCAAGAAAGAAAAGGCAGGTTATGCCCCAGGGAGTTCCCTAAAGGCGGACAATGGGGACTGCTGCCCGGGGGTTTCCAGCGAGGAAGCGGGAACTCTAGCTGCAGGAGAGGGGAGGCTGGTGGGCCAGGCGTCGCCTGCTGGGAGGCTGGAGTGCGAAGGCCTTGGGCCTCAAGTCTGTTCAAGAGGAAATGCGCCCAGGGCGAGCCCCTTTAGGGAAACTGGGGGTCTGTAGCCTGGTGCGCCACCTATCGGAATAGAATCATATTGCTCTCCTGTCCCCCATCTCTTAATTGAAATCCAACCCATCCACATCAAATCCGGAAAAGCTCCAAGCCTAGGTGAGCCAGAATGGAATCGAAAGGAAGTTCAAGGAGTGTGGATTTTTTACTGCAGATTCTTTGGCGCTAGCTCCCAGCTGACAAATCAACATCTCAATCTGACAATTAGTGGTGAGGTGGGGGGAGAGTGGCTCTCTCTGCCTGTACCGCTTAACCCTCCCGGCGGGCGGCAGAGAAGAGGGCGTTGCTGGCAGTGATGAACGACTCCAGAGGGGCCCGGGGCCCCGAGCGCGCATTCATTACTCGACTGACAGGCGGGCGGCGGGCCGGGAGGCCAGCGAGTGGACGTGCGGGGAAGAGAGAGAGTAAGGGAGGCGTTTAACAGCCCTACCGCCTGGTCATCTCTGGGTTCTTTGCCTGACCCTGATACTTGACTTCCTTGAGCTCGGCCTGTCAGCTGTTGTGGCTGGCCCTGGTTGCACAATTTGGGGACCTAAGCCCTCTCCTCAGGTTAGGTGATTTAAGGTCTGAGATGTTAAGAAAGGGTGTAGACAGGCCTTAGGACTAGGCGCTTCAGCCTGACCTGGGAATTGTGCGCATTTGCGCACACAGAAGTGGTGTGTATGACAGGCATTGATGGGTGTGGATCGCGCGTGGGGGGTCAGTGACTGTGTATGTCAGCGTGTGTATGTCAGCGTTAGAGATGTGTTGGCCTGATTTTGTCAGTGAGGTGTGTGCTGCGAGTGTCTGAGGATGAGCCGCTATCCCTCCTTGCGTGTCTCTGCCTGGCTCCAGACGCCCCACTTGCTGTCAGCTCTCTGTCTTCAGTTCTGAAGGAGACAGCAGTGTGCACAATGACAGCTGAGGTGTGCTGCTAAGGGTGGGGGATAGATGTTAACTGTGAGAATGCTGGTCTGGGCAACTGGTCCCTTCCACTACCTATACCTCAAGCATCATCCCTTCCCCAAGCTTCCTGAAAGTAGTGGATTTCCCCCACCGCCAAAGTCTGGAGACCCAGTTGCTGAGTCCTGGGGAAGAAAGTGATTACTACCAGTTCTCTGTAATCCACACCCTTACACATATACATAGTCTCCACATATACAAATAGTCTCTGATATAAGATGTGACACAGGCATCCCCAGGCTGGTGGGGGTCAGAGAGGAGGAGGTGGACCTCAGGAAGGGAAGGTGCTGATAATCAGATCTCCACGGGAACCCACTTCTTTGGGGCCTGGGCTAGTGGCCCCTGGACCTTTACCTTCTAGATCTCAGATCCAGTTACTAGTCGAAGACTTGGGAGGATAATGCTAATTATATTCCAATGCTTCTCCCTGATAACTCTGATCACCTGGCTTTGTCTCCACTCTCCTTCCCCACTCTCAAACACACCAAAAGATTGAGCCTGGCTTTCTCCCCTGCCCTAAATCTCCTGGGTCTACAAGGCAGAGAGTTGGGGTGATTCTGGATCTCTGGTCCCCTTTTCTTTTTACAGTGTGTCTTTCAGCCACCTTCCCTTTTCCTTGCTCTTCCTGATAGCTAGGGTATCACTTGGAGCCTCTATATCTTTATCTCTGCAGCCTTTCTTGTGTTGGCATATCTCCACATTTAGAGATTTCTTCCAAATTTATCTCCCTACCTTTGAGGGTCTCTTCCTCTGGAGCTTCTCCCTCTGGGAATAAATAGTCCAGGGCATTAGTGAGGCCCATTGGAATGGGGAGAGGGAGGAGGTCTTTTTTCCTGCCCTGTTCAGAGGTGACCGCAACCCAAGGATGGTCATGCCATGTCAGAACCCGGCTATGGCCAGGTCTCTTCTCATTCAGGGCACAGGAGCCTGGTCGATGGCCCGCTGTCAGCCCTGCTCCAAGACGCCCTCCTCCAGGCTCTCGCCCCTCCGCCCTCCTGGAAAAGGCAAATTTGACATTTTTAAATCCCGAGCCTTAGAGGGATCGATGCGGCCAGGGGGCCCCGCCTGGGGTCGATATTCCTGATTGGGAAGCAGCGCTGCGCGGAGCCTGGGTGTAAATCACTGGACTGGGGGATGGGGCACGAGGAGCCAACAGCGTCCTAGGCACAAGGATCCCAGCAGCGTCCAGGTCAGGGTGAACCCCAGGGCAATGGAATGGTAGGCCTTAGAGACCGGGACACAAGCCCACTCAGGGGTCCCTTCCTCCCTCGCCCAGCTCTGCCAACTCTGAGGGCCAGCTCCGGTCTCGCTTCAGTGGCCGCCACCCTCCGTTGCCCCTGGAGCCGCCGGGGAGGCCGGTGTCGGAGCCAGCCATGCGGCGGCTCCTCTGCTGCCGCTCCCGCGGGGCCTGGGCTTCAGCGGCGGCTGTCACGAAGCCGACATGCCAGCCTGGCCAGGAAAGGGCGGATGGCGGGGGAGAGTTTTTGGCGGGGGTGGGTATAGGGCGGGGGAGAAAGCCTGGCGCAGCTCTAGCTCACAGTGGGCGTGCAACAGATGTTTGCAGAATTGAAGGACAGCAAGGTGGCGTGGGGCACCGAGAGGCGCGGGAGCTGGGGCCTTCAGGGAGCGGGTTGGGGGTGGGAGTCTGGCCATTCAGCTAGGGTGATCAGTGCTCTGGGGACAGCTGAGCTGGGATAGATCCCCTCTCCCCGTTAACGGAGTAGTGAAGAACAAAAGAGAGTGGGATGAGCAAGGAAGTTTGGGCCCCACTTACAATTGCCTCCACTGCCCCTGACAAGCCATCCTTGCAGTTGTCTGTTAGGGAAACCAAGGAAGTGAGGCTGAGATGGGCCAAGAAGGTTAAAAGCGGAATCAGCTACAAGGCTGGGGCAGCAGACAGAATTTCCATGTGGGTCTCTGGATTCACTGCCCACCCCAGTCTGCTTGTGGGTATATACACCACCATGCCCCCAGAGCAATTTCAGCTTATCGGATTCCCCACTCCCTACCCCACGCCAGTTTATAGAACAACAATTTGGGGAAAACAATCCAGGCCTAGTGACGGCCCGTAATTGTGACAAAGTGAGTGCGGGAGACTGGAGAGAGCGCTAGGGCGGGAGCGCTGCAGGCCGAGGTGGAGGCAGGGGCGTCTCACTCCGCCCCACCGCCCTCTCCTTCTCATTCTGGTCACCTCCCATCCCTCTCCTTGACTCCTCTCCAATTCTTCTTCTCCCGGGCCCTGGCGCCTCCCTTCGCTTGTTCCTCCATCGCTCTTCCCTTTCCCTTAGGTAACTGCTCTTCTCCCTTCTTCGCCCGCTGCATCTTTTCCTTTCTCACCTCTCTCTCTCCTCCACTCTCCACTCATTCCTCCATATTTTCCTCGCTCTCAGGTTGCCTGAGGCCCCTGGCTCCTGCTGCACAATCCGCTTCTCTCACTCTCCAGTCTTCGCTTCCTGAGATCCCACTCTGGGAAGCCAGCGCAGCCCCACACTCCTGGGCTCCTCTTGTAGCCCAGGGGCTGCAGAAGCCTGCCGCTTCTCTCCCCCTCCTACCTCTGCCGCTCCCGCCCAGCTCCCAGTGCTGGGAGCTAGTTTGTTTGTCTAGCGGCAGCAGCCGCCGCCAAAGCTGTTTGCCGAGCTTAGTGCTGCACCGCGCAGTGCCGGCCCAATTAAGTCTCATTCATTATTCAGCGTCCCAGCCGCCGCGACCCCCAGCTGGCGGTTCCCAGGTCGCTTTGGGGCCTTTTCCAGCCCTGGCCAGTCAATGCGCCCTAAGGGGCACTATGAAGAGCCGCCTTCCCTCTCGGGGCCAGATAAGGACTGAGAGTGGAGGGAACAGAAACACTCTGCCCATTGTGGGACCCACCAGACCCACCCCACCCCTAAGTCAAGGCTGGGAAACTTTGGAGATTCAAGTCTTTTCTGTACAGAGGAGAAAACAGACCCAAGAAGTGTCGTGATTGTCCAAGGTCATGTAGCAGAACCAGGATTGGAGCCCAGGATACTGAAATGAAGGCATCTTGCATCCCAGCTTCATCCCAGCATCAAGGAAGTAGGAAGGCAGACTACTCTCGGGCTACGGCCTTGCTCTTCTGATGGGATGCCCCTTACCCCTTTTGCTCCTGGTTCTTCTCGCTAGAGCTGACAGGTTACAGTCGACTTGGGTCTCCCTCTGGATCATGTATTTCCTCAGCTCTCAGGCTCAGGTCTAGATGTAGTGTCCCCTAACTGGCACACCTGGAGGCAAGGCAGTGAGGCAAACTCGGGTGCGTGTTTGGAGAGTATCTCCTGCAGCCTGTTGATGGGAGTCCCTGCCTTTGAGGAGTTGGAAGTGGAGCCATTCAAGGCAGTCTTGAAGGGCACGTAGGAAGAGAGGAAAGTGCAACCTGAGGTGATGGAGGAGATATCTTCCTATTTATGGAGATGGAAAAGGACAATGATAGCGGACTGCTCTGCACTGCTTTGCGGGGCTATCTTAACAAGGTGAGTTTGGGGACCCAACCTGTGTTTCCATGAGCAGCAGCGCCACCTGGCGGTCGCGGCGGTGCAGGCGCGCCTGGCCTGGAGTGGAGTGCTGCGTCTCCCGTTGGAGCCTGGGGAGGCTGACTACGCCCAGAAAACCTTAAACTGCCTTTACCGGAGTGGGCGGGTGAGAGGGGCCTAAGGCTGAAAGGTGATCCCGAGGAGGCTGGGAAGGGCCTTAGGGAGGGGCCTGGCGCCAAAGGCAGATTTCTGTTGACACAGCAAACACAGAAAGACAAAGTCCATTTGGATGGAAGTGGAAGTGGAGTGAAAAGGGCCATTTTGACTCTGTGGTCCAAGGAAATGACTGGTCTGCCGGGCTTGGGAGCCAGGATACCCAGGTACGGGCACTCACCTTGGGACTAGCGGCTACTGACTGGCTGGTGGTCATGAGGCCCACTCTAAGTAGAGGCGAGAGATTGGCAGGCACACTTTGGTATCTGGTATGATATTCTGATGATTCATTCATTAGACTGCTTTGGAAAGACTTTCCAAGTCTGCCCTGGAAGAAGGTGGTTGAATTGTGGGGTGCCAGGGTCTAGGTCAGAATGTAGTTTCCCAGAGCAGTTTCAAGTTTGTCTTATGAGAATATTTTATAGCCTTGGAAAACTGGGAAGGAAGGCCGGAGAGGGGCTAAAACTTTGGCCAGGTGTATGAGGGCCGCCATAAATGGCATTGATTGGAGAGTGGAGGGGTGGGGCGGGGACTTTCAAAATGTGTAGAAACTTAAGGAGGGCATGGTATTCACTCCTATTCACTCCACTCCCCAGTGTCATTGGTCTGAGGTGAAGTCTAAAATTTAAGCTTCCGCTTTTTTTGTTTGGGTGCTGAGTTCTCTCAGTTACTCAACTGAAGACATTTAAAACATTCTTCTCCCCTAAATTTGGGATTGCTATGGTTATAAAAAACAGACTTGAGGTGCTAGATCAAAAGGTATGAGAGAACCAGCATTTCAGGGACACTCAGGAAGATCTGGACTAGATTATTATTAGGAGAAAATTACTGTGTTGGGTCCTAGTTATAGTCTTACAGCTGTTTTTTTCATCTCTTAGGGTCTAAGGATAACTCTGGGGCCGTGATGGTCATGATTCTCACAGAGGACCCCATATTTATGCACTCGCAGCAATTTCAGGTGCCACTGGACTTGTTTTGAGAACTTTTCCCTAAAATATGGCCAAGGGACTCCTGATAACCTATGCCCTCTGGGCTGTAGGGGGCCCTGCTGGCCTCCACCACCTGTACCTGGGCCGGGACAGCCATGCATTACTCTGGATGCTTACCCTGGGGGGTGGCGGGCTGGGCTGGCTCTTGGAGTTCTGGAAGCTTCCAAGCTTTGTAGCTCAGGCCAACAGAGCCCAGGGGCAGAGACAAAGCTCAGGATCAGGGACACCTCCTCTGAGTCCCATTCGCTTTGCTGCCCAGATGATAGTGGGCATCTATTTTGGCCTCGTGGCTCTCATTAGCCTTTCCTTCATGGCCAGCTTCTATATTTTGGGCCTCCCACTGGCAGTTGGCTTAGGGGTCTTGCTGGTGGCCGCTGTTGGCAACCAGACCTCAGACTTTAAGAACACTCTAGCAGCAGCATTTCTTACTTCCCCTATCTTTTATGGCCGCTCCATAGCCATCCTGCCCATCAGCTTGGTGGCCAGCATCACAGCCCAGAAGCATCGCCGTTACAAAGCTTCAGTTGGAACAGAGACTCTCAGTGTGCGGCTCTACCGCCTGGGCTTAGCTTACCTTGCTTTCACAGGCCCACTAGCATACAGCGCCCTCTGCAACACAGCTGCCACCCTCAGCTATGTGGCAGAGACCCTTGGCTCCTTCTTGAGTTGGTTCAGCTTCTTCCCTCTCTTTGGCCACCTCATGGAGTCTGTCCTCCTTCTGCCTTACCGGTTTTGGAGGCTGATAGTGGGGGATCCTGGCTTCAGCAGCAGCTACTTCCAGGAGTGGGAGAAGCTCTATGAGTTTGTTCACAGTTTTCAGGATGAGAAGCGTCAGCTGGCTTACCAGGTAAGGTTTATTTCCCTCTCATTCTTGTTTTTTAAAGGGCCTAGGGAGTTAGGCTAAGCCTTATTGGAGCCAGTGCCCTTTATGTGGGTTCCCCTTATGTACTATTTTTATGTCTGCTGAGTCAGTTCCCAGAAAGATGTCCTGGTTTCTTCTTGGGTTTTCTCTGTGCAATGGGTGAATGTGCAGAGGCTCTAATATGAATGGGGGAAAATATGTGTATATTATCTACTTTTTATTGTGGTATAACATATATTAATGTTATGTATACACCTGTGTAACCATCACTCTGATCAAGGTATGGAATATTTCCATCACTAAGAAGGTTCCCTCATGCCCCTTTCCCAATTTATACTCCTTTCCTCAGAGGTAACCTCTGTTCTGATTTCTATTACCATAGATTAGTTTTGTCCATTCTTGAACTTCATATAAATGAAATCATTTAGTATGTTTACTTTTGTGTCTGACTTCTTTCATTCAACATATGTCTGTAAGCTTTATTCATACTGTTGCACACAATTGTAAAGTGTTGTTTTCTTTATTGTATAGTATTCCATTATATGAATATACCAGAATATAATTATCCACTCTATTGTTAATGAACCTTTGGTTTGTTTCTTGTTTGAAGCTATTTTGAATAAAGCTGCTATTAACAGTCTTGTACATGTGTTTGGTGGATATATATGCTTATTTCTTTTGTAAGGAGGAGATCTTGTCAGGAGTGTGAAGTTACAGATTAGAAAGTGGGTAGCTGTGATTAAAGGCAAACCCTGGTTCTTACTATGAGATCCAGAGCCTGTCCATGTTTCAAAAGGCTGAAATTTTAATCTGAGATCTGAGCCTTTCTCATGGGAAAATAGAAGCCAACTCCAGAGATATCATAGCCTGGTTTAGCAAGAGAGTTAGGGGAGAGACCCAGGTACTCAGACAACTTATGGGATTCTAATTTGTCAACTTCTGTTTTCCTAAGGTTTTGGGTGTCTTAGAGGGGGCAACAAATGAAGAAATACATCGGAGATACCAGGAGCTAGTGAAGATCTGGCACCCTGACCACAACCAGCACCAGACAGAAGAAGCTCAAAGGCATTTCTTAGAGATCCAGGCTGCATATGAAGTCCTGAGTCAGCCCAGGAAGCTCAGGGTATCCTGGAGATGAGAAGAAACTTCCCCTTGAGGATGGACTTTTCCTGGCAGAGCTGGGCAGATTGTCCCAGCCCAGTTTTGCCCATGTGGGGGCATCCAGCAGCATTAAAGAAACTGTCAGCTTGTAGAGGAGATGAGAAAATTATTGTGGTGGAAGAATATATTTATGCATTGAATTTCTGAATTTTTGGCTATTGTATTTATGACTTTTTTTCCCCTTGAAAGCACATAGTGAAATGAAAAACATATTATAAAACAAATAAAATATCTTTTAGAGCATATACCACCTTATCCCACCCTTGGTACATTGATCAGTAAGGGAGGAAGTTTATTTAACATTTTTTTTTTAAATGTGCACAGCACTGGGTTGGGACATTGAAGTAAAAATATGAAAGTTCTAATATTTCACAAGTTGTCCTGTGACATGAGGGATTTGATCTATGCTGTGGAATACTGAGAGATAAGACTGGTGTTAAATTTCAAACTTTCAGAAAAATATTTAAATTCCATTTATAGGAGAACTTTCTAGGAGCTACACTTTTCTCTAAAAAGAACAAGCTGCTGTGGGTAGGGGGTGTTCCCCCATCAAAGACTATTCTGCTTAGAGATGTATTGTGGAGAGCCCTCAAACTTTAAATGGGTGATTGGACTGGCTGACTTCTCAGGTCTTCCCAAAACTTGGGGTCTGATTCTGAGCTATGACACCTTGCTCTTTGGGTGCTTACAGTCTGGTGGGGGATAGGAACACAGGTACACAGATATCAAAGTCCACTTTGTACAGTGTTTTGAACTAAGTGTAATAAAGGTGTAAAAAGAGTGCATTGGGATATTGGAAAAGGGACAAATGACATTGTTTTATGGGGACTCATGGAAAAAGTCCTGGTTTTATATCTCATATACCCTTATAGGGACTTTGGGGAAACGCTAGGGAACCAGCAGCTTGAGAACCTTAAGGGTGCTCCTGGCTTCAACAGCAGCTACAAGTAACTAGTCAAGTGTAGAAGAAACATTTTAGGATGCAGAGGAAGACTGGAGACCAGGCACACAATGTTAAAATTATGTACCTTTACCACCTCTTTCTTTCTCTTCTTTGTGTGTGTGTGTGTGTGTGTGTGTGTATGTCTCATACTTTTTTCTTTTTTTCTGGAAGTTAGCTCTGAGCAGTGTATATATTTTTTAAAAGTAAAATTATTTTGGCTAGTATTCTCTACAAATTTTTAAAACAGCTTTGATCAATTAGAGCAATGAAATTTGTATACTTTTTTCTTTGCATTCATATATAAAGACTTTAATTTTTTAATTTTTTTAATTTCGAGACCACCTTTTAGCTTTCCTGCCTTTTAAAAGTTGCCAAAAATGATAGCCATTTTTTTAAAAATATACTTACAATTTTTCAAATTGTGACATGGAATTTTAATGAGGCATTTTCATAAGCTATTAATGAGTAACTTATTAACATGATATGTAGTACTACATCTGTAAAATGTAAGTATATTAAAAATAGTCTATAAGGAAAAAGGTGCAAAAGAATGATTAGGGGCTTTACTTGATTTGAAAAATTATTTTACTGTCCTTAAATTTTGTTATGAGTTTTTGTTATAAAAATATGGGTATATTTTAATTTATTCAAATGGAAGCTGTTGATGAGCATTTTTTATTTTTTCAACATAAGCAAGGCTACAATAAATATCTTTAAATACGTGTATTGGTGCTTTTTTGGTTTTTTGAGGCTAGATTTTAATAAGTGCTAATGTAGGGTAAAACAATATATATTTAAAATTTTGATTGATATTTTATCCAGTTACTTCTAGAAAAGACTGTAACAATTTACACTTCCACCAGCAGTGTGAGAAAGTGGGCCTTTCTTTATAACTGACATCGACTGTTATCACTCTTAAATTTTTGACAAGATGATGGGTGAGCAGTAATATCTGCTTACTTTAATTTGCCTTTCCCTTGACTGTTAGGGAAGTTTGGCATCTTTTCAAATGTTTATTGGGCACTTGTATTTCCTCTTTAGTGAATTGCTTGATCTTATCATCTACATTTAAAAAAAGTTTCTATTTATTTTGAAATCTGTTTTATTGGTATCTTTGCTTGTTAGAAACCTTAACTCTTTGTTGTATGCATTGTAGGTATTCCTCCAGTCTATGACTTGTCTTTTGACTGAGCATGGGTTTAAGAGTCAGTAGGATTAGGATTAGGATTTGAATCTGATTCCATGATTTTCTAGCTATGTGATCTTGGTTTCTTTAGCCTTAGTTTCCTCTAAAATTGAGACGATAGTGTGTACTTATGAAGATTTGCTGTGGTAAAAAAAGATAGCATATGCAGAGTGAGCAAATATAACCAGTAGCTACCTTTCCCATTTTTAGCCTTTGTAAGGAAATGGGGTTTAAGTGTCTAGTGAGTTAACTGATATAGAATGAAGGTTCTACCTGAAAGACTGAATTTTCTGAGAGTATATTAGTATATTTTACAATAAAATTTTTCTGTAAATAAGTGTACAAATGCTTACAGATAACAATTAGAAGGAAGTAAATAAGAATGCTGAATTGTGGTAGGGTTACAAGTGGTCCCTCCCCCGCCCCACCCCGACTCTTGTCTAGACTCTTGTTTTATAATTAAGAAAATAAAATTCTAGCCTTTTTTTTTTTTTTAGCTGTTTATAAGGAACTAGAAAAGTAGTTTGGGTTTGGCTATTCTTGGGCTGTAGTTTTAAAATGGGCAGAGCTCATCTGAGCCAGTTGTGATGGCAGAAGACCTCAGAATGAGAGAACTCTGAAGCAAAGATGAATTTCAAGGGAAGGAGATTGAGAACTACTTGTAAAATGGCTCTTTCACTTGCAGATTCACCTTGCACAACTCTCTTGTCATCCTTTGGCAGATTCATTTCAGTTAGAGAGGCTGTTTCCTGACGTTTGTAGTCTCAGTTCTATGCAGAAAAGCAGAGGTATATATATTTTATGAGGTGCTACTGTATGGGTGGTCTGCTCCCCAAATCTTATCTCCATTTGTCACTTCAGTGTGGATTGGTATTAAGCTTTCCACAGGAAAGAGTTTTGTGGGTAGGGGCTAGGACACTAGGTGAGAAGTGAGAACGAGGTTAAAGAATGCTTATTACCTCTTTGTAGGAAAGACTGATTAAACCATGTTTGGATTTCATCTTCCTTCTTCTCCTGGCCTATGAGCAGGTACTGAAATTGTGTCCTTGCCAGGATTAAACCACCCATCCACCCCAGAGGGCATCTGTTTATATATCTAATAGCCAATGGTATAGCCTAGCCTTTTTTTAAAGGATAACAATAACCTTTTATTGAACTACTTCTAGATTCTAGGCAACTTTTTAAGCACGATTCATATGATGATGTTAATCAAGCAATTCCACCAACTCCTCAGGGAAGGTTATTATTATTTTTACTATATAGATTAGTAGACAGTCATAGGGAGATTAAGTAATTTACCTAATAACTTTTAAGTGGCTAAACTGGGGTTTAAATTCTGACTGTTGTGATGTAAATTTGTGTTGTCAACCAAGACATTTTATTTCTATTTTTATTTTTAAAAATTGAGGTATAATTATCATAATTGTATTGATTTCAGTTGTATGACAATGATTCAAAATTTGTATATATTGTGAAATAATCACTACAATAAATATAGTTAACATCCATTAGCATATATAGTTACAAACTTTTTTCTTGTGATTGAGAGCTTTTAAGATTTACTGTCTTAGCAACTTTCAAATGTGTAATACAGTATTATTATAATTGTCTTGCTGTACATTACAACCCATGACTTATTTATTTTATAACTGGAAGTTTGTACCTTTGTCCACCTTCATTCATTTTGCAATCTACCTATCCCCTGTCTCTGGCAACCACCAATCTATTCTCTGTATGAGCTTCTTTTTTATTTTTGTTTTTAGATTCCACATATAAGTGAGATCATATGGTATTTGTATTTCTCTGTCTGACTTACTTCACTTAGCATAATGCTCTCAAGGTCCATCCATGTTGTTGCAAACAGTCATTTTTTTTTTTAAAGGAAAAAATGGTACAAAATTATGTGAATTTAGAACTTCTGGAAGGAAATACTATATTGCTTTCAACCCTGGGACATAATCACTGAGAGATTTTTTTTTCTGGAGATATGCTTCCCAAAAGACCTGACATACTGAAAATCAGTTGAAAGAAATTTGCTAAAGTAATTAAAAATAAATAAATATCAGCAAGCAAGAAGTCTTCTTTATTCTCTACCTGAGTTGATTTAATGAAATCCAATTATTTCATATTCTCCTGCAGCCACAACTAAGAAATTTATTAATCTTTTAAAAGAGTTGGAAGGGAACTGAGAAGGCTTCTAGCCCAAGTACATATTCAGTGTAGAATCTTGAGAATAGCTTGCTTCAGAGGGGACCATTCTGACTTTTGCTTGAATAAAATATTCTCTTCTTGTCTCACCTTTTGGATACCTTTAATTGTTAAAAGGTTATTTTATTGGATTAAAATTAGCTTCTCTGTAATTTGTTTCTAGATTTGCCATCTTTTACTACGAAAAATCAAAAACCAACAAAAACTTCTTTCTTAATGAGGATCCACCTTCATCTGATATCCCACTAGACCTTCCCTTTTCTAGATTAAACATTGCCTTGTTTTAGGAAGCTTTATAATTTGGTAGAAAGCATGAATGAAGAAGTGGGGAGGTTAGTGTTCTACTTCTGCCTCTTGCATGACAGACTTGGTATGAGCCACTTCATCACTCTGGGCCTCAGTTTTTTTCTTGCAGTATGAGTTGTACTCAAATGACCTCTAAGATTGCTTTCAACAACAGATTCTGGGTTCTTTTCAGCCCCTGCTTGTGTTAAATGGTTTGATTTGTCATCTTTTGTCTGCCCTCTTGTGGACACTGTCTTGGGAAGAAAAATATTTCATTACTCAAATAACAATATAATGGCCACCATTCCTCCCTACACCACAATAAAAAATTCACTCATATCAAACTATTTTCACTTATTCATGTCCTCTTCTAGTCCTCATTCATGAATTTACATAAGTAATTTTACATGATTAAATCAGATCAAGGTTATAATTTTATACTATTTTTCCCCCTCATGGAATCATGAACATTTATATATATTACTATATATATATATATATATATATATATATATATATATATATATGTATGTATTTTATTGAGGTATAATTCACATGCCATAAAACTCACCTTTTTAAAGTATACTATTTTGTGGGTTTTAGTATAGGTTATGCAAACATCAACACTATCTAATTTCAGACTGTTTTTACCAACCCAAAAAGAAACCCCACACCCATTAACAATCACTCTCCATTCTCTCCTCTCCCCAACTCCCAGCAACTACTAATCTACTTTCTGTCTCTGTAGATTTGCCTATCCTGGACATTTTATGTAAATGGAATCATACAATGTCTTCTTCCAGTCATAATGTTTTCAAGATTCATCCTTTTGTAGTATGCATTATCACATTTTTTCCCAAATGTCACATCATTTATATTTTAATACTGTATAATATGTCTCCACCTTGTTTGTGAGACATTTAGGTTATTAATATATATTTTTGTTGTTATAAAGAATACTGCATCAATATCTTCATGCTTCTAATTCATCTATTCTCTTGAATTATTTCAGAATGAATTCTCATGGGTGGGATTACTGGGTCAAAAGGTATGAACATTTTTATAGCTCTTGTCAATATTGCTCTTAAATTGTGGTACCCAGAACTAAATGCAATTCTCAAATGTGTTCAGACAGAACAGGGAACTATGGGGTTATTAAGTTCTCAAGGTCTAGACAATATATCATCCTTTAAATCAAGCAGCCTAAGAATAGCTTTTTTTGGTTGCTCATTGAGCTTATAGGCAATAAGGCCCTTAGATCTTTTCCTAGGTATTGTGTGTTAAAGCTATGTTTGCATTTACTCTGACCCAGGGGCTTTTGAGGACTCCCGGACTTGAATTTAACATTTCTTTGTTTTCTTTTCTCTTGACGGTGGGTGGTCCTAACTTATTGCAGTCCTAGCTAAGAACTGAAGATGGCGCCTTAAGGCTGTCACAAGGTTAAAATAAGCCCATTCCATTTTTCTTTTCTTTTCTTTCTTTTTTTTTTTTAGAATCTGGTAGTGGCACCTCCGTATCAGGTTCATTACCAAAGTTCAGTCCTCCCCCTTTGTGGGGATGGAAACATCAACTGTAAAGTTGAATTGGGGTGTTATTCAGGGCAAGCTCTGACTGAAGCATGTTTTCTAGTTGTCATTTGATCTCCTAGGGGACTCTGAGGCAGTGTATTTTTTAATGTTAGAGCTTTGTTTGAACACATATTTCATGCCACTGCTTTGGCTTTTGAAGTTCACAGCCTGAGAAGCTGATTTTTTTTTTGTTTCTCTTTATTCTTTGCCATCTCTTTCTCTTATTGCAAGGGGTTGAAACTTGTTTAGCTGGTTTTGTTTTGCTAAGGTGGGTTTTGAACAACAAAAGCAGAAAATTATGTAGGGTTCCAGCTAAATGAGGTTTTATTTCAATAGTTTGTTGCTCTTTTCCTTTTCCTTTTCCTTTTCTGTTTCCTCCCAAGTCTCTTCTTCCTTCCCACCTCTCATCTACCTTTTCATAGTCCATCTGCTTATTTTCAAATTATTATAACTTTAAGCAAGATTTTGAATTTTCTGGATTTAAACCTCATTGACAAGTTTTAATAGAACAGGCAGTGCCTTGTGTGGGATGGTTAGGAGGGAATCATTTTAACCCATTCTGGGCCAGACTTTAGCCCCATTTCTGGGCTGAGAAAGGTTGTGGGGAACAGAGGAACATCCTCCATTGGTCAGTGACTAAGTTAGCATGTGAACCTGTCTTTGCAAGTACCAAAGGGCATTTTGTCCTAGCATCGATAGGTCTGGCACCTTTCAGATGAATTAGTATGAAGAAACGAATGAGAGAAATATAGGGGGAATATAAATATATTTTATTCATGTTTCCCAGTCACAGGTCTGAGGTTTAGTGAGGTTCATGTTACTCCCCAACCTCTTCTTCCATATCCATAATCACTAGTTTGGACTTGACTTCTCTTGCAGAGACTGTAGACTTACTTTTTGTATAATTTGGATTGGAAAGCAATTAACTGCTCAGTTCGGGCAAGTGGTGCCATATTGTTTTATATTCATTGACTGGGAACTCATTTCCTCATAGCAGCTGACTTTTTTTGTACAGCTAAGAGACTGATCCTTTCAGATTTATCTCCTTTCAAACTCTAATTCTCTTCAACGAGTTTCTTGTTCTCATGTTAATGCCTTTGCTGATGTCACTCTTCTTCACTGTAATTCTTTTTCCTTTCTGCTAATTGAAATCTTTGTACTTCATTTATGATCTAGCTTAAGGTTTATTCCTAGATAATGCCTTCTTGATTAATTTCATATCCCATAACCTTTCTCCCTTGAATCCCTTCAGCATTCTTCTCTAGTTTGTACCATTCTATCTAGCATTTTCTTACATGTTGCCATATAATCATTCTATCTCATATTTGTAAGTCTTATCCCCTTAACTATGCCAAAGCTCCTTGAAGGTAGGGACTGTCTTCTCCCAATGCAAGCAATAGGACATTTACTAAATGTGTTAACTTGCTACTTAATAATTCAGAACCCCAGTTTCCACATTTGCTATATGAGGATAATGATACCTGCATCACAGGGATATTGGGACAAACAAATGAGACAATGTGTTGAGAGTGCTTTATAAGCCATAAAACATTTACAGAGGGTAGGAGTTATCAGTTTTTGAAAAATAGTGACAGACTGTATAAGTGAAAGAGCATGCTGAAATTTCATGAACTTAGAATAGAGCAGTAATAATTATATATATTACACATAGAAACAAGTTAACTAAATATCAAATTCAAGTTTTTAATGAACCTGTTTAAAATCTGAGTTTTGGTTTTGACATTGCCACTAATTTTGTGATGTCACAATTTACATCACAACCTTTGATAATTTAAGGTCTTTTCCAGATCTAAACATCTGACACAACTGAATTTGGGTATCTTACCTATGTCTTTGGACCTTAGTTTTGTTATCTGTAAAATGTCAACCTAATCAAAACTCTTTAATAGAACTTTATAGAATGGATCTTCAAAGAAGTATTAATCTGGTACAGAAGTCTCTTGGGAGAAAAAATTTTCCTTGTGGAGTGGGAGGAAGCTGCATCCTATATAGTGCATTTTCTTTAATATTAGCAAAGCAGATTACCATATTAAATACTAGGAAAAGTAAAGCAACCAGTTTAATTTGATTTTATCCAGTGTTTCCCAAACTTATTTGAACCAGGAATAGTTTTTTCAGATAACATCTATATAGCATCCCATGCTACTAATTTTTTTGAGACATACAGTTTGGACTGCTAACATATATATTCTTAGGTATTAGAGGTAGTCCAAGCAAAGGAGAAGTATATCTTATGATATGTTCTTTGCTAGTCTTTTGTGGCTTATAGCTTCCGCTTTAGTCAGCAGACTTTTTTAAAAAATCATGTTTCTCATTTATAGTCATTGATTATCAAGTCTCCAAATTAATGAGTAAAATTTTTTATGACTCTCAGACGGTAGTTTAACTCTGGCCTCTTTTTCTTTCTAATAAAAACATGTAATCTGGCAATCACTTCAAATACAAAATATCAACTCACAACAAAAATTTGAGAAAAGTTCTCATCTCTAGGATCTATTTGAAACATCAAATTAGGTCAGGTTAGTATCTGCAGAATGTATCTGCCAAGGTGAGGATTATGTCATGATTTATTTTTAGTTCTAGTTTCGCCAATGGATCTTTATTTTTAGTTCTAGTTTTGCCAATAGATCTTTAGGTAACCTGGGACAAATTAATTCTCTTAAGGCTGAACTGAAAAATATGGATGTTATTTCAAAATGACCTTCTTTTGTAATCCTTAGCAATTACACTAATCATTTCAGAAATCTGGTGGGGTTGTTTTCTTCAGAGTAGGTCACAAGTATTATATGTTGAATTTATTACAGGATTTCTTTTCCTCCAATATAATTTATAGACAAACATGAAACTATTTGCAATTATTTCAAAGCAGGCAATGATCACTTTGTTTTATTGTGAATTATAGCATGCCAAATGAACACCGTATAGGTAGTAGAATGAACTATAATTAATCCTTGTAACCCAGGTCCAAAAGTGAAAAATTTGTTCAGTATCCTTTTAGAGAGGTTGAACGCTGTGAGGAGAAAGGGCAAAGATGGGCCATGCGGTAGCGGTACTTACAAATCCCACTCAGCAAGAGACATGCTCTATGTGATCTACCCTCCTTGTAGGGCTATTTTTTGAGTAAAATTTTTGTGAGGAGCCTGTCTGTACTGCCACCCCAGAGACCGAGCAAAATGTTCCTCTTAAGCACACTCAGAACTCTCCCTTAGAGGAGATCTGTTAAATATGATATTCTTCATCTCATTAGATTTCCAATGATGCTTCACAGCTCTCCTAGATTGGGCCATTGACATACTTCCTAATCCACATCTCTTCTTTCTGAGTGGGATATCCACATATACAAACTCTCTTCCATTTGTCCAGGGCTCTCATGACTTACCTAAATAGACCATAAGGTTTCCAAGAGTGTGAACTTTATTTTCCTCCCAAAGAAACACTGGTTTTGCAGCAGCAATGGGTCCTATAATAAAGGTGTTTCCGGAGTGATTTTTGGTAGGTGAAATCAGTCATTATGGAACAAGATCTTGGGTCCTATTGGTTCAGGTCTCATTCTTGAGTATGAAATTTCCTATTAACCAAGGTCATACAATTCTGTTCCCACTCTGTATGGGAAGGAGGGGGAATTGTGGAAGAGTTAGTCACTCATTCTAGTTTCTGCCTGTTTCGGCACTTATCATGTTATTATAGTTAATTATTTAATAGCTTATATCCTCTTTTACAATTGGGTATTCTCCTTGGGGATAATGATCTTTACTCTTCTTTGTAAGTGACTCAAAGCCTAGAACAATGCCTACCTCTCATTGAGTGCTTATGTCAATATAGTGAATGAAAAGACAGCAGATATTTAGATGGCCTGCTTCCATTTGAATCTTTGAAAGAAGACTTAATAGTAAGCAAGGTGGTGTAGTGCTCTGCTAGCTGAATGACCTACTTTTCTGTTTCTTTAGATCTGTAAATGGTTGGATTAGATTAGGCATTATTAACCAAGAGTCAGTGGACTCCAGATTTTTGGCTCCTCAACCCCACCTCATGCAAAATTAAAAACCAAAGGACCAGATGACTTCATAGACGTTTACTATTTGACTCTGTTACGTGTATTACCACTGCAGTAACAAACGTGTGGAAACCAAAACTACATTGCGCCTGTGGCTATTCCACATATACTCTTTGTCCAGAGTCCCTTAAGCTTTGGCCTCAAAAGAACATGAGGATAGATTAATCTTTTAATGATGATTGTCTAAATTCCCAGCTTGTGGCCGCTCCTAACAGACGACTAACCAGTTGAGTGGGGTGAGTGCTTCACACATGCAGGACACTGGCTAGAAAGGTGCACAAATATTAGAGGTGGTTCTGGTCCCGGGGAGGTGGAGAATCTTACCACAGAGGAGTACTTAATAGGAAGATTCGACGGTGTGACTGACCACAGCCAGAGCTGAGCAGATCAGAAAAAGACTCAGCAACGGACTGGGGAAATGGGGAGGGAGGAAGAAAACTCTCCATTCGTGGCCGGAGAAAGAGAACTCTCATTTCCCTCGCGAGGTTATCCAGAGCCAGGCCTCAGCGGCGCCTCCCTCCCTCCACCCGCATCGGCTTCTAGGGCCTCCAAGGATGTTGAACGGCCGCCAAGTCCGGATGCCACCGCGTTTCCTGCGCCCGGTAGCTCTGAAATGGCCTTTTCGAGTAAAACTTGGGTCAGGAAGAAGGGAAAAGTGGTTTTAAGTTCTCGGGGCGGAGACGTGAACGGCGAAAGGGAGAGCAGCCTGAAAAGACCGTGTCCCGGCCAGGACCTAGAAAGAACTCCCTTGTGTGGTTCCCCTCGGGGCGCCCGCTTTCGGTCACCTCCGGAGGAGTTTCGGCTCTTCCGGCAGTTCCAGCTGGAGCCGTGCACTCGTAGCGCGCGCTATCCACCTCACGCTGCCCGCTTTCTCTGGGCACTGGCCGTTCCGCACCTGGCCGCGAGTTCGCGTCCCACCCACCCTCACTTCCAACTAGTTTGTTCCCGATCCACTTCTCCAATCCCTTCTCTCTCTTGTTATTCTAATCCTGGGCGACGCCCGAGCTCCCTCAACTCAGGCGTGCGATCCGGCAGGCGGCGCGAGGAAGCCAGTCAGGAGAGGAGCGGTAACCTGAGCCACCCGAGATCTCCCGCCCCGCGCCTCTGCACTCTCAGAGCCCCTGCGCGCCGGGCCGCCTCGCGCCCAGGCCTCGCTCGCGCGCAGTTTGGCTGCAACGGCCTCGAGCTGGGCGCGCTGTGTTCTCGCCGACGCGAGCACGCGCCCTGTGCGCTGGCTGGCTGACGCGCACGCGCCCGGGCGGGCTCCGGGGCGGGGTGAACAGCTCGAGCCGCGGTGAGGTCGGTGTGGATCCGCTGGCGCTCCGGCCCCAGTCGCGGCTGCGATTCCCAGCCCGCGGGCCGGCGGAGAAGGGAAGCGGCGTAAGGGGCGGTGGGGGCGGTGGGGGCGGGGCGGCGTCCGGTTCTGGGTTAGCTGGGGGAGGAGCGCGACGGCGGCGGCTGTAGAAGACGAGAAGAGGGTGGTGGAGCTCCTTTCCTCTTAGACCCGGGAGCGTCCGGGACGTAGAGCCCGGAACTGGGGGACGCGGCGACTGTGGGGGCCCGACGTAGGTGAGGCTGAGGGTGCTGTGTTGTGGGGTTGGTGGGGATAAAAGGGGCACAGAGATGCACAGAACGATCTTGAAGGAGGAGGGCACTGGGGGGAAGGGGTAGCTGTTGGGGGTTGGGGTACGGAGAAGAAGGGGATGTAAGCCCCTTGGGACATGAGGTGCCCAACTGGTGAAAGATTTCCAGGGTCAGTGGGGCGGGCCGAAGCACACGGGTCCGAGTTGGAGTGTTTCCAGAGGCATAGGCCGGGAAAACAATAGAGTGTGGGGGGACTCTGGTGTGACCGTGTCTGGGGCATTAGATTTTAAGAAACAACGAGAGATGGAAAGGAATGAAAGATGGATCATTTGGGATGAGAAGTATAATGAATTGGGAATGCGTAAGGTCATCTGCATGGGTGCCTGAGGTCCTTAAGATTTGAGGGCCAAGTGGGATTTGAAAATAAGAAAAGGGCATTCTTGGAATGTGTGGAGGGGGAGGGAACGGAAAATAAGGTAAAGCGGCAGAGAAATAAAATAGACGTTGGTGGGCTTGAATTAAGGCAGAAGGGTAGATCCAGTTAGAGTTATAGGTAGGGTAGTTGGACTAGAGTGGCATCTTTCTAATTCATCCAGGATGATTGTTATTTTTTTAGAAGATGGATCTTTCTCAGGCTTGACCCTCTGCTAAGAAGTACAAGATGCTTTTTAAAATAATTTGGTTATCACTTATAGTCCCATTTCATTGATAAAGCATGCTTGTAATATCTATTTCTCCTTTCTTCAGCAGGTTACTATATGTAATTTACCTGTGGTTAATGAAGCAGGAGAGGACAGATCACGAAAAATAGGCATCTTGCTTTGACTCAGGTCAGTGATAATAAGAGTTCAGGGTGTTTGGGGAAAATCAAGAGTTTGTTTTGTTTAGACCAAAAGGTGGTGAATAACCTAAATAAAATCAAAATTATCCCTACTTTGTTAGAATTGCAGTTCTCACTGAGAAATTTTCATATACCATCTGCTACTGGTTTTATGCTTGTGGGAGAGAGTTTGAGAACTGCCTCAAGAAATTCTTGATGCTAATTTCAAATTACCAGGTTACCTTATACTTTTCAGTTTGAATTAAAGTGATTTGAAAATATAGAGGAAAAGTATTTTTGGCATTATGATCTTTGCATATCCTTGATGCTTGGATTTTCAGACTAAATTTTGCATCGTATTAGATAGAAGATTACTGATTTTGAAATTGTAGTTACCATTATGTGTTCATAAATAGTCCATGTTAAGCTTTTTATTTATTGGGCATTAAGTTTTGCTGACTCATCTAAGATTTCTTGGAATTCAGTTTATATTTTTCATCTAGGTCTCAGACAGTATAGCATTAGGCCACTTTATAAAGGTTTAAAAATAATTATCCGAATTATCACTTAGGTGTTATAAAAACTGAACAAAGCAACAAATGAGTGCAGAGTCCTCAGTGATAATGTGGCTCTTTCATGACCTTTTCCAGTGGTCCAGGCAAGGTGCTGAGATTGTTTTGCATGCAATATTTCATTTCATTTAATCCTCACAGTTCTTTCCTACTTTATAAATTAAGAGGTGAAATAAAATACTGAGGTCACAGAGTTAGTAAATAAAGCTGAATTCTCACACAGCTCTTGGATGCCATTAAATCCTCATTACCTGGTGGTCCTTCCTGCTTTTTCACTCCTCTAGGAGCATGAATTGGTTGAAACTTGAGTCTGCTATAATAATAGTGATTTAGATGAAGATTGGGGTAGTGGGCTACATCTGTAGAGTTTATTGAATGTTTATTGCTATGATTATCAGATCTTCTGGATTCCTGATAATAGGGCTAAAATATCTTGCCAAAGGTTTGTCCTGTGAGCACACTTAATTTTCTCTTTAGTGTATGTTGAAGTACTGTTGCATATGTGGCACTCTTCCTTGTAGAAGTCAAGACAGCCAGTTGTCAAGCCAAAACCGATCCACCCTGGAAAATAATTGAAAACTGCTGAGTGCTCAAGTGCCCTCCAAGCACCTGTTGAGTCCACAGTTGGTACTGGCATTATATCTAAATATAGACAAGATTGTCTTAGAAACCAGAGTGAAACAGCTAGAACTGAGAGAAACAGCTGGGGCCCAAGGGAGGAGCCATGGCCAAAACATCAGCACAGTCCCTGGAGGCTGATCCAGGAGTAGCAAAGGGCTATAGCTACTAGTGAATGGCAGGAGGGAGGGAATTTTTATTTCTTCAATATTTATATATTTTAGGCACTGAACTTGGTATGTTCTATATATATTACCTTATAAGATCTTCAAGCAACCCTTAAAAGGTAATTGTAAGCATTATTTCCATTTTTCAGATGAGGCTAAGAAAGATTAACTTGTACAAAGTCACTTAATAATGCCAGTGAAGGAAGTTTATATATACTATTATTATTATTTTACTTTTAATTGCAGCTTCCAGTTTCCCACCGTAGAGCCACCATGTTAAAGTTGGGAACTTTAAAGTCACTCATTAGGATCCACTGTGTTTCTTTGTTAGAAGTAAAACTGGTTTTTTCAATCTTGCTACTTCCATTGGAGACTGGAAGGAAAGGTTTGCTTTTTTTTTTCCTGATTTAGTTGTTGGAAAGGAGAGCCCTTTCATTATTTAGCGAATGATCTCTTGTAGAATATAATTCAACTTCTTTGGTTGCTTGGTATGTATCTGTAGCAACATGAAAATGGCATGTCCATCCCTCCTCTGTTCTCATGTCTTGACTTCCAGGTTAATAATCTAGGCTCTGGAGGATGACAGTGAAGCATGCCTGTTAAACACTCTTACCACTTCTCTTTGTATACTTTTGCAACAAAAGTCTGACCATTGTTCTTGCTTGGTTACTTTTTAAAAAATATGGGAAAATATACATAACATAAAAGTTAGCATTTAAACCATTTTTAAATGTATAGTCCAGTGGCATTAAGTACATTCACATTGCTGTGTAACCATCACCACTGTCTATCTTCAGAACATTTTTATTTTTCTAAACCTAAATTCTGCACCTGTTAAACAATAACTCTCCATTCCTCTCTTCTCCCAGCCCCTGGCAACCACCATTCTACTTCTATCTTGATCTGTCTGTATGAAGGTGTCTAATCTAGGTACCTCATGTAAATGGAATCATAGTATTTGTCCATTCATGTCTATCTCATTTCATTTAACACAATGTCTTCAAGGTTCATCAATGTTTTAGCCTGTGTCAGGATTTCATTCCTTTTTAGGACTGAATAATAATCCATTGTATGTGTGTATACCACACTTTGTTGATCCATTCATCTGTCAGTGGACACTTGGGTTGCTTCTACCTTTTGGCTATTGCAAATAATTCTGCTGTGAACATTGGTGTATAAATATCTGATTGAGTCCTTGCTTTCAGTTCTTTTGGGTGTACACCCAGAAGTGGGATTTCTGGATCCATGTTAAAATTTTTGAGGAAGCTTGGTTACTTGTAAATGGTGGCTTTATTATGTGTTCACCTGAAGGTAGCACTTGGCCTTAATGTTTGTTTGAGGGATGATGTTTCTTCTACTGACTTTTTCTGTACTGTTTGCAGGACACTTATATTGGAAATGATTCAAAAGGAATGATTTACCCAGTTTTCATGGCTCTCTTGGCTTCTGCCTACTTATATTTATGTATCATGACATCTGGAAAGCACATTAAAATACATTTCAACTTAGCAATAAAAGTACTTTTGAAAATCTTTTAGACATTTCAGGTGATGAAGAAAATGGGAGTTCCTGTTCTAAAGTGTGAAATATATCTAGTGTGGAAGGAACCATTTGTTATATGCAGATCTTTCTAGTCATACTTGTAAATGTGGGTAATCATCTTAAGAAAAGTATCCATATGAAGATTGTGTCAATAATGTAGAGCATTTTCAGTTTACTTTGCTGCTTTTGATTGAAATTCAGGGTACTTTTTTTCATTTAACAGTGTTTTTCATTTAACAGTGAGCTACTGGTTACTGCTTACTTTTGGTATCACTTCTTCATTCGTTAAAAAAAGTTTGAGTGCCTGCTATATGCTTTAAATATTTCAAGAAGGTAGCTGTAATACAGGAAGTAAAATTGGCTGAAGTCATTTGTTTGACTCCATTTTTTTCCCTCCCTTCATATATGAGAGTTGTCATATAGTACCAGATATTATAGGTTGAAATAGCTGTAGACTGACAGTGAACTGTGTCTTAGGATGGGTCTGATCTCCCATTTCATTTTTTCTAAATGTCACAATGAGGTTAATTATCCCTGCATCTTGCTTCTTGAGATTATTAAGTTATAAAGAGACTTCAGGCTCATGTGCCATTATCTGGGAGCCTCATAAGAGACCTGGTGAGTCCACAGTTACCTTGGAGATGGTCTGTTGGTTCTGAAATATTTCTAAAGATTTAAAGTTTGTAAACACCTTTTCTTAGAATACTGGGTATTAAGGATTGGTCAGAGGCCAGCATTTAATTTCAGTGTTCAAATCTACCATGGTGGCCTATAGTGGTGGGTTCCTGAAATATATAACATCTTCTACACGGATTCTGCAGCAGTGCCAGGCCCTTAAAATATTGTGCAGTGTAGGGTCTGAGGCTATAGCCATTAGCTTAAAGGCAACTTCTGCAGTTATTGTTCTATGACTAATTTGTAGTTAAGGGTTACCTGGGAATTCTTACTAGTTCAAGCCCTAAATAATAACCTTAGATTGCTGGTAAGGAGGATTTTTACATTACTTAATTAGCAAAATGACACAATTACTAGTTGTGGAAGGTATGTGTTTTCCTTTTTAGAATTGGTTAAGGGGTACTGGGACTGAGAAGAGGGAGGTATGTGATGAGGCCATTATGTGATTATAGATGAGTCATGATCAATAAGTGAAGATGTCTTTTGTATTTAAAGATGCTGCCATTGGTGTTACTTCCTATTGACCTGTATAGGACTGAAAAGACCCCTTTGTAAAACTTGCAGTCTTTCCTCTCTCAAGTTCATGTAGTCATTCCAGTAGTAAATGATTTGCTATTGTTTTAAGGCTACTGCCAGTAGTAGAGCAATACTTTAAATATCCGCTACGTCTCTGATTACATGCCAGTGTGATCAGCTCACTACTGGCTCATCCTGGTTATCTTCTCCTGTTACATTGATTCAAAATGTGCATTAGTGTGTGGTGAAAGTGACTCTTATGCTAACTTTGGTTATCCTCTTACATCTTTATAGTAAATTGCCTTCATAGCTTACCTGCATATCCTGCACAAGCCCTCAATACAATGGTTTCATCATAAGAAGCTCCCTCACATTCGATGAAAACAGTGAAACTTGTCTGTGACTAACATGAAATGACAAGAAGCTAAAGTAGTGTATCTGAGTAGTAGGTGGTACAGAACCACCCTATATTAAATTAACCATTGAGTGTAGACACAAACTTGATGTTTTGTTATGGCTAGCTAGTCATTACCTACTAGGTTTCTTGAGATGGTGACCTAATTCCTTGTTAAGTGAACAGTGCTTTAAACAAGGCTTAGTTGGGTAATCTTCACTTCTGTAGCTATCCAAAGGCTGTATTTACTGTTGGTCTTTTACAAGTTGATATTTGACATTTGTCCTTGGTCCATCTGCCCATAATGTTATGTTGATCCTATAAGTTAGACTACAAGGTATTATTATGTGATGTTATGTAATTTGGGAGCACAGGAAATAATGCAGCAACAATGATGACAAAATTTGTGTTTGGGCATCTAATTCGATGAAGTAGAAAAAGCTCCTGAAAAAGGCACTATTTAAGTGCCTTCATCCTGACTGCTTGTTACCTGAAACCTTAACATTTAAGATTGAGTAGAATTCAGTTTTTACATGATTACATTTTGATTGGGCTGTAATGCTGAGAACACATCACCCTTTCACACTCTACACATTGTGAAATAGCCCAAAGTATATCATTAAACTTCTTGTCAGCTTGAACTTTTTGATCCTTGAAATGTGAATTTCAAGTATCAAATGGTGTTATTATCAGGCTAATACAGATAGTATACACGCACACACACGTACACACACACATATTTTTATGGTTATTATTTTTTAAGGGCAAGGGAATTTTTGGTTGACCTCACAGATTGCAAGGACCTTGTCTGCTTACAATCCCTTATTTTATTCATTCATTCATTCATTCATTAATTTATTTATTTATTATGCCTACAGCACCTGGTCTTCCTAGGTGTCTCCCATCCAAGTATTAACCAGGCTGAACTCTGCTTAGCTTCCACAATCAGATGGGATCAGGCTTGTTTAGGGTAGCATGGCCGTAGACTGATAGTATATTTATAATATTCCCATATTGTAATATCTTACTTCTAATTTCTTATTAGAGTAAGGAAGCTGTATAATTCTTATGCTCTTATGTTAAGAGCATAAATCTGTCAATTATATTACATAGGAGTTGCTAATAGGTTGGATTATAGATAGCTGGGCACAAAATTGTTGGGGAGAGGGGTTATGAAGGTCCTACATTTTATTAACATTAAAAGAAAAAGCACAAATCTGGTGCACTGACCTGGCTTTGTTTATTTTTTTAATTGAAGGAAGAAATGATTTAAAATCCCCCTGCCCCGTCTACCTCCCCCATCCCCACTACCCTCTGGTAACCACTAGTCCATTGTCCATGTCCAAGTGTCTCTATTTGTTTTGTTCATTTGTTACTTTTAGGTTTATGTCCCACATATAAGTGATATGTGATTTTCAACTTTTTCTGTCTGGCTTATTTTGCTTAATATGATTATTTCAAGGTCCATCCATGTTGTTGCAAATGGCAGTATTTCATCTCTTTTTTTTTCTTTAACTAATTTAATTAGTTTCAAGTAAAACAATCCCCCCAATTTCTCCCTCCCTCCCCTGACCCTTCACCTAGCCAATGTATTTATGCTATCTGCATTCCCTATGTTGTGCACCCCATCCCCATGACCATCCATCAGCTACTAATCTGTACTTCTTTAACCCTTCACGCCATTCTCCCAGCCCCCAAAATTCCCCTCCTCTCTGTCCGTTACCAAATTGTCCACTATATTTGTGAGTCTGTTTTTGATTAGTTTGTTCTTTTTATTCCTTAGATTCCACATATAAGTGAAATCATATAGTGTTTATCTTTTTCTGTCTGACTTAAATACCTTCTGGGTCCATCAAAGCAATATCTTTTTCCATCCCCTTCCTTTTAGTCTGTGTGTGTCTTTTAATCTGAAGTGAATCTTTTGTAGGCAGCATATGTAGGGGATTGTTTTCTTTACCTTTCAGCCACTCTATCTTTTGGTTGGAGCACTTAATTCTTTTCCATTTAAGGTACTTATTGATAGGAATATAGTTGTTACCATTCTTTATTTCTGTTTTTGATACTTTTTTTTTTCTTCTTAAAGAAGTCCCTCCAACATTTCCTGTAATACTGGCTTGGTGGTGAAAATTCCTTTAGCTTATTTTTTTTTGTCTGTGAAGCTCTTTATCTGTCCTTCAACTCTAAATGATAGCTTTGCTGGATACAGTATTCTTGGATGTAGATCCTGGGTCTTCATCCTGTTAAAAAAAATATATATATATACTTTTTACATAAAAAAAAAAATATATATATATATATATTTTTTTTTTTTTTGGTGAGGCAAACTTAGTTTACCTCACAGATTGCAAGGACCTTGTCAGCTTACAATCCCTTATTTTTTTATTTTTTATTTTTTACACCTATAGCACCTGGTCTTCCTAGGTGGTCTCCCATCAAAGTACTAACCAGGCCCAACCCTGCTTAGCTTCCAAGATCAGACGGGATTGGGCTTGTTCAGGGTAGCATGGTTGTAGGTCTGTTGAATATTTTTTGCTAAACCCTTCTGTCCTGCATAGTTTCTTTTGAGAAATCAGCTGCCACTCGTATAAGTGTTCTCTTATAGGTAACTATACATTTTTCTCTTGCTGCATTTAATATTCTTTCTTTGTATTTAACCTTGGGCATTTTAATTATGATGTATCTTGGTATGGGCCTCTTTGGATCCCTGATTTTTGGAATTCTCTGAGCTTCCTGAGCTTTTATGTCCATTTCCTTCACCAGATTAGGGAAGTTTTCCATCATTATTTCTTCAAACAGCTGTTTAACATTTTGATTTTCTTCTGTTATGCCAATCAGACAGATATTTGGACCCTGAATAACATCCCATGGTCCTTAAATTATTTTTATAGTCTTGGCATCTTATCTCTTGCCATTCTGATTGTGTGTCTTTGGCTTTCCCATCCTTTTTTAAATTCACTTTGTCTATTCCTTTGTTTATTCCATTTAATATACTTCTCATCTCAGATAATGTGTTCTTCATTTCATACTGGTTCCCTTTTATACTTTCCATTTCCATTTTTATGTTTTTTATCTCTTTGTCAAAGTTCTCACTGAATTTATCCACACTTCCCAAAAGTTCATTGAGCTTCTTTATAACTTGTGTTTAGAATTCTACATCCGTTAGATTACTTGACACCATTATATCTGAATCTGTTCTGTTCTGTCATATGGTTTTTGCTGCTTTGTCTTCCCATTTTGGCTGCCTTTCCGTATCTGTTTCTATGTACTAAGCAAAGCTCCTAAGACTCCCAGTCTTATTAATATGGATTTGTGAGGTAGATGTCCAGTGGCACAGTCCAGCGGGGTTCAGCTGCAGACCATATTTAGCCCAAGCCTCTGCCCCTCCAGGGCCACCTATTAAAAATCAGCAAGCAATCCACAGGTTCTGTGCTTATAGTTGCCTCAAAAGGCCACGCTGGAAACCAATGCCACCTGCCTCCAATGTGAGTCCAAGTGCTACTCAGCAAGGAGCATCTGACTCCTTGAGGATATATCTGGATGTGGCTTGGGTACGGCCACGAGTGGGAGAGGCGGGGTTTCAGGGACTCCTCTGGACAGAGCGACCTCTCTTAATTTAGTTTGATGATTCTTGGCTATGTGTCCGAGCACTGGGGGAGAGGAGGGCTCAACAGGGAGCAATGGATACCACCTTCACTTCTGTACCTATGAGTCTTGCTGGACCCTCACTTTGACAATGTCTCCCTGTAAGTCCCTGGTGCCCCTCACACGCAGCCAAATCTGCACATCCTCAGAGTGAGCAGGTCCATCACTGCAAAAATCCACTCACAGTCGTGGCCCCTTGAAGAGGTGTCTGCTGCTGCTGCAGCCTCTTATCTCACTCAGCTGCTGGAGACCCAGCGGCCCCAGTCCTTGCCCCATCCTACTTTCTGTGGTTGCTGGGTGATTTCTTGGATTTCTCCCTAGTTGTCTGGCTTGCTCATCTAGATCCCAGGTGATTTTTCCTTGCTGCTTGCTCCTTGTTTCTGTCACAACTTTGAGTTGGTCACCAGAGGGATGAACAGAGCCTCTATCATCTACACCATTTTTTTCCTCTTCCATCTCTTATGGCTGAAAAATATTCCATTATGTATATGTACCATAGCTTCTTTAGCCAGTCCTGATATGGCTTTGAATATTTGTTCCTCTACCTACTTTCTCTGTGGACTTCATCAAGTTATTTAATTTCTATGGGCTTGTGTTTCTGAATCTGCATAATTGGTGCAGTAGTAATCCCTACCACAGAGTTGTGACTGTTGAATTTTTTTTTAGGTGAAATTCAAATAATATAAAATTTAATCTTTTTAAGATTTAATTTTATGTTATGTGAATTTGAGTGGTTTAGTTCCATATTTCGTATGGAAATATCATGTTTTTATCCATTTATCTGTTGATGGACAGTTGTGTCCCTTCCACCTTTTGGCTGTTGTACAAGTATTTATTTGAATACCTGTTTTCATTTCTTTTGGGTATATACCTGAGAATGGAATTGCTGGGTCATAGTATTTCTATATTTAACTTTTTGAGGAACTGTTGTGCTGTTTTGCACAGAGGCTGCACCATTCTGCCTTCCTAACAGTGATGTTCCAGGATTCTAAATTCTCCACATCCTTGTCAACAGTTTTTTAAAAAATTTAATTTTATTTTAATTAGTTTCAATTATACAGTACATTGGTTAGACATCTATATATTTCATAAAATGGTCCCCCCAGTTGCTTCCACCCTCTGGCTCTCCATCTAGCCAGCATGTTAACAACACTTTTTTTTTTTAATTTAGCCATTTTAGTAGATGTCAAGTGTTATCTTATTGTGAATTTAATTTGCATTTTCTTAGTAACTAGTGATGTTGAGCATCTTTTTATGTATTTGTTGGTCATTTGTATATCTTCTTTGGAGAAATGTTTATTTAAGTTCTTTGCCTGGTTTTTAATTAGATTGTTTTTTTTTGTTGAGTTATGACCATTGAATTTTAATGGTTATAGAACATTTAGTTCAGTGAGTGCACATAGTATAAACTCAATAATTATTAACTAATAATATAGTTAGAATTATTTTTTCTACATGTGGTCTGAATTGGCTGGAAAAATGGCCTCGCTTTTCCAAATAGGAGTGGAGAGGCAACAAAACCTATCATGTTTTGTGAGTAAAATTTAGACTCCGTCAGTGTTGATAACTTTGCTTTTAATTGATGCTCCCAAATCAAGAAATTAGAAACACATAAGCAAAAATCAGTTTATCTTTGGCAGAAATAGTATAGTAAGTCCTTACTTAATGTTGTTGATAGGTTCTGTGATGTTAAGTGAAATGATGTATAACAAAATCAATTTTAACATAGGCTAATTGATATAAACAAAAGTTAAGTTCCTGTGGCATCTCATCAACATTATAACAAAATGGTGTTGAACGAAAGGGCATTATTGAGGACCTACTGTAGTGCCATCTAATTATAGCTGAGATTTAGTTCGTCTTTCTTTATTCTACTCTGTTATGAGACATATGTTATAAATAACACAATCAAAATTTTTTGAAAACTGGGTCAGAGAAGCCTGCGTTTTATGTTTACTGGTATGCAGTTGATGTATTGTCATGTTTTTATGCTTATTACAACTTGGTTTTATGGGCTAGACAAAAGAAGATAGATGAGAATAAAAGGTCAAATTAATTACTAATTTAGAATTTTACTATGTAGTCAGGATTGTACCATCTTGAACTGATGAGTATATTTTGCTAGTTTTATAGGTAGACATACTCTTCATTATTTCATGATTTGAAGTGGGGCAGAAGCTTTAAACAGAATGACAGAAAACTGCATGCAAGTCTAAATTTGGTTATTTTCTTGGAAAAGGCAGCAAAGTGGGGGAAGTGTACGCTTTCAGGAACTGGTGATTATTCATATTCTTCCTGAATTCCCCCACTGTTCTCAAGCTTTCTTTTATTTGCCTCAACTCTGAACTCTCCTGTCTTTTGTGATGCCTCTCTACCTTTGCCCATTCCCTAAACTTTGCCTGGAATGTATTCTAAGTCTGTTGGTAACTCACCTTCCTGAAGTCTCTTAGGCAGACCAAATACTCCTTTTGGGCTTTTCAATCTGTTACATACTTTCATAATAGTACTTATCTTAGTGTACTTTTAAAAATGCACATTAATTTTTTTAAAGCAGTGCATAAGCATGGTAAACAGAATTGAACAGTACAGTAGTAAATGGTGAAAAGAGTTTCCTCAATTCTTCCCAAAGGCGATCACTGCTAGTACTTTCCCTTCTGTATCTTTCCACAGTTATTCTTTGCTGATACAAGACTTTTTATAGGGTATGAATTGCTTATTTTTCTCTTTTTTTATTGCAAAGTAGTTTTTAAATATTGAAAAAATTCATGCATATGGAAATACATAGAGTGAAAAGTGAAAGGTCCTTGATCCTTAACATTTGTCCTTCTCATATAATAACTCCTCAATAACATTCCTCTTTCCAGAGGTAATCCTGTTATAAGCCCTTTTCAGATTGTTCCAGTTACATTTACATATTTATATAAAACTTTTTGTATGGTTATTTCTATGATTTTCATATATTCTATAACTTAATATGTATTGGAGATTTTTTTTTTACATCAAGTATGTACAGATCCATTTTATTTTAACCTCTGCATGGTATTTGTTCCATAATATGCATATACCATTTTATTTAAACATTTCCCAGTTAATGAATACACACATAACATTCATTGTTTACTTTCTTGCTCATTAAATTACTTCAAAAAAAACCTTTACCAGTTTACACTCCTACTACTAATTGTGAATAATAAACCTACACACTGACAACATTGGCTGTTATTTGATTAAAACACTGATCAATGCTTCAATGAACACTTTTCTATATTCTTGTTGGACTTATGTGAGTGTTTCTCTAGGTTGCTGGAAGTGAATTACTGGGTGAAAACATATGTTCTAAAAATTTTATTGAATACTGCCAGATTGTTTTTTAAAAAAACCTTTATTTTGAAATAATTTTAGATATGCAGAAGGGTAAAGATAGTACAAAGGGTTCCCATATACTCTTCCAGCTTCCCCTAATGTTAACATATTTCATAACCATAGTACATATTATCAAAAATAAGGAGTTAACATTGGTATGATAGTATTAAACTATAGACTTTATTTGGATTTCCCAGTTTTTTCACCAATGTCCTAAAAATTTGTAGGATTCACCAATGTCCTAAAAATTTGTAGGATTTAATTCAGGATGCCACATTGCAGAGAGCCATCATATCCCTTTAGTGTTCCCCAGTTTGTGAGTTTCTCAGTTTTTCTTTGTCTTTTTCACTACCTTGGCACTTTGAAAGGGTACTAGTTGTAGAATATCCCTAAATACAGATTTGTCTGATGTTTCCTCATGACTAAACAGAGGTCATGGATTTTGGGGAAGAAGACCACAGTGATCATGTGCCCTTCTCATTGCATCATATAAGGGAGTAGATATCAACATGTCTTATTACTGGCCATGTTAACCTAGGTCACTTGATCGAGATGATGTCTGCCAGGTTTTCTTACTGTAAAATTTCTGTTTTTCTCTTTGCACACTCTATTCGTTAAAAGCAGTCACTAAGTCTAGCCCACACTTATTGAGAGGGGAATTAAGTTCCATCTCCTGGAGGAATAAGCATCAAAGAGTTTGGACACATGTTTAAACCTCTACAGTAATAAATAAATATTTTAGGGAGATACCTTGAGGCTATGCAAATATGCTGTTTCTCGTTAAAAGTTCCACCTGTTAATTTTATCATTTATCAGTGGATCTTGCCTGCAGCAGTTCGAACTGTGGTATTCTAATGATTATTTTCCATTTCTCTCATTCTACATTTGTTAATTAGACATTTCTGCAAGGATACTTGTACTTTGTCCTCTGTTTATTTATTTAATAATTTATTTACATCACTGTGGACTCATGGATATTTATTTTGTTCTTTGGATTATAGCATTTACTTTCTTGCTCACTAAATTACTTCAAAAAAACCTTTACCAATTTACAATCCTACCAGTAATTGTGGATAACAAACGTATGCACTTATAACACTGGCTGTTATCTGATGAAGTAAAACACTTTGATTTTCCTGATTAAATGCGAGGTTGAGTGTGTTTTATATGTTTATTGATTATATTTCTTTGTAAATTGTCTTTTTGTATACTGCCCATTTTTTGGAGGGGTCACCTTTATTATTTATTTATTATTTAATTTATTTATTTACAGTGACATTGGTTAACGAAATCCAATGTTTCAGCTATATACTTTAATAAACTGCCCATTTTTAAATCAGTTTTTTTGTTTTATAAAAATTTTTACACTCTGGATATTAATCCTCTGTTAAAAATTTTTTTTCTTTTTGAGAAGAAAATGCTTTCTCTTTTTTAAGTTACAAAAGTAATATGCTTATTGTAAAACATGTATAAAAGTGAAGAGCGAACATCTCTTTACTCTCTTCAATCTCATTCCCTATGCATAGTACTCTTCTTACCCCACTGGCTAACATTTTTCCTTCCAGAACTTTTTCTGTATAGTTGTGGAAGTGTATACTTATGTGTTGTGTGTACATGCAAGTGTGTGTGTGTGTATAAATGTTTACGTTTTAATGCAAATGAGATCATAGAATATTTAATTTTTGCTTTTATCAGAGTTGACAGATCATAGAATCCTATGTTTCAGTGTCTTTCTGTCACGGAATTATAAGTTCCTTTGTACAGAGACTGATTCTTCCCACTAGAAAGGTATTCTTTTTCTGTTTAAATGATACCACCATTCATCTATTTGCTTATGCCAGAATCATTTTATTTTTTAACGAAGTTTTATTGATGCTTGCTATCTGTCTGATATACAGGATTGAGTTAGCATAAAAATCCTTGTCTTCATGCAGCTTATATTCTAGCAGGGGAATGCAGATACTAAGCAAAGGAGTAAAATGTTTAATATTTCAGTTGGTGATAACTGGGGTTAAAAAAAAAAGAGATAGGGATTCTCTATGAGCATGTGATTGTGTGTGTGTGATGGCAAGGGTGGGACAAAAAAGAGAAAGGTGGTAAGGGAAGGCCTTGTTGAGTAAGTAATATTTGAGTAAAGACTTAAAAGTCATTTTTGGCTCCTTTCTTTTCCTAATACCTTTCATCGGATGTATCTCCAATTCTTGTTGATGTCATCTTCAAAATATATCTCAAACCCATTCACCACGTAGGTGGAGTGATTTGGCAGTAGGAGTTTGTGAAGGTTTCCTTCTGATTGTTTTAATAATCAGTAAATTAATCAAAATGCTCAGTTGAGAGTGAGGGTGGTGAGGAGGTGATGGAGGTTTGTGGAGAGAGGAGGTGTAAAATGTTCAGGAGAGTAGGAGAATGGCTGCAGCGGGGAAATATTTTATGATTGCCAGGTGGCATTAAGGGCCCCTTGAGGTTTGTGGTCATGCATTTAAAGTGAGATTAGTCAGTATGGTTTTTTCCTCCAGCCACATTCAGCTGCAGGAGTATATGTTTGGAGTGGATTTAACCAGAGAGTGGTTAACCAAGATAGTAGAACAAAACTTGAGAAGATCAAAGAATAGAGGATATATGCAAGGGAGTGATTATGATAATATGAAATATTATCATAATATGATATATGAAATTTAAACAAAGTAAGGCGGGGAGGGCCTGAAGTGGCTAAGAGATGGTGCAAAGATGGTAGAATGAATGAACTGAAGGTCCTGATGGGATCAAAAGGTGTTGGAATTTGGGTATGTGAAAGATGGAGCTATTAAGTAGTAGCTTGTGGTCAGTGTGATACAGAAATTGAGATTGTGGAAACATTCATGTGCGAAGGGCAAGATCACTGGTGACAAGGAATTTGGAGAGATGGGGTGTTAGAAAGATCATTTATGTGAAATCACTGAGACTTAAGACAAGAGCAGTGTTGTAGAGAATCACAGTGTTAGGGTTCTCCAGAGAAAAATGTTGAAGAGGATAACTCTATCCCTCCCTCACTCTCTCCTTCGTCTATATCTATATCTAATATATCTAGAATGAGATTTATTATAAGGATTGACTCATGAGAAGACAGAGGGGCAGGATCTTAAGAAGGATATTCTTATTTTAAGTCTTTGGACCTTCTACTTAAATATCTGTCCATGGTGGGAAGGGATGTTTCACTAAGGGAAGGGGTTCTCCTTTGGTAAATCCTGTGGGCTCTGTTTTGACTGCATAGTAATGCTTTTTGCTTTAAATCTTATTGTGTCTGATATCTTTTTGGATCATTTTGCTTTAAGTGTATCTTGGTAATCTGTACTTAGTTGGATTAAAAAAAAATAAATCTGATAGCCTGCCTTTTGACATGTTTAATCTTTTTATATTTAATGTGATTACTGATACTTTTAGACTTATTTCTGCCATTTTAGTTTATACTCATTTTTTTACCATGCATTTTACTCACTTTCTGCTATATGTACAGTTCTTTTTTCTTCTACTGATTTTCAGTTGAATGTTGTATTTCTCTTTTTAGTAGTTAACCCTTAGATTTTTAACATGCATACATACTGAACTTTAAAATTAGTATCTCTGCCTTCCTGAACAATACAAGAACCTTAGAATACTTTAAATACCTGTCTGTTTTGATTGTTTGATATTTTAGTTTTACCATAAATCTTGCTTACTGTGAAGTATTTCAAATGCACAGATAAAAAATGGAGAATTTAGCACTTCCCCTTATCCATGATTTCCTTTCCATGATTTCTGTCAACCATGAGTCAGCTATGGTCCAAAAATATTAAATGGAAAATTCCAGAAATAAACAATTCATACCTTTTAAACTGTGTGATATTTTGAGTAAAGTGATAAAATCCTGAGCCCTCAGCTCCGTCCAGACCAGGATGTGAATCATCTCTTTCTTCAGCGTATCTATGCTATATACTATATACACTACCCTCCTGTTAGTCACTTAGTAACCGTCTTGGTTATCAGATCAACTATCATGGTATCTCAGTGCTTCTGTTCACATAACCTTTATTTTACTTATTAATGGCCCCAAAACACAGGAGTAGTGATGCTGGCAATTCAGAGATGCCAAAGGAAAGCCATTAAGTGCTTTCTTTAAGTGAAAAGGTCAAAGCACTCAATTTAAGGAAGAAAAAAAGAATTCTATGCTGAGATTGCTAAAATCTGTAGTGAGAACAAATCTTGTATCCATGAAATTGCCTAATTTATAAATTAAACTTTATCATAGATATGTACGTATAGGAAAAAAACATAGTATATAGAAGATTTGATGCTGTCCGTGATTTCAGGCATTCACTAGGGATCTTGGAATATATCCCCCTGCCAATGGGGGTGGGGACTAATGTAAAATAGAAACACCTGTGTACTCACCACAGTGCTTTGTCGTATCTTAATTATGCTAATTTGCTTTATATCTTTTAATTTACTTTCTTATTGTGGAAATTTTTAACATTCCATACATGTGGAAAGAATAATATAATGAACTTCCATGTACCCTTGCCTAGCTTCAGCAATTATTAACATTTTTTCTGTTCTTAGTTTCATCTGTCCTTCCCAGTCTTTTCTTTTGATTAGTTGTTTTGGGTACTGTCAATATGATCCATCCTTGTGTAAAAGTTTTCCATGAGCCTTTCATCTAATGGTTTTTAGCAGCCATTGATGATTACTGAAATATGGTTTATATAGGAGAGGCAGAATAAATGCTTTGGTTCTTTCTCTTCATCGATATTTAGAGTAATGAAATGCATTAGTGCCTTACTAACCTCCAAAAGTGAGCAATGAGTTTGTTTGTTAGAGTGCGAGTATGGATTAATGGATTTTTAGGTATTTAATATATTTCAGGCTCTGTAGCCATTATTCTTATCGGTATTCATATTGTCCCATCTTAGTCCAGTGGGAACCCATTTAAGTAGGCTCCTGTGTCGTTAAGAAGACCTCAGTTGTTTTTGATAGCTTTTTTGCTTTTAGACACAAGAAAATACCCCAGGCTCATTCATTTATTTCCTTCCATAAACCTGGAATCGACCATTTCTTTAAGGTTTCTTTTATTGGGAAATGGTAGAGACCACAGTTTAGGCATCAGATTTGTAAAAAGAAAACATGGCAGTTATGTTGCCCTCCTTCCTTTCCCAGGGGTAGCCAATGTAGCATTCAGTGACAATTAAGCCCTTGAATGCTTTTAAATCTTTTACTATGTGTATATACACAAACTATATAGAATATTTAATTGGTTCTAAGATGCATATTTTCTCCCCCTCCCCTTATTTAATCTCTGAATTTGTGATGTGTTTTCCAATTGATTATAGTTTAATTGGCAATTTTTTCTTAGTGGCTTATAAGATAGTGATGTGTCGTTTTATCTGTGACTTCATGCCTGATTGTGTTGGCTGGAACCTCTTGTATAAGATTGAAGGGAAGTGGTGAGATTAGATAGCCTTTGTCTTGTTTCTGATCTTAGGGAGAACACCATCTTGTTTTTAAATTTTTTATACTGTCTTTTTCAGAATGTTATTTCATATTCTTGAGGTATGGTCTCTGCTGCATGAGTTGATTTCCTCATGGAGGTTTGCTTCTTTGCGTTTGCTGTTTCTTTAAACCTTGAACTTAAGTTCTGTCTATCTCAGATTGTGGAAGCATCTTTACTGTGTAGTTGCCCATTTGCTTCTGCTGTGTTCCTATTTCATTCTTTAGTTCTGAACCTTATTTATGATGAAATGCCAGCTTGGGGTTTCTGCACCACATGTATAGGGTGAATTTAGACTCCACATCTCTGAATGGTGCAGGCCTGAGGTCCCATTTTCTTAGTAACTTTTTCCATCTCTAGGCCTAAGTGCAGTGCTTATTCTTTTTTCAGTTAGTGATCTGAGTGTTTCTATATCCTTTTTCATGTATAGAGTAGTCCTTTGTGTTTCTTGAATTTATACCCAGCTCCAACTTGTTGTGGGCTTGGCCCAGGGCCTATGGCCTAGACTCCTTTGCAGCTTCTCGGCATTAAGGCCTCTGGTCACATATTCCTGTTTATCATTTAGCTTCATCTTTGGACTACTGTATAGCCTTTTAAGTGAGCTCCCAAATTCCAGTCATGTACTCCTAATGATCCATTCCCAATGCAGTCATCATTTATTTGCTTTAGATTATAGTGCCTATGTTGTCTGCTTCCTCTGGCACTATTTCTACTGTCTAGTACTCTGGCTTCCAATTTTCCCTAATGTCCTAGTCTCCCACTCATAATCTAGAAGGATCCCTTCTGCAATTACGTGGAGGATGGTTGGAATATTATAAAGCTATTGCTGTAATCCAAGGAAGAGATTAAGTCCTGACATAAGGTAGTTGTAATGGAGAAGATAAATTAAAAAAAAAATTAGAAATATGCTAGACATGATTGGATTAAGATGGGGGAATTAAGGGGAAGAATCTAGCATCATTGTCTGGATTTCTTGTTTAGGAGACTGAATAACACCTCCCACCTAGAGTAAGCACTGTAAGAAGGGCAGGTTTGAGGGTGGATGACTTTGAGACATGTTCATTCTTTTTTAACATGAGAAATCAGGATAATTTTGTTAATTGTTGGTAGATTTAGTTTGATTATGGATATTCTTTTTTTTCTTCACACATAATTGTTTATATGTAAATATAAAACCCACCCTCTGCCTTATTTTATAGAAAATGATTTGAGTTAAGTGGTTCTTTTACTAGGAACATGTTCAGTTTCAGTTTCCTGTTGGATATCCAGGTGGAGATGTACATTAGGTAACATGGAACTCAGTTGAGAAGGTCTGTTGCTGTACTGTTCCCTACAGTTTCAATCAAAATAACCTGATGATTTTGATTTTTGTGTCTGAGACTGTTTCAGAATGTTTGTCTCCAGTCCTTGCAAAAGTGTTCTGGATTTTTCTTCCCTTCGTTTTTGTCCTTCCTCTTTATTCTGCCCTTGTTAGATAGACTCAAGGGCTTCCTACATTCTGACCCCTGCATTTTCCCCATGACTACAAACATTTTTCTCATTCCTTTGTTTTTCTCAAGGATCATTTATTTTTTTCCTTTTTAAAAGTTTTTTATTTTTATTTAGGTTTTAGGGTTCATTTTTATCAAAGCTATATATGTACATAGTTTGTAGAATCAAATAGTTCTGTAAAGTTTGTTTAAAAAGAAAAAGCACCTTTCCCCCCTTATTGCCCTTTACTCAGAGGCACTGTGTCTTTTTAAAGATTGGTATTTATCTTCATTTCTCTAAATAATATGCTCATATTGGTACCATCAGTTGTAAGATGAACCATTATTTTTCAGACTGTTAAAAAGGGGAAATAAGCCCAAGATGGGTAGTCTATAAGAGGCCCTGCATGGAGCTGGGAAACTACATGAGAATGTAAACGAAAAATAAACCTACTACACAAAAAGGAACAGCATGTCTTAACCCTGGAGTTGTTTAGGAGGGGTAAAAACTTTCTTAGGAGTTTGAACTGGTTCTCAAGTCTAAATTCATACTACCTATGTGGTACAGAAATCTCAAGCAGAGACTATTTAAAGGTTAGTTCAGGTTGCTAGTGTTAAAGATACTTGGAAGACACAAATACAGTTGTAAGATGTCATCAATTGTGTCTGGATTTCAGGGATGTTAAAATATGAAATAAAAAGGCATCTTAGAATCAGTGATATATGGTACCATGTTCCAGACACTGTTCTTGGTGTTAGAGATGTAGCTGTGAGTGAACAAAACAAACATCCCTAGCCTCACTGAGCTTACATTCTGGGGAAAGGAATGTTTAGACAAAAGATGTTTTCAGTACCCGATTCTTAAATATCCTGGAAACAGGTAAATGATGCTGTTATTAGCTTGCTGGGGGAGTGACAGCAAGATTATAATAAAGAATTCAGGAGGTTTAGTTTTAGGATTGGAAACAGAAGGGAGGGAAGAGGTTTCAGGGACAGCTGGCTTTAGATTCCTTAAACATGGCCAACGACAAAGAGGAGTTAGAAGAGGGAAAGAGTTTGACCTACACCCTGGGAGGGGAGAATAAAGTACTGTTTGGGAGGTGGGAACCTACTCAAGGACCTGTGCCCTGACTGTTTCCTGAAAAAGTTGTTGCTGGATGAGAGAGTCGACTATTAAGTAGATTCATTGATTTCACGGGATATTTACAAGCACCTACTATGGGCTAGGCACTGGACTAGATGCCCAGGATATCATGTTGAGCTACTAGATAGGTTCCTGCTTACGAGGATTTACAGTCTAGCATGAATGGCAATTGAAGAAGAAGTTAGAATTTAATGTGAATGCTTATGATAGAAGTAGTGAAGATTCTTTAGAAGCTTATAGTAAAAGCATTGAATTAGTCTCAGATGTGGGGGAGGGAAAGAGTGCACATTCTGGAATTAATGACTTTTGAACAAAGACCTAAAAGATAAACTGGAATTGGCCAAACAAAGAGAGTAGGGAGGAGAGTCCAGCAGCCACCTGAAGTTAGTTTTAATGCTAGACTGGGACTTTTGAATGAGAAAGGAAGAATTAGGTAGTTGTGGATTCTCTGTGGTGATCTTATTTTAAAATTTATATAGGGGCCAAACTTTTTGCCTTCTGAGCAAGAGAGAACCTTTTTTTCTCCCTTTGTTCTAGATGGCTCTCTGCTATCAGAACCCAGAACCCAGACCTGCAATTTAAAATTTGCCATATTATGAGTTAAACTTTCACACACCAACTTCCTCTTTTCTTTGGTTTACCTAAACTTGGGTATATATATTACTCAGTGTTCAAAGAATTATATGTAGAACACAACACATTTTATTCTTTAAATTTTTTTCTCAAACTGATTATGATTATATTTAATTTTTCCTTCTCAGTGCTTGCATGCTAAAAAAGTCAAACATTCACCAATCTAGGAAAAAGTTAAGAAAGGTTAATTAAAATGCTGCTAAGTAATTTAGGATGTCTTAGTTATTTGGTGGCATAAAGATTAAGGCTTTTTCCCTAAAAATGTCTAGTTGGAAGTGCTTTTACAATGGAGAAAGTAATTACCTTTTCAGGGTAAGTTATTTTGACCTTAGGCCACCTTGTTCTTCCTATTCCAGAGTACCTTCTGCCATTTTGCTAGGGCCAATTAGTTCTTAGCTCTGCCGTTTTAGTTTCTCTACAGAAGTTGAGCTTAACTATATTTATAACCTATGAACATAAAATTCTTTTTATTCTTCTAAGAGCCAGAACATTAAAGTCCCTGTGTTTCAGTGATCTAGAACATTGAATTGTATATCTTCAGATGCAAAAGATTTATTTTCTCTGAACTTAGATCATGATGTTTAAAAATGAAGACACCTTAGGAATAGTGGTTATTATCTATTAGTGATGATTATTCTAGTTCCGCTGCACATATATACACATTAAAAAACACTACAAATTAGTGTTTTGTTGCAGAAGAGGTAGTATGCTACCAGTCTTAAATTACTTAGTCATTTAAAAAACATTGATAAAATAAGTTATATTCTATTAAGCAGCAAATTATCGACAACATATATGTATGTGTGTGTAAATATAGGTGATTGCAAATAACAGACTGGTGTACAGTTTGAAACACAATTGTCACATAATTGTATATATGTTAAATCAATCATAAAAATATTTTTTACCATGGTCAAATCAAATATTTCAGCTGGGGGAAGAAGAAGGAGCTAGGTGAGCATAATGATATTGTTTGATGTTATTTGGTCGATAATATAGAATGGCAGGCTAAGTTTGACCTCCCAGCATTTCAGACCTGGGTCTCCAGTCATGTTGTCTTAGTTATCTATTGCTAAGGAACAAACCCATTCCAAACTTAGCATAAAACTCTCATGCTTCTGGGTGGTAACTGTGCTCAGCTAAGTGATTCTTGCATGAATTCTCTCATGCACTTGTAGTCATATAGGCCTGGAGTTATCACCAAGGCTTTTTTTCCAAACTCATATGTCTGGCACTTGAGCAGGGAAGTCCAAATAGTTAGTAGCTGGAATAGCAGGGGGTCCTTGAACATCTGTCTCTATTTCTGTGTAGTCTCTCCGGCATGTGGGCTTAATGGTAGCCAGACTTTGTGCATGGAAGCTTAGGGCTCCAAAAGCCCTTGTTCTGAGTAAGGGAACCAGAAAGGATATGTATTTTATGACTTAAATTCAGAATTAGTGTCATTTAAATTGCATTTTGTTCATTAGAAGTGAGCCACAAAGGCCATCCCATATTTAAAGTGAAGAGAAATAGACTCTACCTCTTGCTGGGAGGAATGTGAAGAATATGCAGACATATTTCAAAATCACCTCAGCCTTTCCTCTGACTACAAATTATTTACATTTCTCCTACATGCAAAACACATTTATCACTTCTGAAGGCCTGCAAGGGCTTATCTGATACAGCATCAGACTCAGGCTTGAGGTCCAGGAAGGATCTTGTCATCTAAATCAGATCCAGGTGCAGATAAGGCTAATTGGATATGATTCTTTGTGTATAGGTCCTTGAGTATCATTGCTTTCACTTTAAAGACTTGTAAACTAAAGAGGCACATTATCCCCCGCCCATAGCCAGCCTACGGAATATGCAACAGTGGACAGGCATAATATAACCACTATAGACATTCATGTTCAAAAATAAAGAAAAATAAAAGGAACATCTTAGGCACTTAGGTCCAAAGCAATTCTGAAATTTAGCCAGGCACATATTACCAGTTTTGTGATCACCCATACTGCCCAGGAACCATTCTCCACAGTTCACAGTTCTGCCTTCTAAATTATTCTTTTCCATGATATACATATAATGTTTGCAGCTGAGTCATTTTCTCAGCCGTTTTCTTGCCCATAGATGTTTAAGTGTTTGTATGGTAGTGTGGGAAGGAGGGGGCGGGGAAGTGGGGGAGGGGAGGTGGCAGTCTCAAAAGCCTCTCTTCATTTTGTACTGTCCCTGTTTCTTTTAATCTAAGATGACAGTGTTTCTGAACATAAAATTATCTGTGAATCTTTTTCAGGGGTTCACTCTATTAGACAAAAGCCACACTACACACTGATATAAACCCTTCTACCTTAGGCTCTGCAGAGGAGGAAAAAGCTTTTCTTGACCTTCTTAGGTCCCTGGCTGGGTCTGAAAATTAAGCTGACAAAGACAGATTAAGAGGAGAAAGACTACAAATTTATTTAATATGTTTTATGTGACATGGTGCCTACATAATGAATGAAGACCTGAAGAAATGTTTAAACCCAGGTACTTTCATGCTGAGTTTGATGAAGAGTGGACAGTCATGGAGGAATACAATAGGTTAAGGAGCATGAGGTAAGTGTGTAAACAGGAAATTTAGCAAGGATTCTTCTTGTTAGGATTCTTCTTGTTAGGATTTTTCTCTGTCTCTTTGTCTTTGTGAATAAGGATACTCCTTACTCCTGGGTATAGGAAAGGCATGTGAGCATAAGGGTTTTATGACTTACTCCAGGAGAGAAGGTCAGAATAAGGTCAGAGTGACCTTGGTTCTGCCGTTTTCTTAAGCAACTTTAGTTTAAAATATTCAGTATGCTAAGGTGCCATATTTTGGGGAAGTGTGTCCCAAACCCTTTTGGCTCTCTTTAAGGCTTTTGTGGGACTACACCTTTAAGATTTTTAGAATGCCTTTTGTTTGAAAGGACCTCAGGCTCCACCTTAAATCTCTTTGGAGTCTAAAATAGGTGTAGGCAAACTGCCCAGTGAGCTAAGATTTGTTTTTACATTTGTTTAAAGGGTTGTAAAAAAAAAGAATTTTCAGCAGAGACTGTATATACCCTCAAAGCCAAAAATATTTATTTATCTGACCCGTTACAGAAAAAGTTTGTCCTCCCTTAGTTTAAACAAAAGTTTTGTCTTTAGGCCATGTTTTTCTGATACTGCCTTGGATTTGGTATATGTCTAGAGGGCATCATGATACATGGCTCAAACAAATGAAAACAACTGGTTGACACTTGACATTCTGCCTGGAAATTTCCTTACCCAGATTCATCATTTCATTAGTTATATTTTCTATTTTCCATGTTGCTGTTACAGCTTTACTAAACTTTCCACCATTCTAGTAAGATTCTCCTTTCCTTCAGCTCCCAGTAACACTTTCCTCACTTTCTTTTAAGCTAAACATCAGCAAACTTTTTCTGTCAAGGGCCAGATAGTAAATATTTTAGGCTTTTTGGGCCATATGATCTCTGGCACACCTGCTCAGTTCTGTTGTAGTGAGAAAGCAGCCACAGACAATATGTAAATGAATTGGTGTGGGTGTGTTCCATTAAAACTTTATTAAAACCGGCAGCAGGTTGAATTTCATTATTAGATTGTAGTAGGCTGTTTTAAAACTTTATTGACAGCTTACTTGAAGCTTTTCCTAACAGTGTCTTTAAGACCCTTCGTGTGTTCTCCTGCCACCTAGTCCAAAAGTCAAATATTTTAATATCTTTTTTTATGGAAACAACTCATTCCCTATATCAAAATCTATCTTGGTTATCTATTGCTGTGTAACACATCATGCCAGACTTTTTCTCTTTTATGGTTCTGGTGTGTGGGCTCAGCTAGGCAGGTCTTTCTCAGGATTTCTCATGTGTATGCAATCAGATGATAACTAGGCTGGAATCATTTTAGAGGCTTCCTCACCAAAGTCTCTTAACTCAGTTGGAGGCGGATGGTAGCTGGGCCTGGAATGATCTTCAAGAATTCTTCATTCACATGTCTGATGGCTGGGCGGACACTCTTCAGACATCTCTCTGATTCTGTGAGGCCTCATCCCATAGTCTTCCCAGCATAAGGGTTTTAGGGTAGCCAGATATGTATATGATAATTCAGGACTCCAAAGCTGCTTGGGGGAACGCCAGGCAGAAGTTTTATTACTTTTTATGACCTAACTTCTGAGGTTGCTCAGTGTCACTTCTATTTCATTCTCTTCTTGGGGAGGAGAATTAGACTACCTTTTGATTGGAGTAGGATCAAAGATTTTGCAAACTTGTTTTAAAATAGAAAACACCCCACACATATCAAAAAGTTTTGTAAGCTAAAATGTAGTGGGTCTTGCTTTGTTAGGTCAGGCTTTCTCTTCCCTATTCATAAGGTAGGAATCCCCTCCCTTCATCTAATGTTCAAGAATGGATTTGTCAAGCACTGTGGAAGGAGACTTAACAGTAGCAAATGCTGCTTTTCTTCAGTAAAGGTAGGACCAGGAAGTTTTGGACTTGGCATACTTTTAACTTTTGTATGAGAGAGTAGGCATAATGGTGCTTCTATCCCAGATTAGAAAACAAAAGAAAAAAAGGAAAAAAATATCTCAAACTATTAAAAATTCTACCATTTTTAGATTTTGAATTGATGAGTAAGAGTTTTGTAAGTCTCAAAGAGTATGTATGCCTATTTATCATTTACACTGTCCATTGATTTAGCTAGCTTTCTTAATGCCTTCAAGGATTCTTCTAAGAGAAATTTTGAAAAGTAGGTGATAGAAATCATTTTAAATTTGGGAGTGCTAGAGCAGGTGGTAAAGTGAGTTATAAGAGTCTTTGAATAGCATTAGTGAATGGTCTCTAGAATTACTGTACTGCCTGATCTTATGTAGTGATCTAGCTCTGCAAGTGAAATATTCAGAAAAATTGATATTTTATATGTGTTTTGTAGGGGCAATTGTGTTATTTTTTTTTCCTTTTCTCTAAGTAGAAGGTGGCAGTGAATGTTTTTGCTTTACTTGTTAATGGAAAAACAAGCAATGCGAATATTGCGTTTTTGTGTTCTTCCCATTTTGTTTCTTCCCATTTTGTTTTTTTCTTTACTTTTCTCTCATGATTTTTGTGCAACATGAGAGATTCACTTAAATTTTCTAATGATCTGAAAACTGAAGGTCGCTTAGTGAATGGGAAGTTGTTTTAGAAATAATTGCCTGCCGTATTATTTTCCCCACTTCTAGAAAGAAGAAATGCTTGTATTTAATCATTTACCCATTTTACTTTTCTTGGTGTTAAGATCTATACATTGTTGAATGAGGGTAGAAGGGAAAACCTATTAATTTTTATTTTAAATGGTTCAGTTATTATTTTAGCTTGGTATTTGCAAAATACTTCTATAAAGCCTTGATAGAATCCTACAAAAACATGTTAATAATTTGTATTGGTATAAGAACCTTAAGAAAGTTCTGGAATGAGTTACATTTCCAAGGAGGAAGACAATACATATCCATCTTGACCTACTAAAAATGGTGAAGACTTCTCACTACAGTTCTTTACCTTCAGTTGCAACTTGGAAGAGGTAATATACCCTTTGGGATTAACATTCAGTACCTTTTTTCAGTTGTTTTGTTTATCTGCATTCTCTTTCCTTCCAGTTGACACATTACCACCCAGAAGTTTCCTCTTGATTTAGGGATAGGGAAGAGAGTTAACTTTTTATGCTTTTAGATCTGCTAGTATTATTTAACTTAATTGCAACTAGAGGAAAACTTATATTTTAGAATATTTAATGCATAATATGCTGCAGGCATTATGTATTTATTTATTTAAAGAATTATAGTAGCATGGATTTATGATTGACATGGATAGGAGATTATTTCCAATCTAAAATGCTCCATTCATGGAATATTACTCAGCCATAAGAAGAGACAAAATACTGCCATTTGTGACAATATGGATGGATCTCGAGATAATCATGCTAAGCGAAATAAGCCAGACAAAAAGTAAAAAATCACAGGATATCACTTATATGTGGGAGATAACAGAATATCACTTATATGTGGGAGATAAACCTAAAAGCAACAAATGAACAGGACAGACAGAAACTCATGGACATGGGCTATAAACTAGTGGTTACTAGAGGGGAGGGCGTGGGGGAGGGGAAAGGATGGGTAGATGGTTAAAGGAGGTCAAATATATGGTAGCTGAAGGAAACTGGACTTTGGGTAGTTAACACAAAACAGAATATACAAATGTAAAATTATAATGTATACCTGAAAATTATAGTGTTACCCCAGTAAACTTAATTAAAAAAATAAAATAATGGAACAGTCTAATAAATAAAGAAATTGCTGTTCATTTTTGGACAAAGTAATTACTTGTTAGAGCAATATTTTTCCAACATGTTGCAAGCCATGAGAGTGGTTTGCAAAGATCTAAATGAATACTGAGTATAAAGATTTTGGTGTACCTTATTTTGCTTTCTTTTCTCAGAGTATCAGATGATTATTTTGATCTTAAGAGAGGGTAAAAGCTGCTTTGTGAAACCAGTAATTGCATAGAGACTAGTGGTATTAGAGATATTTTAAATTCGGGTCTTAGAAAGCCAGAAGATCTGAGTGTTGGTATGTATGGCCTTTCCCAACCCTGTATTAAAAAATGTTGATTTAATATTTAGTTCGTGTATTGATTTTTGGTTTGGGCTTCTTTAAGTTATAGGTATATATTTGAATCAAGTTTGTTAAAAATGTTTAATCATCGTGTCCTTTCATCTAATTTACAATAGAAGATAACTTATTTTGAAAATAACAGATTATTTAATATTTTTATAAATGTGCAGATGTTGACTGGCAAAAATCTTTTGGAGCAGAAATAGCATTTGTCAAATGTAAATTTTTAGTTCAATATGAAAATGTACCAACTATTTTATTGGTGACTCTAATTAACAAAAGTAGTTCAGATAAAAAATGTCTAAGCGTTTCTGAAATGATGAAGCTTCTGTTTATTTACACTATTCATCAGGGAGAAAAAAGCAGCTGGAAATATCATTTGAAAGAATTATTTTGTGAGTTATGGGCTCTTTCAGGAACTACCAGCTTCAACAATGACTATGCTTAGAGTCTTAAAAAATTCGGAAGTAGGAAGAGACAAAAGATTTGTCTTCCCTTCCTTAAATATATACAGAAACAGAAAAAGATGTTTTCTTCCCTGAGCTTTTGCACTGAAATTTTCATCTTCCATGATATCTACTACATGTTGTATAACATTCATTGCTAAAGGATTTTTTAAAAAGGCAAAATCATTTTTATACAAAATCATTTTTATAAAATGAACACATATAAAAGATTTAATTTAACGTATTAATAAGAGAATCAGTAAGATGTTAAAAGTAGTTCAAAGGAGAATTCAAAGTTCTATATGTATACAGAATCAAGAATACTAAAATGTATTTACAGATCGATGCAGAACTGGCTTTTTCCACTTGACCTTTGGGAAATCATTCCTCCTTCCATTGGGCAGACTCTATTTGCTTGTGGATGGACAAGAATCCTTTGCATTGCTATCACTTATCTACAGTTTACACTTATAAGTAAAGTAGTTCAAAGAAAATAATTCAAAGATCATAAGACACAAACCCCGTAGAATCAAGTAACTAGGAAGAGTGCACATTATACAATGCGTAGTTTTTCATTAAAGATGCCCAGTGATCTTTTTGGTCCATTTCAGAGTTTTTCACAACTTTTCAGTATCATAAAAGGACAGAATAAACGAGTCTGCATTCAACTTTTGACAACAATCCAATGTTTTTTAATCTTAGAGCCTTGCTATTACTCCTTGTAAATAAAATCGGTTTTCAAAATGAAAGAAAATTAAGCCATTCTTAGGTGGATATTTTCTGGTATGTCCATTGACATTAGAACACTTCCTCAAACGAGTGTTGAAGTTTGGATAAATACTTAAACTGTAGCTTCAAATGATTAAGTAGCAAGTTCTGTAAGAGGACCCAGGGACCATTATTTTGTAGATATTTAATTAGTAAAGAATAGTAGTAATAATTTGAAGGCAAGTGAAACTCTCCTGTCCTATTTTAGTCCTTAAGTATATATTACTTTGTTACAACTTTAGCAACCTCCCAGTATTAAATACTTTTTACCCAGGTATTTTGAACCCAGGAAGAAGAGGGCACAGTGTTGGCATTATCTACTCCAAATTCATGCTGTCTCATTTTAACTGAACCTTTGCTGCTTCACGGTTTGTTTGTTTTCCCTTGCACAAATCTGATTTTGAAGCACCAGCAGGTGTAGTGGAAAGAAATAGAATTTGTAGTCTTTTAGACCCGGGTTTGAATCACTGCCCCATCACTCACCAGCTGTTAGAGCTTGGGAAATTCTCACAATCTCAAGTTCTTCGATTAAATGAATAATAAACACCAAACAGGATTATGTGAAATTTATATGTAAAGGATGTAACATGCCTAGCACATGGTAGTCAATAAATGTTAGTTTTCTTATTTATTCCTTTCAAGCCCTCAAACCTTCCTTTCTCTCTGTCTGTTTCCATTACCAAACAATTACAGTAATTTGGTATGACCTCCCTCACATTCTCTCTTCTATCTGTGTATTTCTTGTCTTTTTTGCTTGTTTCTGAGGTATGTTTCTTTTACCTTACAGGGTTGTTGTGATGATTAAATAAGATAATGTGTATGAAATTGCTTAGTACATTTCCAGTGATTACCTTTTTATCTTACTTTTCCCTTATTTTCTATTTCTACACGTATTATCCTCTGAAGTACGTTTGATCTTTCCTTCTCCTTTTTGAAAAAGTATTCAAATGAAATATATCTATTTTGGGAGTAAAACCACTTTTTCTTGGTTGGCCTTACTAGAACTCTGGCTGATACCCTATTTCTTTCATTCCTTTATTGTTAAACTTCTCAGTTGAATAGTTGAGGAGATGGGCTTCCACTTTTCCATAAACTGCTCTCACATTAAATTCTTGTATTCTGATATACCATAATTCTCCCCTGAATCTGAAATAGCAGCACCTGCCCACACAACTTCCACAAGGCTTAGGATGTAGTAGGCATTCAATGAATATTAGATGAATAATGAATGAAATAAAAACAGCTTTAAAGTACCATCACTGAGAGCTCTTTAATTGCCATGGTCCAGCCACGACAGGATCCAGGGGGCCCTGAAGGTGGGCAAGGCATCGGCGCGGGAGACAGTCGACTGACTACACAGCTCAGAGGCGGTGTGATACTGTTCCGTTTTATTGTGATTTGAGTACAACTTTTATACTTTCTATTTTGGCATTTGATTATACTTTGTGGTTAAGATAGCAGAGAGTTAAATTTCCATGGTTAAGCGAAGCAGAAAATCTTATAGAGTATATTATTATTCATGATTAATTAGTACATTCTTTTTTCTCAATTATTGGAACAGAACTACCTGATGGAACAATCTAAGCTTTTAATTCTTATATCTATTACGTAAGATACAGTTTGATTTAAGTAAAGGTGATAGATAGAGGTATTCATGACAGCAAATATTGGCTCATGGGCAGACATTGTTTTTCTTTTTGCCTGAATAAATCTTTCAATTGCTACTTTATTTATGCTATTATCTAAAGTGTAAGCCGAAACTTTCTCAGAGCTGTTTGACACTTTCCTTGGTGCAGTATTGAGGAAAACATTTAAAAAATCAGTTTTACAAAGCTGCTTTTGTAAGCTAAGTTTTCGTTCTTTTGTTTTTAAGCACCAGGGAGATCCTGACCTAACCAGCCTTTCTATAAAACTTAAACTACTAGTTTTTTATATATCCAGTAGGCCACAGAAGGAGGCCCTTTCATAGTAGGCACTAGCTTATGAGTGAATTTCTTATTTTTTACTAATTTTTCTACTAACTGCGTGGGAATAGGAGTATAAGCTGGTTCTAGTAATTCAGCTTGTTGTAATTTATTCATAACATCTTTAAGAGGTGCCTCAAAAGGAATTTCCCTTAATAATTGTTCAAATAAAGGGTTTACGCATTCTGGCCAGTCAGGATGACTGGAGCTGACTCCATTTCGCAGGGAATTTACCATGTTTTCCTCAGAGCCAATTCTGAAATCTGCTTGTACAGCATTTACACTTACTAGAATTTGTGCTACCTAAATTCCCCCTATTAATAGAATTGTTCCTAAGAAACCAATTATCCCTAAACAGATGCCACATCCTTGTTCTTGACGATGCATTCCTTGAAGCATCTGTCCCCGTCTCCGGACCTTGTCATGCAGTAGGGTAGAAAGAGGACACAGCATCTAATGCTTTCAATCAATGGATTTAAAGAAATCTGATAAATTCTTATACCTAAATTTAGTCTAACTAGAGGCTTGTGTATAACATTAATTTTGTTGTTTTTCTGAGAAACTCATTGGTTTGTATCAGATTCCAGAAAGAGATTTTAAATACTGTATTTAAATACTATATTCTGGAAAGAAAATTTAATTTTAAAAGTTTAACTCTTAAGGCAAATTTATTAGCAAAATCACCTTTTCTGTTTTTTTCTATCAAGAGAACTGAGACCATTGTTTTTCCAGTATGGTGATATTTAGGCCTTGGTTCTTGAGGCCCCTGTAGGCCTTTTAGCAGCCATCTTTTTCTAAAACCTCCATTATATTAACCAGACTATGTCATGATGGGGTAGCCATGCTATCCTTCTGGTTAATGATAATAGCTAATATGGCACCAGAGGCATATATTCTTGTAAATATAGTGGTCCCAGCTTTGGTCAGTTGGATTTTTCTTTTGCCATTTTAATAAACAGACGTGTTAACAATTAGCATTTTCACTTTATCTAGTAGATAGTGTTAATTTGCTAAAAGTTGTTAGATTAAGTTTTCTTTGATTTTATAGAAATCCTTGTATCCATTACAATTATATAGTTTACTGTTAATTGAAAAATTGGTTAAAGCAGGAAATAAAAATGATACATACATACCATAAAGCATTTTATTTTAGCTTAAAATAAACAAATGTACACATTTATTCATTAACTTTATGATGTATTAAATATGAGTTTGCTGGTTAGAGTTCTTCATCCTATTGGCATTAATTATACTCTGTAATGCCTTGCTTGCATCTTCCAATTGCGGTTTTTTGAATGGAATGAGAACTCTTAGAGACTATGAATATAGACTCCTCCTAGATTAAAAAGTTTTCCCCAAGCTTATTTATGTGTTTCACTACACTAAAATTGAAGACAGTTTTTCATATGATTTATATTCAACTTAGTTTTCAAAGACATAACAAATTTTTTTACATTCATAATTTATTAATGTATTTAGTATTTCGATTGTGTAATTGTAATTATGGGCATAACTGGCATTGAGTAGGTTTGAAAACAAATAATCAGACACAGTGTGGAGAAGAAATGCCCCAGTGTCACTTGCCTGTTAGCTCTACCAGTGTTCAGCCAGGAGTATGGTTAGTGCATGGTATAGGGAATGGAGAATATCAGGTAAAGTATTATGTTAGGAGGTAAAAGAATGTCTTTATTATGTGGTAAACTTTTATATGTAAGAAATATAGAATAAAATGCAAAATTTTAAGGGTACAGCTTGATGAAAGGCGATGAGCACACCCACATAAGCATTACTCAGATCACGGTAATAGGGCATTACCAGGATCCTAGAAGTCTCCCTTGTGCCCCTAATCCAGTTTATCTTCCACCATTATTCTGACCTATATCACTATGGATTTGTTTTGCTAGTTTATGGCCTTCATATAAACAGAGTCATACAGCATGCGTTCTTTCACATCTGACATTTTTCACTTAACCTGTTTTTGAAATTCATCCATGTCGTATTGGTAGCTTATTTTTTTTATTGTGGTACAGTATTCTAGTCTATTAATATACCACAGTTTTTTTAATCCATTCCGTTATTGATAGATGTTTAGATTTGTTTCTAGTTTTGGACTCTTAAAATAATGCTACTGTAAACATTCTTGTACCTGTCTTTGGTATACATATACATGTATATTTTTTTTTGATCATATAATTAGGAGTGGGACATCTGGATCCATAGGGTATACTTATGTTCAGCCTTAGCCTATTTTACTAAACAGATTTTTACACTCTCACTAGCAATATGTGAGAATCAGTTATTTCACTTCCACCAATGGCCCTTTAAAATAACTTTATTATGTATGTATTTGTGTCATTTTCTTTATGTTGTATATTTAGTTTTTAAAAATGTATAGAATATTCTTGAACCCAATATCTAACCTAAGAAGTTTAATATTGAACATTAAAAATATTTTACATATTTTCCTCTCTAGTGTCCCTTTGCCATTCAAGGTAAATACTATTCTGAATTTAATTTTCACTCTTTACATTGCCTTTTCAAATAATAGTTTAATCAGATATATATGTTTGTCAAAATATGTTGTTTAGTGTTAGCTGTATTTTAATTTCTTTAAAAAGGGATATGGTGTATGTAATTTGAAAATTGATTTTCTTTTTTTATTCTTAACATATTATTAAGATTTCTCCATTTTGTTAAATGTAGTTGTAGCTGATCATTTTATCTACAGTATAATGTGTCACTTAGTGAAGACATTATAATTTATCCTCCTGTCAAAGACATTTGGGTTGTTTCCATTTCTTACTGTTATGAATTCTACATGTTTTCTGGTGTTCTATGAGCAAGAATTTCTCTTGGTTCTTAGGAATGTAATTTTGGGGTATTAGGATTGATAAATGTTCTGCTTTACAAAATAATGTCTATATTCCAAAGAGGTTGTACCAGTTACACTCCTACCAGCAATAGCTTAGAGCTGAGATCTTTTTTATTATGAGAGAATTTTATTTTTTTAAATTATTTTTTAATTTTTCAATTACACTTGACATTCAATATTTTTAGTTTCAGATATGTAGCATAGGGGTTAGACATTTATATAACTTGTGAAGTGATCTCCCTGATAAGTCTGGTACCCATCTGACACGTAGTTATTAGAGTATTATTGGCTATATTCCCTGTGCTGTACTTCGCATCCCTGTAACTATTTTGTAACTGCCAATTTGTATATCTTAATCCCTTCATCTTTTCTACCCAGCCCCCAATTTCATTCCCTCCCACTTGGCAACCATCAGTTGTTTCATTATGAGAGAACTTTAAATTACCACCTCAATTATTTTTAGAGTTATAAGGCTATTTAGATTTTTAGTTTTATGTGTGTCTGGTAACTTGTGTTTTTCAAGAAACTTGTTCTCTAAATTTTTAAATATAGTTACATAAGGTGGTCTGTATTTTTGTGTTATACTTTTGTCTGTAAGGTCTATATTGATTCTTTTAAAAAATTTATGATACTGTATATGTCCTTTCCCCCCCTTTTTAGAGGTTTCTTGGTAGGTGAAGAAATCAATTTTTTTCATACTTTTTATCTTACTGTGTTGAAAATTTAAAAAATTATGGCAAAATACACATAACATAAAATTGACCACTTTAACCATTTTAAAGTGTACAATTCAATGACATTAAATATATTCATGTTGTTGTGCGACTATCACAACTATTTCATCTTCCCAGCTGAAACTCTACCCATTAAACACTAATTCCTCCTTCTCTCTCTACCACCCCTGGCAACTACCATTCTACTTTGTCTCTATGAATTTGGCTTTTCTAAGTACCTCATATAAGTGGAATCATACAGTATTTGTCTTCTTGTGGCTAGCTTATTTCACTTAGTGTAATGTCTTCGAGGTTTGTTTGTTTGTTTTTAAGAAAAAGTAAGATTTATTGAAAGTATGTTTTAGAAGGAGAGGGCCTGCTAAGAAAGGCTGCTGCCCTGTTGAATGTAAGAGGTGAAGAGATAAGATAATACATCCAAAGGGATTGATTTCCATCCAGGAGGGCTGTAACTGTCTTCAAGGTTTATTCATGTTTTAGCCTATGTCAGAATTTCCTTCCTTTTAAAGACTGAATAATACTCTCCATCTTGCATAATTTTTTGTCTTAATTATGTGGTACATAGTCGATTCACATTAAATACTAATTGATCAATTTAATAAGGTTTTTTAAGTTACCAGAGGTATTAGAAATCACTTTCTATATACAGAAAATCTCCTTTTATGGAATGGAATCAATGAATAAAGTTACTCTTAATTGCCTTGTTTTGTTTTTGCCTAATAGCTGCCTCCATTCCCGTGAGCTGCTTGTGCATCTATACTTTGAGGAGATGGGAAGAATGGAGTTTATATATGTGTGTAGGGGAGTGGTGATGAAATGATCAGTATTGTTTAAAACGATTATTGAAAAATTTATATAGCTGAGGATAATTTGGCTTGATTGGGTTTGGTGTACAGCCATCTGTATGAGGAGGAGGGATGCAGACAACGCTAACTACCCAGTTAGCAGTGAAATAGGAAGAGGCAAACATATATATCCCTACTCTGATTCTTTTGATCCCCCTCTATGCCCACACTTACAGCTGCTACTGATGACTAATGTTTAGCGATTTGGAGGGTCCTGTGTCTTTTAATAGTAGTAAAGAGGAGTTGTGGTATCACGTGGTTTCCGATTTTCCACTTAGAATGTATTTTAAATTTTGAAAAATTTTATTTTGTTCCAATTTTCAATTATATGTTGTTCTAATTCAAGGTTTTTATTAATAAAAGAGAATTCATTGGTTTTTCTAAATGAAAAGTTCATGTTCTAAAATATGTTTATGGTGATCAGGCCTTATAATTATTGGAGAGTTTTGAGATTAGAGTGGCATATAGATCAGAAAGTTAATGCCAATAAGTAAAGACATTTGTTGAGAAAATAGACATTACATGAATTTTTTTTAAATTCATTAAAATGAATATCACATTCACTTTTTTGACCGAAGGAAATTATCTTTTTTGTACCTATTTTTTAGAGTATATCAGTGCATTAATTTAGGTTTCCTTTTTTGTATTCCTTTATAAAACTAATGAGAATATTTATTGGCAAACAGATAAGTATGAAATAAGAACTTTTGGTTACTTTCTCAACCAAAACCCTTAAAAATTAGAAAATAAAGTTTTTATTTGGAACTTCTCATCTTGTTTTTGGTTGTTCTATAGGTGTAGAGAGTTAGTGGGTGTAGGTTCTTATTGACACATTTCTTGAACCTGTTGATCAGGTTTCTAAGTTAGAATAAATATTTAGACTGGACGGTTTTCAGCTTTGATTTAATTTACTGGAAAGGAATCTTTTAAAAAAGTGTTATAATTTTTTGAACAGATAAAATGCTCATATAGTTCTAGTGTCAAAAAAAATGTAGATTGAAAAGTCTTTTTTACCCTAGTTATCAGTGGATATTCACTATTACTAGTTTCTTGTTTATCCTTTCAGATATATGATATGTATGTATAAATATATTCTCCCCCATTATATTCATTTAACACTATATCTTACTATATCAATATAGAAAGAACTTTCTCTCCTCTCAAAAACATTTGCATAGTATTTTCTTGTATGGGTGAACCATAATTTATTAAATTAGTGTTCTATTGATGGACAATTAGATGGTTTCCAATCTTTTCTCTTAGAAATAATGGTGTATTAGATAACTGAACATATCAGTTTACACATTTGTAAATATGCTTATAGGGTAAATGCCTAGAAATTGTCTTTCTGAATCAAATAGTATATACATTTTAAATTTTGATATCTATCTAGTTGTCTACCATAGGTATTGTACAAATTTACATTCTCATTTAGATATGTTTTTCCAGTTTTACTACTAATGCGAATAATCATTTTGGATATTTGCCAGTCTGTGTATAAAAAATGGTGTCTTAGTAGTTCTAATTTGCATAAAATAGGTTAAAGTATTTGTGTGAATATGCACATACATTGTATAATAAGTCAGATATTATCATAAGGCTTATAATAACTTAAAAACATAGTCCTTTGCATCCCCTCCCTCCCATTCCCTATTCTAGCTTTCTATAAGTAATCATAAACATTTCTTTCGGTATTAATCTGCATATTTCTGAATAACAAGGCAATACTGACTGACATTTTAATATTTTCAGGGCAATCCTATCATGGAAGATGAGAATTTAGTTTTCTTGTGTTTTCTTTCCTCACCCATGCCCCCCTTTTCCCTGGTTCTGATAGGGAGATTTCATAACAATCTGTATTTTAAATTTAAAGTAACTATAAGTACCTTTATGTATAGCCCAATTGTTTGTTAGTGTGTCAGGTCCTTATAATGCATGCTAATAAGTTACATAACCAAGGACTTGAAAATTATACCTTCTTTAGAGTGCTTTTGATCATTTGATTTTCTAATTGCACATCATCTAAATTTAACAGAATTGCCATGCTAAAGCTCTAACAATACCTGTAATTATGACCTATTGGTAGTAACCTATAGTCTTGGTAAAGTTCTCATTTGTTTGTAAGTAATTTGTATAATCTATTATTCTTGGGACCTTTTAGTTTTAGGGAACGAACACATTATTCATTGCGGATCATACAAGCCATTGTTTATTGAGTGGTTGTCAAGAAGTATCAGGTATTGTTCTAAGTATGACGTCTGTACAAAGTAATTTAAACCGTATAACAAACCAGTGAGGAAAATGCTAGCATTATTTGCATTTTAAAGATAAAGAAACTGAGACCTAGGGAAGGTAATCAGGTAGCTTGAAGTTACTCAGCCAGGAGGTGGTAGAGCTGGAGTGGAAACCCCAGTCTGTTATATGGCATCTGTATTAATGATATACTCAACCTTAGTAAAGCATGTATTTTCGTTTGGTTTTCAGCTAATTCATCCATGTTTAACGTTTCTCATTTTTTCTTTTTCTAAATCAGCATGTTCCTGAAAACTTTAAAAAATAAAATGTTTTAATTGTGGTTAAAAACATAATATAAAAATATCATCTTAATGATTTTTAAATGTGCTGGTTAGTAGTGTTAAGTATATTTACATAGTTGCATAACAGGTCTTCAGAATTTTTTATATTGCAAAATTGAAACTGTACCTATTAAATAACAATATCCCATTTCCTTTTGTCTCCATCCCCTGGCAACAACCATAGAGACTTTCTGTCTCTATGAATTTGACTGCTGTAGATACTTCATATAAGTGGAATCATACAATATTTGTCTTATTTTTGACTGACATTTCATTTAACATAATATTCTCAAAGTTCATCCATGTTGTGGCATGTGATAGGATTTTCTTCTTTTTAAAGGCCTAACATTCCTTTGTGTGTGTGTGTATATGCACGTAACATATTTTGTTATTTTAGTAATTCTTCAATGGACATTTTATTGTTTCCACCTCTTGTCTATTATGAATAACACTACAATGAATATGGGAGTGCAAATATCTTTTTGATATGCTGCTTTCAGTTCTTTTGGATATCTACCCAGAGGTGGGATTGCTAGATCATATGGTACTTCTATTTTGAATTTTTTGAGGAATTTCCATACTGTTTTCCATAGTAACTGTACCATTTTGCATTCCCAGCAATAGTACACATGGGTTTTGATTTCTCCACATCCACGCCAATACTTTTTTTTTTATAGCATAATGGATGGGAGATGCTATATCATTGTGGTTTTGATTTGTATTTCTTTAATGATGAGTGATGTTAATCAATTAGTCAGCTTTTCATGTGCTTGTTGACCATTTGTATATCTTCTTTGGAAAAAATATCTATTCAAATCCTTTGCCAATTTTTAATTGAACGATTTTTTTTTTTTGTAGGAGTTTTTGGTATATCCTGGATGTTAACCCTCTTATCAGATATATGATTTACAAATATTTTCTCCTATTCTACTGGTTGTCTTTCGCTCTGGATTATTTCCTTTGATGTAGAAGTTTTTATGTTTCATGCAGTCCCATTTGTCTATATTTGCTCTTTTTGACTCTGCTTTTGATTTCATATCTAAGAAATCATTGCCAATTCCAATGTCATGAAGCTTTTTCTCTGTTTCTTTAGGATTCTTAGGTCTTTGATCCTTCTGAGTTAATTTTTGTATATGATACAAGGTAAGGATCCAACTTCATTCTTTTTGCATGTGGATATCTCGTTTTCCTAACACCATTTGTTGAAAAGACTTGTTTCCCCATGGAGTGGTCTTGGTGCCCTTCTCAAAAATCACTTTACCTTTTCTGGGCTCTCTGTTCTGTTCCATTTGTCTAAATGCCAATCTTTATGCCAGTACTACACTGTTTTCATTACTGTAGCATTCTAATGTGTTTTGAAATTAGGAGGTGTGAGGCCTCCAACTTAATTTTATTTCAAGATTGTTTTAGCTACTTGAGATCTAGTCCTGAAAGTAAAAAATATCTACATAATATAATATTTATCATTTTAATCATTTCTAAGTGTACAAATCAGTGGCATTAAATATATTCACAATGTTGTATAACTATCACCACTCTCTATACCCAAACTTTTTCATCATTCCTGACAAAAATTTTATACTCCTTAAACAATAACTCTCCTTTTTCTACTTCCCCCTAGTTCCTGGTAACCTCTCTTTTACTTTCTCTTTTTTCTCATCCCTTTTAAACCCATTCTGACATATATAAAAACCTTGTGTCCTCTTTTGTTTTGATTTAAAATGAAAAATAAATATGACAACAATAAGTCAAAGTAATAGATTTTAAAACCACATGTCCATCCTCTTCCCGTTTCCCCCCCTTGAGAGTCGCTGAGCTTGGGGTGCCTAGAAACCAACAGCATAGGTTTGTATACCTGGTACGGGGGATGAGGTCTGTGACTATGGACTTCTTTAGAGCAAAACTAACTGAAGATTGAGAGTCAGGTTCACTGATTTTCTTAGCTTGATGCTCTTACCTCAGACAAGTAACTATCCCAGACTGACCATTTTGAATTTGTTTTACTACTTAATAAGCTGCAACAAATTAATATAAACATTTAATAATTTTTACTTTCTTTTTAATACATCCATCCATTATTGATGACCAATTTTCCCATATTTCAGGCTTTAATTTAACAACACAAAGAAGTATTACATACATTTTGTTCTCATTTTGGAAAAATACTTGACTGAGTTTTTTTTTTTTTATACAAATGAGTGGCTTGATAAGGAGTATCCTTTGGGTTTTTTCCTCTAGTTTTTACAGAAAAAATTAGTTTTTGAGTTACATCTGCAGTAGAATACACAAATCTTAAGACTAACCCAGTGAATTTTTACATATGTATGTACCCATACAAGTACTATTCAGATCAAGATATAGAACATTTTACCTTGGGAAGTTCTCTCATGTTTGTTCTGAGACGGACACCTCCTTCCAGAGAAGGGATGTCATGACCCTTTTTTCATAATGATATGTATCTGTCTCTAATAATATTTTTTGTCTTAAAGATTTGAATTTCGTTCTTCTAAAATCTCACAAAATGTTTTCTGTCAGGCCTATTCTATCTGGTGGTAAATTTCATGTACTTCCATAGGCGTTGGCTGATTCTCCCAATTTGGTTAAGTGCTGTGGAAGATGGTAAGCTCCAGAGGTTCACTGTGCTTTTCCTCAGGTCCTGTAGTGTTTTGTAGAGGCTCTTACTCTTGATGGATTTAAAAAAAAATTTCCCAAGGCTATTTACTCATCCCACGTTCTTTCCACATTGAAAAGTATTTTATATAAGGTTACTCTCATTTCCTTGTTGGGTTGCATTTTGTAAAATGTTTTTTCTATCAGGTGTCTGAGTATAAGAGTTCTGTGATCCTCATCATGCTTTCTTTACCCAGAAAACTTGGGCATGTATTTTTAAATGTTTAATAACATGGAAAAAATAGTATTTGTATCTTTACAATTTATAGAAGCTTCCTGCAGTAGCAACTAATCCAAATTTTGATGTTTCACTTTCCTTGTTAAAATTCCTTCGTACTTTCCCATTCACCCCTCTCCCCAAGTTTTTTGTAGCTGTGTGAGTGATAAGAGGTAATATTTTAGTTTATGAAGCAGAGATGGAGATAAGGTATTTGAGATAGATAAAAAAGATAAGATGACTAAGAAAACATGTTTTCTGAACTAAGAAGATGGTTTGATTCTAAAGGTTCTAAAGGAACAAAATATTGCTGTTTACAGCTATAATCTCTTCAGAGTACTTTTAATAACTAGTTTTGTTTAGAAAAAAATACAAAATAAAACCTGTGGATATCTCTTAAAAATTTTGTACAAATAGCTAGTACTGTAACAGTGAATGTGTGTGTTTGTTTTCTGTCCAGAATCTCCTTGGAAAAAGAGACATGAATGTCTGCAATGATATTTCCTGACAAGAAGTTGTTAGAAGAGAAGGAAAGATCACCAGCTAGAGAGCAGAATTTCCAAACCAGGACTTTATATTTATTACCTCCAACTACAGACTTTTCTTGCCTGCCTTTAAATCAGAAGTAACTACAGTCAGAACCCAGACAAGGCAAAAGAGTACTTTTCTTCCATATATTTTGAGATCAAAGGAACTGCAATGTCTCGGAAACAAAACCAGAAAGGTAAGATTATATATGGGCCTCAGTTGTTAAAAACATAGTTGTGGAGTAATGATCACCATTTATGTCTATATATTTTTAAAAAACATTTTCTTAATGTGTTTTGAATGGTTATAGTTTCCCTCACCCAAGGCAATACTACTGACAGTTATAACTATGTCATGATAGCAATTAATTTTAGAAGAGTACAGAACATTCAAAGTTAATCTGTTGTCTCTTTATCTAAATATCTGTGGATAGTACATTACAGCTTTGTGTGTTACTAGTTTGGGAATTAATTCATATAACAGTTGCTTTTCTAGTCTTATAATAAACCTAATGAATTGGAATATACTTGCAGGAAAACCAAATGCATCTTGGAAATGCACTTTTTAGAGAGTGAACACATGTTAGTGGGAGTGGTAGTAGATAATTTACTGCAAGATATTTTATATCCTGTGAGTTGATGTTTCATTGGAGATAGGAAATGAAACAAGAGTAAATGCTTCTAGTTTTTTATTTCTTCTTTAGCTTTCCTTCTGGGATAAGTACTCTAGCCTTATATAAAATATAAAGTGCAGAGTCAAGAAATATTGAGAACAGTTATAAAGAGGGGAAGGACAACAAAGACTCCATAAAATCACTTTTCAGCTTTCTTAGAAAAGCTGTAAAACTTAAAGGGACAAATTTTTTTAATTAATAATTTTTTCTTTTTCACTTATAGTTGGCATACAATAGTATATGAGTTTCAGGTGTACGGTATAGTGATTAGACATGTATATAACTCACAAAGTGATCACCCCAATAAATCTAGTGTCCCTTTGATGGTACATAGTTATTACAATATTGCTGGCTATATTCCTTAAGCTATTCCTTAACCATGACTATTTTGTAACTACCAATTCGTACTACTTGATCTCTTCCCCCTTTTTCACCGAATCTCCCCTCCCATCTGGTGATCCTCAAAATGTTCTCTGTATCTATGAGTTTTCCTGTTTTTGTTTGTTTTGTTCTTTAGGTTTCACATATACATACAATCATATGTCATTTGTCTTCCTCTATCTGACTTACTCTACTCAGCACACTACCCTTTAGGTCCACCATGAAATATCTTTTTCCATCCCATTACTTTTAGTCTGTGTGTGTCTTTTAATCTAAAGTGAGTCTCTTATAGGCAGCATATATAAGAGTCTTGTTTTCTTATCCATTCAGCCACCCTACCTTTTGATTGAAACATTTAATTCATTTTTATTTTAAGTACTTGTTGATAGATATATAGTAATTGCCATTCTTTATTTAGACTTTTGATACATATATTTTTTTCTTTTTCTTAAAGAGGTCCCTCTAACATTTCCTATAATACTGGCGTGGTGGTGATGAACTTCTTCATCTTTTTCTTGTCTGGGAATATCTTTATCTTTCTTTTGATTCTTCATGATAACTTTACTGGGTAAAGTAATCTTCTAGGTTATAGGTCCTGAGTTTTCATCACTTTGAATATTTTTGCCAAGCCTTTCTGGTATATAAAATTTCTGTTGAGAAAGAGGCTGACAGTCTTATGGGTGCTCCCTTGTATATAACTAATTGCTTTCTTCTTGCCACTTTTAAGAGTCTCTCTTTGAATTTAACCTTTGATGTTTTAATTATGATGTGTCTTGGTGTGGGCCTTTTTGGGTTCATCTTGTTTGGGAGTCTCTGAATTTCCTGGAGTTGTATGTCTATTTGTTTAACCAGGTTAAGGAAGTTTTCTGTCATTATTTCTTCAAATAGGTTTTTAATTCCTTGCGCTCTCTCTCTCTTCCTTCTGGTACCCTTATAATGTAAATGTTGTTACGCTTGATGTTGTCCCAGAGGCTTCTTAAACTATCTTCATTTTTTTGGATTCTTTTTTCTTGTTGCTGTTCTGATTGTGTGTCCTCTGCTACCCCTTCCTCTATATCACTAATTTATCCTCCATTTCCTCCACTCTTGATTTTCTCTAATGCAGTGATGCCCACCCTTTTGGCACCAGTTATCAGCGCTCCTATGAGAATAATGCCTGATGATCTGAAGTGGAGCTAAGGTAGTGATGCTAGCACTGGGGAGCGGCTGCAAATACAGATGAAGCTTTGCTTGCTCGCTCACCACTCACCTCTTGCTGTGCGGCTTGGTTTTTAACAGGCCATGGATCAGTACTGGTTCTCCACCCCTACTACTGTTTTGAGGTTACCTTTTATTTGAGGTGACCTAATTGTAGGGCTTCCTTTAAGCCAGACCTCAGGCAACTCTGCACACTGGTTGCTCTGTAGTTTTGTTATATTTGGTGTGGTCGCTAGAGGAGGTATGCACAGCTTCACCTTCTATGCCATCTTGAATCCTCTTTTAAAGGAACAAATTTAACAACACTAGAACTATTATACATAACTGGTGTATATTTTTGTTAAAAGAATGACCATCACTATTCTGGCTTTCCTCTTCTCATTCAATATAACTTTCAATTTAAAGTTCATGTTCTTTAATTCAAAACAAAGCTATAGAGCCAGGTCTCACATGTTAAATAAGGAAATGCTTTTAAACTTAATTTTGACTTGGCACTTCAAAAACATCATTATAAGAAATAATATTCTCCAGAGTTCCTTATGGTTTTGAAAACTGTAGTTTCTTTGTACTGTAAATCTGTATAAAGAAAATCTGGGCTCTAAGACATGGTCAGATCACTAAAGAAGCTGAACTGTTCTATGGAATGTGATTAATCAACTGAAAGTTTTTATAACCTTTTTGTTTATTAGTCATAATTCAGTGTGTTTTTTTTAAGTTAAGCTTGAAAACTTGAGTATCTGTTTTCCTCCTGCAAATAAATACTATAGTAAAAATACGATTCCAGACTTTAAGATAATTTCACCTAAAAGGTTTTAGTATCTGAGTTTTTCTAAAAGAAAAAATTAACTTCAGCAAATTGCTTTGACCTTTTAAAAACCAGAGTCTTTGTTTATTTCATGTCTGTGTTTTTTTTCAGAGCTGTAAAAAAGTCTTCATTACTGTAGCTTTATAGTATTCTTGAGGTCAGGTAGCATCAGTTCTTCATTGTTCTCCTTCAACATTGTTTTGGCTAGTCTGGGTCTTTTCCTTCTTCATATTTAACTTTAGAATCAGTTTGTCAATATCCACGAAGTAAAATGCTAGGATTTTGATTTGGATTGTTTTTAATCTATAGACTAAGTTGGTAAGAACTGACATTTTGACAATATGGAGTCTTCCTATCCACAAACATAGAATGTCTCTTCATTTATTTATTTCTTTTCTCAGAGTTTTGTGATTTACCTCATATCAGTGCTATATATGTTTTGTTAGATTTATACCCAAGTATTTCATTTTTGGGAGTGCTAATGTAAATAGTATTGTGTTATTTCAAATGCTATTTTTTCATTGCTGGTACATGGGAAAGCTATGGACTTTTGTATATTAACCCTTGCTTGCAACCTTGATGTAATCACTTACTAGTTCCAGGAGTTCTAAATAACATTTATTTTAAATTTTTATTATTGAAATTTTTAAGTTTATGAAAAATAGAATAGTATAGTGAACTCCCCTATACGCATAACATAGGCCATAATTAATAACACATGGCTAATCATTTTTGTCTATACTTCAGCCCACCCCCAGTGGATTATTTTGAAGCAAGTTTATGATATCATCTCAGGGAAAGACTTTTTAAATAGACATAAAAAGCACTAATAATAAAGAAGAAGACAATATCAGAGCATTATTACATTAAAATTAAGAACTTTTGTTCATCAAAAGAAGAAACAGTGAAGACAATGAAAAGGCATGTCATAGAATGGGAGGATAAATTTGTGTCATGTTTAAATACTAAGAGAACTACTACAGATAAATAAGAAAAAGACAATTCTGCCTCAAAAAGTTGGGCAAGAGTAGGCATGCCAGAAAAGAGACTATCAAAATGGCTAATAACATGTATTAAGGCACTCTGTCTCTTAAGAAATGTAAGTGAAATGCAAGTTGAAACTATAAAGAAATATAACTACTCTTATACTAGAATGGCTAAAATTAAAAAGATTAATAATACAAACAACAAGTGTTGGCGAAGATGTGGAGAAAAGGAAAACAGTATGGAACTTTATCAAAAAATTAAAAATGAATATACCTTTTGACGCAGCAATTGCACTTCTGGATATTTATCTAAAGAAAACCAAAACAGTAATTCATTAAGATCTATGCACTCCAATATTCACGGCAGCACAATTTAAAATAGACAAGATATGGAAGCAACCTAAATGCCCATCAACAGATGATTAGCTAAGGAAATTATGGTTCATATAAACAATGGAATATTACTCAGCCTTAAAAAAAGATGAAATTCTGCCATTTGCAATGACATGAATAAAGGTTATTATGCTGAGTAAAATAAGTGAGAGATAAATACCTTATGATTTTATTTATATGCAGAATCTAAGGAACAAAAAGAACTAACCAAAAACAGACTCACAAATATAGTAGACAATTGGTGATGGACAGAGGGAAAGGGGGTTGAGGGGCTGGGAGAATGAGGTGAAGGGTTAAAGAAGTACAAATTAGTAGTTGATAGTTGGTCATGGGAATGGGGAGCACAGCAGAGGGAATGCAGTTGGCACTAATAGGATGGCTAGGTAGAGGGCCAGGGGAGGGAGGGAGCAATTGGAGGGTTTATGAACTATATAGATGTCTAACCAATGTACTGTATACTTGAAACTAATTTAAATAAATTTTTAAAAAGATAATGATACCAAAATGTGAGCATAGAGCAATAACAAACAACTTTCAGAAACTGATAATGGAAGTTTAAATTGATACAGCTACTTTGAAACACTTTTTGACATTATATACTGAAGTCCGAAGTCGAAGACATGCATAACTCTCTGACTAGGTTCTATTCCTAGATGCACTCAGCAGGAATGCATTCCCAAGTAAACTAGGAGATTTGTACAAGAATATTCAAAACAACATTATTTGTATGGGCCAGAAGGAACCCAATTGTCCATCACTATCAGAATAGATAGATAAACAATGGCGTAATCAGACAATGAAATATTATTCAGCAAGGAAAATGAACATATCACATTTACTTGCTAGAACATGCATGAATCTTACACAGTGTTGAGTAAAAGAAGCTGTGCACCAAAAATAAAATACATATGGTCTCATTTCTTTAATAGTCAAAAGAAAGACTATACCATATTTCTTAGGTACATGTTCTTAGGTGGTATCAACTATAATGAAAGGAAGTTTGAAAAGTGGTTACTCATGGCAAATGGGAGAGGACATAGTGATGGAGGGGAACATGAGGAAGACTCTGAAGTGTTTTATTTCTTAACCTGGGTAGTAGTTTTTGAATGTTTGTTTTGTGATAAATTATCAAGTTGTGGTGCCCTATGAGTGTGTGCACTGTAAATGTTATATTTCACAAAAAAAAAATTTAAAAGACATTTCATTAGGACAAAGTGACATTCAACCAAGTGTGTTATGTAAGTAGCGAGTTGCTTACCTCCACAAGTATAACACTGAAAATCTAGTGTTTGCCTTGTGATAATTATAACAGCTGTTTGGAAATAGAAATATTTATAATCCAAGTGGATTATTGATCCATAAGTCAGTTTTAAAAAGAAGCCAATTTCTTATTTGCGTGATATTCATGAGTGCAGAGCAATAGATTTTGCAGTGCTGTGGTTTTATGAGAAAGGTCGTTATTTTGCTGGAGACAGATGCACGTGATTAGAATTGACTTGCTCATTTCTGTACTTTGAAGCAAGTGTATGGGATGAGGGAAGACATTGACTGTTTGACAGGGCTAGAAGTAACATCCAAAGCAAAGTCTTTCACAATGACAGAAGAATATCTCTTACATCTAATGTACAGATTTTAAAAAATGATTTTCTCTTCTTTACTGCTCTCCTTCAAATTCTCAGGAATTCTTCCATCTAGTTTGTACCTATCTTAGTAATTGAAGATTTATTTAACTTTTAAGTATCACAGATCTTAAATGTTTTAATATTTTTGACTTACATAATCAAGTTTCTCTCTTAGAATAGCTGGTAGAATTCTTGAGACTTGAGACTTGAAGGTCATGAGGTGTAAGAAATAATTTTTTTTTTAGGAAAACATGCATTCAGCTTATCTAATCCATCTAAGGCTAGAAGTATGGCTTACATTATAATAACATCCAAGAATAATGACCTCATAAAATAAAAGATTCTGTTAAGTAGAGAAATGTTAGTGAAATATAAAAATGAGATTTTTTCTTATAAGAGAGACTGAAAATAGGTCCTTAATAGCATTAAATATGTTTTTCTTTAGACTTAATTGACCACAGAGGCATTTTATATGACCTGATATATTTGCACACTGATTTTTCTGGTTTTTAGATTATCCAGGTTCCTTGATTTTTTCCCCCCTATTTTTACTGGCTTTTCATCTTTTAGCCATATCACAATTTATTTTTATCTTTCCCAAAAGGCAGGGAGAGATTAGCAGGTAGAAGGGTAAAACTAACATCTTTGGAAATAAAGAAAGATTGAATTAAGTATTTTAACTTTTATTCTGTTTTGTACCCCATTCCTTTAAAAAGCCTGAATATTGGCTGTAAACAGATATCAGAATAACCATCATGTGGCTTCATAATTTTCTAAGTAACTGTTTGAATTCATGTAATACTTGCCACTACATACAAAGTTTTTTGAATAAAACATTAACTCAGAGATGATCTAGAATCTGCAGAGAATTTGTACTAATCTTAATAATTAAGGATTTATTTGATTGTTTTTTAATTACAGTTCTTAAGTGCTTTTAATTTTTTTGACTTAAGAAATTGAATTCCTAAGAATCTGAGGGATAGTAGGAGTATGAAAGAATTTTTCTTAAACTATGCATTTCATTTCATTTGTGGGAGAACTAATGAGAGATGGTATTGAGACAGAAAGTTGTGGCATTAAAATCAATATCATTGCCTCCTGGCTATTCTCTAAAGTATATTACTAAGAAGGTTTTTGAAAGGTAGACTAACCTTCCTATCTAATCACCATTTGTGGAAAAACTGACAGTTATTATTGGAACCAGCATACCTTTTAAACAATGAGACTCTCAAGAATTCTTGGAACTTAAAAAAATAGCTTGTTCTACTGCACCTGCTGGGAACCTGGGAAAATCTACTGGTGAGAGTAATGTAGAATTTAATAGCTTGTCTGTGTCTTTAATAAAAATCTTGACTTTCCATCAAGTTCCACCTGGAAAAACCAGAACTCATTCTAGAAGTTTGGAAATATCCCAGTGTAAGTGCTTTTAGTCTTACAAAAAGGCCCAATGTCCTTAAGAATGTAGTTGAAGAAGCACTCAAAGGAGCAAAGAAAATTTAATCAGCTGTTAACACTATGTGACAAATGAAAGCAGAAATAACAGAAAGGTAAAAGGCTGCTTTATAAAAAAGGATCTTTTTTCATTGAAGACCCTCTTAGCAGTTGGTAGTTGAAGTATGGATTTTTCTGAATATGTAAGCCACAGTAGTCATCTGAGAAGGTCTATATCCTTACAACCTATTCAGAGGATTGTGTGTTTGGCCATTGGTAGCCAAGATGGAGATTTCTTAAATAACTTTTAAAGAACTAAATATTTAAAAGTATTAGTATTTTGGAAGGCCACAAAAGTACACTATAGTAGAATTACTTAAAGCAGACTAAAATTCTTACAAAATTGTATTTTGATATGGTTGTCTTTCAAAATTTTGCATCTCTGATTTGCTCTCTTTCCAAGCCAGATTCTCCATTATTTACACATCTGCCCTTTTTCAAAAAATATATTAATATCTTATTTCTTACCAAAGAATTGTAATTCTTCCAAGATTAGATGATAAATTGGCAGAAGAGACTGTTACTACCTAGGTAGGTAACTGAACTTGGTGATATATTCAGTTTTGATGTTGTAAATACATTCTAGGCTTTATTTAGCTAGTAGTATCTGTGACAATAACTTTCTTTTCCTTGCGTTCACATTTGCACAGTATAATTCCTGTCTCAATATTTGCCACTAAAGAAACTGCACATGTAGAAACTGAACTCCATTTTACATTTTATTGGTGAGTTATATGTGGATTATTCTAAAATTTGGCCTGAGGAAAAACAGTTTCAAGAGACTGGTTATTTTCTTTTATGTGGTTGAGTATTGGCTGTGTTCAGTCTAAAGAACTTCAGGTTGTTTAATTATTCATGAGATACCATTTCTGTAAGAACTGGTACTTAGCCTCTGTTCTCGAGTTTACTTTTTAATTTTTAAGTGGAAGTTGATACAGTTTGAGAAAATATGACAAGCTGTTATTACACTTGTTAGATTATCTGTATGTGTAGGCTTTCTCACTCAAGGGCTTACCTTTGTTTAATTAGACCTTACCTTTATGGCTTCTCTTTGGCCATGGTGAAATGTGAATAATTTTGTTTCCCAATTTGTTTTATGTATGTGTAAGGAATATCAGTGAGTAATAACAGGAATCTGAGATTCTTAGAAGAAAGGTGATATACCAAGGTAATGTTAAAATAATGGCAACTTGAGAACCTAGTATATTTGGTGAGTTACTGTGTTTTAAAACTTGTTAAGATAATTGTTAAATTCCAAAGAAGACATACAGATGGCCAATAGGTACATAAAAAGGTGCTTGACATCACTAATCATTAGAGAAACGCAAATCAAAACCATAATGAAATACTATCTCACACCTGTTAAATGGCTGTTATCAAAAAGACAATAAACAAGTGTTGGCAGGCATGTGGAAGAAAGGGAAACTCGTGTTGGTGAAACGTAAATTGGTGTAGCCTCTATGGAAAACAGTGTGGAGGTTCCTCAGAAAAATAAAAATTGAACTACTGTATAGTCCAGCAATTTTACTTCTGGGTATTTGTCCAAAGAAAACGAAGACACTAACTTGAAAAGATATTTGCACCTGCATGTTCATTGCAGCACTATTGACAATAGCCAACATGGAGAAACAACCTAAGTGTCTTTTGATGGATGAATGAAAAAAATGTGATACACACACACACAATGGAATATTATTCAGCTACAAAAAAGAAGGAAATCTTGCCATTTGTGACAACATGGATGGACCTTGAGAGCATTATGAAATAAATCAGAGAAAGACAAATACTGTGATCTTACTTATATATGGAATCTTAAAACAAACAAACTCATAGATACAGAGAATAGATTGGTGGTTACCAGAGGCAGGGGTGAGGGATGAGGGGTTGGGCAAAATGGATAAAGAGAATCAAAAGGTACAAACTTCTGGTTATAAAATACATAAGTCCTGGAGACATAATGTACAACAATGGTGATTATAGTGAATTATTCTGTATTGCATATTTGAAAGTTGCTAAGAATAAATCTGAAAGTTCTCATCACAAGAAAAAAAATTTGTAACCATGGGTAACAAATGTTAAACTAGACTTACTGTGGTAATCATTTCACAATATATACAAATATCAAATCATGTTATATACCTGAAACTAATATATTATATAAATGTCAGTTGTACTTCAGTTTTAAAAAGTTGTTCACGGTTGGTTTGACATTTCTATGTCATCTTCAGTGCCTAAATTTGCCTGATTTTTGAAGCCAGCAAAAACAATAATAACAAAGCTTGAAGTATTTACAGATGTGTCAGTGATACCGTAAATAACATACATTTTTCAAAATGTTCCTAAATATGAGCTATTTGAGATAATTCCAAAAAACTTCTGAGATACTTCTTGATAGAGTGAAATAAATGATAATAAGAAAGCTCAATCTCAAGGGCTTCTCATATCCTTTATGAATCTTACCTTAGAGTAGTATTTAACTGCATTTTTTTCTTTAAAAATTTATTTCTGATAAAGTATACATGTTCTTTTATCATAGGGCAAATGTCAAAGGATGAGCTCCTGCCTTATTTCCTACCAATGGAATTAAGTAAATCTTAGGTTTTCTTTACATGAAAAAATAAGAGAATTGTTAAATTCACTAAATATTGTTGCTGGAAAATAAAAATAACTTTATAATGCAGAGAGGCACTTAAGCTCTAGTTCATGGGGAAAAGGTTTGAATCTACTTAAGTTGTTGTTTTAAAGAGGCAGTATTAGCTGGTGAAGATATTAAATTATTGCTTTCCCTTTTTGGTGAACTCATGATTTAGAATATAAATACAAAATTGGCATTTGTGCCTTGTGAAGCTGACCTCTATGGATTACCTCAGTAGCTCTTTTGCCTTCTGGCTTCTGGTTTGGTTTGGCCATCTAGAAGCATAGGTAGGAGCTGAGAGATGAGGAGAGTGAGGTAGGGATATGTATTCTCCCACTCTTTCCCAGAGAGGTCACTGAGGGCTTACCTTGTCCTTTGACCAAAGGTCATAGATACTGTTCTTTGGCGCTCTCCACAGCTGATGAAACAGATGAAAAGCCTTCTGTCTCTGAGTTCCAGTAATTGTTGTCTCCTTACACCTCTTTAAAACCTCAAGGTAGCAATGTACATCACTGTTATTAGCCAAGAGCTACAGATCTACATCTTATGGTTTCTCTACTCCCTACCATCACCTTTGAAAATAGTCTTTTTATTAAATTCTCAGATTTCCCAATTTGAGTGTGCTGTTCGTTTCCTGCTAGGATACTGACTGAAATAGCTGCTTTATGTATTTTTTCATTATCCTAATTGGTATGCCAGATAAACTGTAATAATACTTATGCTAATTGGGGGGCAATATCTGAAAGTGTTTGCAGAACTACCCTTTGTTTTCCTTGCACTTTGTTTCATCTAGTGTGTTATATTAAAGGAAAAAAATGTAAAGTGTTAGATGATAAGAAGCTAGTAATACTAATAGTTCATTTAAATATAGGCACCCCAAAATGTTGCTTTACTTTGTGTCTCCTCTTTCCTCAAAAAGAACATTTGGTAGCTTGATTCTGTGATAAGATTATTGAATTCCTTTGTATCATCTCACTGCTCATTAATATGTCTTTGGAAGAGAATACCACATATCCTTTGGCTAACCTATAGCAATTCTGAGACGGTTGCTGGATAGTATTTTGGCTGTATAGGATTTTCATTTTTATATACTGTGTCTCTTTTCAATTATTAAAGATAATTGAAAGTTAGCCATATTATGTAATCATCTAGAAAACTCAGGCTTAAATATCGAGTTTGTGTAAGTGCAACCTGATTTTTAATTTGGTAATAGTCCCAAAACTGCCAGTATTACAGAGGTTAAATCTAAATGAATTCACAGTTCATTTTTAATTGGCAAGTATAGTTTCTCTTGGAATGACATAGGCTCTATTCATATCCTCTTTTCCACTTTTAGTACCAAAATGTGTTATCATTCTAATTCAGTCTTCCATAGCAACTAGGAGCTATTAGAAAACACAGGATAAAGATTGAGCTGTAAAAGAGACTTGAATTAAAACACATCTGTAATAATAGCAAAAGAATTTGGAGAATGTACTAGAATATTGCTCTATTTTTAAAACTCCTATCCATTGGGTTGCTGTAAAAAAATGCCAAAGACTAGGTGGCTTATAAACAAAATAAATTAGTTCTGAACAGTTCTGGAGGCTGGAAGTCTGAGCTCAAGAGTGCCAGCATGGTTAGTTGAGGGCCCTTTTCTGGCTCCCAGACTTCTCATTGTGTCTTCACATGGTGATAGAGGCTAGGTTGCTCTGTGGAATTGCTTTTAGAAGAGCACTAATTCCATTCATGAGGGCTCCACTCTCATGATTTATTTACCTTCCAGAGGCCCCACCTACTCATACCATCACTTTAGGATTTTGACATATGAATTTGGCTGTGGGAGGACACAAGCATTCAAACTACAGCAACCCCCTTTTCTCAGAAATTTCTCTTCCTTGCTTTGTTGGAATTCCAACCCCAAGCTACTCCCAAGTATGGTGCATGGATCAGAAATGTTGATACCACCTGGGAGTAAAAAATCTCAGTCCATGGCCTAGACTAGAACCTACATTTAGAACCTACATTTTAACCTCAGATTCGCCAGATAAGTAAGTATATGCATCAGAATTAGAGAAGCACTCTAACCATTTCCTGGGATTACATCTCAGATTAAAACAAAGTTGTCAAGTATTTAAGCTGAGGTAATTTATTGATCATGTAGTCACAGATAAATATGAAACATTAAATTTTCAGATAGCCTTTTCTTTTTAAGTACAGGGAAGCCAAACACTTTTCTGTAATCAATCTTATTAAACTAAGTTTTCCCATGTTGTACTAGAAACTCAGGTATATTGCTTCACCAATCATTATATTTGAGACACAAACATAAATATATTCATGGAGTTCAAAGTCTAAAAACATTTGTGTGGCACAGTCTAAAAGATGGAAATTACTTCATGTGTTATATTTTATTATTAATGCCATGGAAGCTCTCATTCTCACATTTTCAGATTTATTAGTGTAAAATTTTACTTTGGGGAGCCATTTACTTGTAACATCAAGGATTACTGGACAGCCTAATATAGTTAATGTATTTAGTGTTTTTCTCAAGCTGTAACAGTTTATATTGAAATGAAATTTTATAATTTTAACTCAAATATAGTTATCAGTTATCTATATAATAGAATCTACAGAATAGTAACTAAGTTGTTGTTAACTGTTTATGGGAGGAAAGCGTCTGATATTGGCCCTTTTATTTGAAACATGGATCACACATCAGTTTTTGATTTTGTTGAATATATTTTTTTCTTCTTTCAGATTCATCAGGATTCATTTTTGATTTGCAGTCCAATACTGTACTGGCCCAAGGAGGAGCTTTTGAGAACATGAAAGAGAAGGTATGATTAGTTAACTATGGATAGTAAACTTGAATGTCATAGTTAAATTTGGTTACTAATACAACCAGTGGCTACCCAAACTCATTAAGTGAAATTTTAAGAACAAAACAGAATTCCATTGTATACCAGAGAGTAACTACCATGAAGGTTTTGAGGAATCAGAGCCTAGTAATGCAGACATGATTTTTTTTCATATCTCCATATATATTCTAAATTCCCTTGAAGGCATCTTAATTAATTAACATTGTAACAAAGAATATTTATATGGCTAAGTGTGTATCTCATTTGGCAACATTTTTTTAAGGAACAGTATAAGTAGGATCTTCCCATTCACTTGAAGAGGATTCTTAAGTCCAAGAGACTTAGGAGCAAGAAGAGAAACATGCTTTGGAAGAAAACCAGGTGTTTTTACTAATATAACTCTTAGTGAGCTATACTGAGAAAAATATAAACCAAAAGATTTATGTGCTTTTTAAAAAAATTGTCTTATTAAAAGTATATTGTTGATTATAGAATCATAGAGATATATAAGTTCAGTAAATATAAATACTTTTAATAATAAGTTATCAGAATCTTACCTTTATCATTGATTCTGTAAGTTTTGCCTAAAATCCATTCTCTGTTGATCAGTGCTAAATTTTTTGCTCATCTCAAAAATATGTATTACAAATTATCTCCTTTTGGGTTATAGATTATATAGATTCCCACTTGTATGGTTTTAAACCTTATCATTGTTTAATTAAGCCTCAAACAAAAAAATCATAGAATATGAAAGCAAGTGTACTAAAAAGAGACTTAGGTTCTATTACTAACTCTGCTTATTACTTGTACAAGATACTTCTCATCTATAAAAGGACTCTCTTTTCAAGCAGTATTACTGACTAGGTAACCTGAAAACTTTCTTAATATAAAATGCCTAGGATACAGGATGAAAAATAGCATACATCATTTTAAATGCATAGCTTAAGACAAGAAGTAAAGAAAATGCATAGGGGTTAAATAAACAAAGGGAACTAAAAATCAGAGCAGTAAGCCTGTATTAGGTTTTACCAGTCTCAGTAACACACAGGCCCAAATGCTCAAGGCTTTTCCTAGGTAAGGAATTGGAGCTGAGATCTTATGTAAGATTGAAATCCTAAAAATACCTTACCTTCAGGGAAAAGGGTGAACCTAGAACAGATCTTCCCACTGACTTATGTATTTTTATTGTACATGTTTAGAGGGACATATTGAACAAGCAAAAGGATTTGCAAATCTTAAATTTTATTAAATATTTTATCGTTAGTAATATCGTATTAATATTTTATGAATATTGTAAAATAAAGCAAATCAGTAAATTAACATTTTTTGGAACTAAAACTTATTTTAAAGGAAAGAGATACATGTTTAAAATTATATAAGAAAAAAGCCTTTTAATGTTATTTTTGAATTGAAGATGTCAATATGAATGAACTTGTGTTGTAAAAAACAAGATCTCCTACCTCTCTACTCACTGAAAGGGCCCAGAAATAATGACTACTCAGTAGCAGTAAACACACCTAACTCTTAGATCTTGGTTTCTAACTACCACTCCCTACCTAAAAGAACCAGGGCTTTTTGGAGAAATAACCAATTTTACATTGCACAGTAAGACAAGAAATGAAAATTATTAGGATAGGAAAGGAAGAAAAACTGCTGTTATTTATAGACAATACAATTACCTACATAGAAAAATCAAGAAAGGCTTACGTCTATTTTATTAAACTGGCTGTTATCTAGTGAATGTTCATTATGTTTTGTGTGCCTGAAATAGTTTATAATAATTTAAATTATAGTGTTACACAATTATGTGAACTAAAATTTTTTTTAAATGCTATACAAAAATTAAGTTATTATTAGTGATGATTCATTAAACTTTCCACCTTTCTCTACACTCTGTTAAAAATGAGAAAACGTTAATGCTAAATTAAGTCCTGATACCTAAGTTAAACCACCTTTTCTTGAAATAAATGTCTAGCACATACTGCCTACTTCTAGAAATGTGCTGCTTTTCCAAGTTTTGAAATTAATTTTTCTGTGTTGTTATCACTCATCTATTAATCATTCCCAATGAGATGGTTGTATGTGCTCTCATTGACACTAAGGAGTGTGATACATAGTGTTAAAAATGAAATGTCACTCTGTGTTATTCTCTGCAATAGGCCTCAGTTGTCAACTGACCTACTGATGTTAAAATTATTTGACCCTGTCATCTTTTCCAGATAAATGCAGTGCGTGCAATAGTTCCCAATAAGAGCAACAATGAAATCATCCTGGTTTTGCAACATTTTGATAATTGTGTGGACAAAACAGTACAAGCATTTATGGAAGGTAACCCTAGCTGAGTTTTTTTGTAAGTTTGCATTCGTTCAAATAGAAGTTGCTTAAGATTTCTATAACATTCATTCAGCAATCCAATGTTTCGTAGATGATACAGCAGACCCCATGATTACATAACATACCGTTTTTAAAAGATATTTCTTAAAGATACTTCTTTCAGCTCTAGAAATAATTCATTCATAAACTATAAGATATCTAGAATAATGGACAAGCTGAGGAAACTTCATCATTTTACTCAAAATGTTGTCTAATGGTAGTTAAGAAATCATGTGGCTAGTGGGATAAGGGACTTAATTGAAATTAAGTTGAATAAGAATTTAAGAAACTCTTAATGACAAAGCAGTAATCCAGTGGCCCAGCAATAGATGACAAATTCAAGGATTCAGCATTGTCTTCTAGGCTTCAATACCATTTAATTTGGTTCTGGCAAATGATTCAAATGTATAAGTTTTGAGTTTTCTTTTTTAACATATAGAAGAATAGTGGGTTTAGCCTTCAGATTTATAGAATTGAGGAGTATTTTACAAACTTTTCTCACATAACTTGTTTGAGGAAAACTTTGCCTGAAGTTCTTGCATCATTAACAAGCTACATCAGATAATGTCTCCTTATTTCTATTTTTCTGCCAGTATAGAATAAACAGGTCCAAATACTGTAAGATTATTCTTAATCGTCATCCGTTTTCTTTATGTTAGTATTTGAGTCTAGGTAGTATACAGCTCTCTCTAAACAACATAACCAAGTTGGTGTTTAATCTTCTAGAGGAGTGGGGATGGCATACTTGGTCTGAAACCACTCATCTTTGTTGTCAGTTTATGTATAAATGAAAGGATTTTCAAAATAGGCTGCATTAGTTGCTTCTTTGAAGAACTTACTGAGGAAATTATCTGGAGAAAGGGGATCTAAATGGGGCAGGTATTCCAAAAGGTAAGCATGATATGATTATCTCATTAGCTCAGAGACTTAACTTTTCCTATTAGTAACTTTAGAAATTCTCTAATAATTACAAAATGCAGGAACATTAATTCCTGCTTGACCATGCATCTGGTAGGAGAAAAAAATCTGTAATTGGTTTCTTTTACAGGTAGTGCCAGTGAAGTACTCAAAGAATGGACAGTAACAGGCAAGAAAAAGGTAAAAATGAATTAAATTTAAAAGCATGGTATTGATATTTATAATATAAAAATATTTAGGCTTTTCAGAAATCTTTGAAAGAAAAGATTTACATATGCATTTTCAGTTCACCTAGTTAAAAAAAAGTCTCCTTCTATTACCTTGAAACACAGCTGTGTATATAGAATACCACACAATTTTTTCCATGTGATTTAAGGCAGGAAACAGAATGATTCTGCCATGGTGCAGTTGCTGAGGGTGTATTAATATTAGGCAGGGATGAAACAGGAGAGTGTATCAAAGAAAGCACTAGAGAAAGTGATCTAGTCCAGTGGTTTTTAACATCATTCATATCATAGATTAGTTAAAATAGTTTAGATTTTTAGTCAGACAACTGTGTTGTAGTCTCTAATATTAATGAACTTTGACTTAAAACCCAAAGAGGGACTTTGCTACTATTTAGTTATGCAGAGGGGTCCGATCCAATTTAGAAGGCACTTTGGCCTGTGGAGTCAGTCAGAACTGAATTTATATCCTGTTCTACTACTTACTGGCTTTGTGACCTTGGAGTATTGTTTAACCTTTGTGTACTTTAGTTTGCTCATCTCTAAAATAGAAAAATAATACTAACAAATACAAGTACCTAATGTCTAACTACTATTTCTCATTTCTCTCTTATCCTCTTGAAAACAAAACACGTTCTTCAAAAGATACTAGGTATTCTGAAAGTGCTTTCTACAACTCTGTACTCTAAATCTAGCTCCTTTAGGAAATATTTGAGTATAGCTTTTAATCAGGTATCTCTGTGAAATCTCCTTGGGGTCTTTATATAAGATTAATGCTGGAGTTGCGAAATGCTTTCTTGATGACTGAAGCACTTCGTTAGGAGTTCCATTTCCAGGCTTGGCCCCAGTGACCCTTCAGGATTTTTTTCCAAGGAGAACCTAATACTACTATAGATTCCCCTGAAGCTCTCCATACTTACAGCTTTGAATATTTGCTTAACTTCTTCCATTGCTTTTACCTAAGAAATAGCTCTGTATGCTTTGGAGAGCACCAATTTATTAATTTCTTGGCCCAAGATATTATGTTATTAGTGATATAAGATATGCATGAAGTTGGAAAAGTGAGACACATACATTTCTTAAAATTTGGAGAAAGAAAAATGGCTTCCACTTTGAATACCACTTTGTACTCTCACAAGTAATATAGGAGAATGCCTGTTTCTCCATACCATCAACCCTATCAGCCTTACAGTGTTATCAGACTTTCTGACCTTTGCTAATCCAGTAGATAAAAAATGGCATTGTAGTTCAGTGTTTTTTTCACAGATGTTTTTACTGTCACAAAATGCACATAAAATTTACTATCCTAAATATTTTTAAGTGTATAGTTTAGTGATATTAACTACATTCATGATGTTTTGCAACCATCACTACCATCTATCTCCAGAACTCTTTTTTTTTTTTTTTTGGCTTTTTATTCTAAGCCGACATCTGTAATAATTTGCCAATAAAGGCTTTCTGTTTTACTTTTTTTTAATTGAGGATAATTGACACACATTATATTAGTACCAGGTGTACAACATAATGATTTGATATTTGTATGTATTATGAAATGATTACCAGAATAAGTCTAATTAACATTCATCACCATACATGGTTACAAATTTTTTTTCTTGTGAGGAAAACTTTTAAAATCTGCTGTCATAGCACTTTTCAAATATGGATCTCTAGAACTCTTTTCATCCTATAAAACTGAAACTCTATATTCATTAAAAAGTAACTTCTCATTTTCCACTTCCCCCTGGCCCCTGGCAACCACAATTCCACTTTTGGTTTCTATGATTTTTGACTACTCCTAAGTACCTCATATAAGTGGAATTATACAATATTTGTCTTTTTGTGGCCAGCTTACTTCAATTAGTATAACATTCTTAGGGTTCCATCCATGTTGTAGTATATAGCAGAATTTCCTTCCTTTTTACAGGCTGAATAATATTCCATTGTAGTATATGTCACATTTTGCTTATCCACTCATCCGTTGATGTATGCTTGGGTTGCTTCCATGTTTTAGCTATTGTGAATAATGCTGCAATAAACATGGTGTAAATACTGTTTTCCACAATAGCTGTACTATTTTACATTTTTAACCACATTACATAAGAGTTCCAATTTCTCCACATCCTTGCCAGCACTTGTTGTTTTCCAGGGTTTTTTTTTTTTTTAATAATGGTCTTTTCCTTTTTTTTTTTTTAACGCCTACAGCACCTGGTATTCCTAAGTGGTCTCATCTAAGTATTAACCAGGTCTGACCCTGCTTAGCTTCCAAGATCAGATGAGATTGGGCATGTTCAGGGTGGGATAGCCGTAGACTTATTATATTTTTGACTTGCATTTCCCTAATGATTAGTGATGTTGAGCATCTTTTCATGTGTTTGTTGGCTATTATATATCTTCTTTGGAGAAATCTCTATTCAAGTCTTTTATCCATTTTTTAATTGGTGGTTTGTGTTTTTTTTATTATTGAGTTTAGAATTCTCAATATATTCTGGACATTAATTCCTTATCAGATGTATGATTTGCAAATATTTTCTCCCATTTTATGGGTTGCCTTTTTATTATATTGATACAGTGTTTTTTGATGCACAACTTTTTTCCCAGTCTGATTTGTCTTTTTTTTTTTTTTTTGGTTACCTGTGTCTTTGGTGTTATATGCAAAAAATCATTGCCAAATTTAATGTTGTGACACTTTTGTCCTACATGTTCTTTTAACACTTCTAGTTTTTTAGGTCTTACATTTAGGTCTTTGATTTATTTTGAGTTAAATTTTGTATATAATATTAGGTAAGGGTCCAATTTTATTTTGGATGTGAGTATTCTAGTTTTCCCAGCACGATTTGTTGGAAAGACTGTCGTTTTCTCATTGAATGGTGTTGGCACCTTTGTCAAAAATCATTTGACCATGTAGGTGAGAATTTATTTCTGGGCTCTCTATCCTATTTCATTTGTCTGTTTGTCTGTCTTTATGCCAGTACCAAACTGTTTTGGTTACTGTAGCTTTGTACTAAGTTTTGAAATCAGAGAGTGTGAGTTCTCCAGTTTTGTTCCTTTTTTCAAGATTGTTTTGGCTATTCGGGGTCCCTCAAGATTTTCATATGAACTTTAGGATAGGTTTTTCTATTTCTGCAAAAAAAAAAAACAACTTAATTGGGATTTAGATAGGGATTTCATTGAATCTATAGATCGTTCTGGGTAGTATTGACATTTTAACAATATTCAGCCTTCCAGTCCATAAACATGGAATGTGTTTCTGTTTGTTTATGTCTTCTTTAATTTCTGTCAGCAATGTTTTATAATTTTTATAGTACAGCCTTTTATCTCCTTGGTTAATTTAATTCCTAAGTATTTTATTCTTTTTGATACTGTTATAAATGGAATTGTTTTGTAATTTTCTTTTCAGATTATTTGTTCATGTATAGAAATGCTGCCGATTTTTCTGTATTGACTTTATATCCTGCTACTTTATTGAATTTATTTATTAGTTTTAACACTTTTTTAATAGAATCTTTAGGTTTTTCTACATATAATATCATATCATCTGCAGAGATAATTGTACTTTTTCCTTTCCAATTTAGATACCTTTTATTTCTTTTTCTTGCCTAATTGCTTTGGCTAGAACTTTCAGAGATATGTTGAATAGAAGTGGCAAAGGGTAAATCCTTACCCTGTTCCTGATCTTTGAGGAAAAGCTTTCAGTCTTCACCATTGTTCACTGTGGGATTTTCATATATGGTTTTTATTATGTTGAGGTAGTTTCTTTCTGTTCACAGTGTTTTGAATGTTTTTACATGAAAGAGTGTTGAAGTTTGTCACTTTTTTTTTTGGCATCAACCGATATGATCATGTTGTTTTTTTTTTTTTTTTCCGTTCATTCTGTTATTGTGGTACATTAATTTCCTATGCTGAGCTATTCTGGCATTTTAGGAATGAATCCCACTTGGTTATTGTGTGTAGTTCTTTTAATATGCTGCTAAATTCGGTTTGGTAGTATCTTGTTGAGGATTTTTACATCATTGTCAGTAAGAATATTGGTCTGTAGGTTTATCATAGTGTCTTTGTCCGGCTTAGGTATCAGGGGAATGCAGCCTCATAGAATGAGTTAGGATAGGAAGTGTTCTCTCCTCCATAATTTCTTCAAAAAGTTTGAGGAGAATTGTATTCGTTCTTCTGTAAATGTGTGGTAGAATTCTCCAGTGAAGCCATGGGGTGCAGGACTTTTCTTTATTGGCAGATTTTTGATAACTGATTCAATCTCCTTAAGAGTTAGCAGTCTATTCAGATTTTCTATTCCTAATTTAGTCTTGGTAGGTTTTATGTTTCTGGAATTTGTCCATTTCATCAAGGTTATCCATATTTTTGGCATATTGTTTATGATACTCTCTTATGAGCCTTTTCATTTCTGTAGAATTAGCAGTAATATCCTCACTTTCATTTATGATTTTAGTAATTTGAGTCTTCTCTCTTTTTGTAGTCCACTTAGGTAAAAATTTGTCAATTTTGTTGATCTTTTTGAAGAATCGGATTTTGGTTTTATTGATTTTCTCTGTTGCTTTTCTGTTCTCTATTTTATTTATCTCTGCTCTACTCATTATTATTTCCTTCCTTCTAGCTATGGGTTTTGTTCTTGTTTTTCTGGTTCCTTAAGTTGAAAAGTTAGGTTGTTAATTTGAGATCATTCTGGTTTTTTAATGTAAGCATTTATAGCTATAAATTTCCCTCTTAGGATCGCTTTCACTGCATCCCATAAGTTTTGGTTATGTTGTATAGGTGGCACCTAATTTATGATGGTTTGACTTAACTATTTTTTTAACATTGTAATAGTATGAAAGCGATAGCATTCAATAGAAACCATACTTCGAATTTTGATCTTTTCCCAAGCTAGCAATATGTGGTATGATGGTCTCTCCCGATACTGGGCAGCTGCAACTCCCAGTCAAGCATGTGATCATGAGGGTAAACAACTAATAAATACAGTGTGTTCATTGTGTTAGATAATTTTGTCCAGCTATAGGCTAATCTGAGTGTTCTAAGCACATTTAAAGGTAGGGTAGGTGGTGAGACAGAGTCCTGATGCTTCCTCCTCTTCCGTCTTCCCAGAATTCTCTGCAGTACAGTTTTAATTTGTCTGTTTTTAAACTGAGGTTGCATTTCATTCTATATGTTTATATCCTATACCATTTTTTATATTGCTATTGTTTTTTGTTTTTTGTTTTTGTTACAGCTCTCTATATATTTAGCTCATATGTAAGTTGCACATATTTTTTTACATTTTGTAATTTATCTTTTGATTTTGCTATGGTGGGTTTTGCCATGCATAATTTTTTTGCATTTATGTGTTTGGGTTTATTCTAAGTATTTTACATAGTTATTTTAGTCAGTAGTTCAACATATACAAAAATGTGCTTAATTTCTGGAAGAACATATGAGAAATTGGTAACACTGGTTGCCTCTGGGTAGCTAGAGTTACCTCTTTGGTGGGGGGGTCTTCTGTTTCTTTGCTTTTTTTTCAAATCTTTAACAACCATTAGAACAAGAAGAAGAAAAGCAAACCAAAACCTGCAGCAGAAGCAAGTAACAGTATTCCAGATTCTAGTAAATCAGTTTCTATTCAAGAGGAGCAATCTGCGCCTTCTTCAGAGAAAGGTGGTATTAATGGTTACCATGTCAACGGTGCCATCAATGATACTGAGTCTGTGGATTCACTCAGTGAAGGTATGGAGACACTTTCAATAGATGCCAGAGAATTGGAGGATCCTGAGTCTGCCACACCAGATACAGATATGCTGGACAGAACAGGTGAAGTTATTAACAGGTCTTTGAAAAGTTGCATTCTATTGAAAAATACAAGGGCTTCCTGGTTGAGAAAGCAGTCGATTAAATCTAGTTAGTCGCTTTAGTTTTTATTATCTTTCATGTGAAAGAGTCATATTTTATAATTATTAAATGCCTAGAAAAGTGTAATTCTTGTTCCCTTATCATATTTTAATTTTAGTCTAAAACAGTCTTGTGGAAATCTTCTAATAGTCCCTCAGTACTTAGAATCTTAGGTGACTTTAAGATTCTTTTTAATTGCACACTTATTAAGGGAAATTATAACAAATTGATGTTGATCTTATTATTCTGAGATTCAACACAATGAGAAATATATAACTGTATCCCATGGCTTTCCTAAGAAGTAGACTGTTGAGTTTTGTAGTCTTACATTTGTTTTCTAATAAGGAGTTAAGGTTAGTGTTAGTTGTAAATTCAGATATTTTATACATTTTTTTTGTTTTAGTAACCATTTTGATGAGTGCTGGGAAGATATTGGGAATATTGCTTTAAAAATAAATGTTAAAATTGTTTGTTAATCTAGTTCCCCTTGCTGTGTTGCTGCTGGCTTTATAAATGTAATACCAATTTAAGAATTATGCTGTACTTTCAGATGTTCTTTTATTGTTTAGTTTGCACACATAAAAAGACAGAGAAAAATATGGTACCTGCAGCGACCTCATACAAACCAAATATAGTTGTTGGCTTCCATTTTTTTTTCAAAACTAGCTCTCCTCTCTTTTTTTTTTTCCCTATTTCATAAAGCTTTTAAACTCTTTATTCACTAGGACAGTGTAAAACTTTTTTCTTCAGTGAAACTTACAGAGCTATCAGAAGTTGGTGATGTTGACTCTTCACTTCCTGTATAAAGATGGGTTAACATAGCCTCCTTCTCTTCTTCATTCAAGATCTGCCTAGGGTTGAGCTAGATGCTACTTGATAGCCTTGACCAAATGATTAGGCTCATTTGATTTTGTTCAGCCATTTAAGAGGCATTTGAAGTTTTACTTAGAACATTTTTACCTTTGTTCTTTGTGTACATTTAAGACCACTTGATTGATATACCCCTAGACTTTTGCTAAAATACTTTCCTGTTTCTTTGGCAGGATCCATGCTGGAAAATGATGTCTCCGATTTTGAGTCTAAGTCTTCGACTGTGCACTCTACTCAGAAATCTCAACAAAATAGGAATGCTACCAAATCTCTTTCAAGACCACAGTTTTCCAATCTGGGTACGGAAGATGTTCCACTCTCCTCCACCAACAAAAAGCTAGGTAAATCAGAGACATACCTTTCAGAGAAAACAAAAAAAAAATCTGTTTTTGGCTGAAGAGGGAAAATTATCTCTTTGTTCCCATAGGTAAAGTATGAGAAGATCAGCAGGTAATCCCTTTTCTGTTTTCCAGGCGGTGACTACCCAGCTTTTTCCTGATTCTGTGTACACAGTTAGAGTCTGATAGTAGCTCTTGTAACAGTTTTATTACAATATCGGGGATTCTTTTTGTGAATGAATGTCAAACTCTACTGCCAGGATGACTTTTATGCTACCATTAATCTGTTTCTTTTATCAGCTTTACTGCAACATTTTTGTGCTGTTTCCTTCATTTTTATCTTCTGGTTGACTCAACAGCAAAAAGCTCTACCCTCTCTGACATGACATTTGAAAGAAATATTTTCATTTCTTTTTACAACGTCATACTCTTACTGAAATCTGTCAGACTAGCTTTAAACAAGACAAATTTTCTTTTAAGTACTTAGCATATACTTGTGGTAGCTCTGCTTTTTTTAAAGTTAACTATAATAGTCATTTAAATAATCAGTCATTAATTAAACAGAGATAATAGCCCTTTTGATTGTCATACATCTATGCATGGTGGTCCACTTCACTAAACAAATGAAGCATAGAAATGTAAACGACACTTGTAACCTGTAGCTCTTATTGAATTATTTATTCCACATGAGCTCAATTTAATTAGTGAAACTCTTCTTTTTCATCTTTCTAACATAACCCTCAGCTTGGTGCAGAAAAGCAAGTCTGAGATTATTCCTGGCCTGGGTGAGCTCTGGGGATTGTTCTACCTACTCCTTTCCATTGGTTCTCTGCCTTGTCTTAGGTGGTTTCCTCACACTAATGCATTCAGAATTCTCTGAGATCTCTGTACAGCTTTCTCATCTTTGTGTAGCTCTTTCCTCTCCAGTACTCTGCCCTGAGAATTCTAACCTTGGCTTCTCTGAATTCTCTGAGACTTCCAGGCTCAGTTTAGGATTTCTCCTCCTTGCATTGCAGCCTGGAAACTTTTGAGGCAGTAAGTTAATGCAGCCATAGGCCTCAATTCTTTTGTGTCTGTTTTCTCAGTGGAAAAAGTACTGCCTATTGTCCATTGTCTGAAAACCATTGTTTTAGGTAGAGTGAGTGTGTGTGTGTGAGAGAGAGAGAGAGGGAGAGAGGCGGGGGTAGGGAGAGGGAGAGGGAGAGGGAGAGGGAGAGGGAGAGAGGGAAGACAGAAGGGTAAATCCAATTCTTGTTACTCCACCTTGGCCAGGATACTTATTATTTTTTTAAATCTATGAAAACAGCAGTTTTTTGTTGAGGAGGATGGCCATTTGAGAAACATTCTTAGTCTGTACATTTGTTACTTTACATGCTTATGTGTCAGATCTTTCATGTTACCTATACTTTTTTATTTATTACCTGGGGTTTTTTCTAAGGTTCCAATATTGAAAAATCTGTGAAAGACCTCCAGCGCTGCACAGTCTCTCTTGCACGATACCGAGTTGTAGTTAAAGAAGAGATGGATGCTTCCATTAAGAAAATGAAACAAGCTTTTGCTGAATTGCAGAGCTGGTAAGTTAAGTTGCATTTGATAAAAGTAGCACAAATATGGTCATTTAGAAAGATGATCAGCTATTCATGAAGTTTTTTAATTCTTGAGTCCTAACTACTCTACGTAGGTGGGAGAAACTTAAAAATCCTGTGACAGGGGAGAAAAAAAAAAGGTATAGATGATAGAGGCTCTGTTCATCCCTCTGGCAACCAAATCAAAGTTATAACAGAAGCTAGCAGAAGCAAAGAAAAATCACCTGGGATCTAGATGAACAAGCCATACAACTTAGGGAGAAATTCAAGAAAGCACTCTGCAACAGCAGAAGGTACCACGGGTCATCCGGTCCCAAGTGGCTGAGTGAGATAGAGGCTGCGGAAGGGGCAGAAGCTTCTTAAAGGGGCTGCATCCATGAGGGGATTTTCATGAGGGGATTTTCATGGGGACGGACCTGCTTGCTCTGAGCAATAGTGCTCAGTAGGTTGTGCACAAGGGGCACGAGGGACTTACAGGGAGACATGGTCAGAATGAGGGTCGAGGGGAGACTTACTCCGTACCGGCAGTATCCATTGTTCCCTGTTGAGCCCCCACCTCTCCCAGTGTGTGGACACAGCACCACTGTACTGTGAAGTCATCAAACTGGATAACAGAGGTTGCCCCACCCAGAAGAGTCCCTGAAACCCCACCTCCCCCAACCCGGGCTACACCCAAGCCACACCCATGCATATCCTCAGCGACTCAGGTGCACCTTGCTGAACAGCACCTAGATTCACACAGGAGGTAGCTGGCCTCGGTTTCTGGTGTGGCCTTTTGAGGCCACTATAAGCAGAGAATCTGTGGATTGCTTGCTGAATCTTGTGGCCCTGGAGGGGTAGAGCCTTGGGCTAAATTTGGCCTGCAGCTGACCCCTCTCAGGACTGTGCCATTGGACACCTATTTCACAGATCCACACTAATAAGACCAGGAGACTTAGGAGCTTTGCTTAGTACATAGAAACAGACACAGAGGGGCAGTCAAAATGGGAAGACAAGCAGAAACCATATGACAGAACAGAGATCCAGATATAATGGAGTCAAGTAATCTAACAGATACAGAGTTCAAAACACTGGTATAAAGATGCTCAATGCACTTTTGGGAAAAGTAGAGAACTCCAACAAAGAGATAAAAATAGAGATGGAGATTATAAGACAGAACCAGTCTAAAATGAAGAACACATTAGATGAGAAGTATATTAAATTGAATAAATAAAGGAATAAACAAAGTGAATAAAGAAGAGGATCACATGCCCTGTCTCGCCACTCAAACAGAATGGCAAGAAAAAAGAGGCCAAGATTATAAAGATGATTTAAGGAGGACATGGGGCACTATTAAGGCTCCAAATATTCGTCTAATCGAAGTAAGTGAATAAAATCAAGATGTTGAACAGCTGTTTGAAGAAATAATGATGGAAAACTTACCTAATCTAGTGAAGGAAATGGACATAAAACTCCAGGAAGCTCAGAGGATTCCAAAAATCAGGGATCCAAAGAGGCCCATACCAAGACACATCATAATCAAAACGCCAAAAGTTAAATACAAAAAAAGAATATTAAAAGCAGCAAGAGAAAAACAAATAATTACATATAAGAGAACACCCATATGACTGGCAGCTGATTTCTCAAGAGAGACTATGCAAGACAGAAGGACTTGATAAAAAATATTTGAAAGAATGAAGACCTAAGATATATAACCAAGAATAATTTATCCAGCAAAGCTATCATATCAGAGTTGAAGGACAGTTAAGAGCTTCCCAGACAAAATAAACTAAAGGAATTTATCACCACCAAGCCATAATTACAGGAATTGTTGGAGGGACTTCTTTAAGAAGAAAAAAATGTATCAAAAACAGGAATAAAGAATGGTAACAACTACATTCCTATCAATAAGTACCTTAAATGGAAAAGAACCAAGTGCTCTAACCAAGGGATGGAGTGGCTAAAAGGATAAGAAAACAAGACCCCTACGTATGAAAAGGAAGAGAATGGAAAAAGATATTGCTGTGATGAACCTCGAAGGCATTTAAGTCAGATAGAGAAAGATAAACACTATGTGATTTCACTTATATGTGGAATTTAAGGAATAAAAAGAACAAAGTAATCAAAAACAGACTCAAATATAGTAGACAATTTGGTGACAGAGGGGAGTGGGGTTTGGGAGCTGGGAGAATGGGATGAAGAGTTAAATACAAATTAGTAGCTGACAAATGGTCACAGGGATGGGGAGCACAGCATAGGGAATGCAATTAGCATTTTAAAAGGGAAAAATCCTATGACAGGTATAGCTTTGTGCTTTGTTCTGTTTCTTTTGGTAAGAGTGTGGGAGTGACTAGGACAGATAAGTGATAATGCTTTAGAAATGGGCCTGGGGTTAATATTGTTTGGAAAGGGACAAATAATTATAGAGTAGATCATGCATCCTTACTTTAGAGTATGTTTTTTAACCATGAGTCTGTGACCATGACATGATATTTTTAACAAAATTATAAAGTAGAAAAAAACTATCTTTGTTTTCCTACTTTCATCCTACCTAACGTACCCCACCCTAATGGTCTCTTCTGTGCCCTATTATCAGTTATCAATTTGTTTTTTTGTGTGTGTTTTTCAAACTTTTTAAATTTTGTATTTTCAAAGAAATTGATGTCTTAAAATATATTAATATGTGTTCTTTAGGGAAAATATGGTTTAGTAGTTAAAGAGTTTTGAAAATATTTTTAAAAAATTTTACTACTTGGTGCCTTTAAAATGCTAATGTGCATCATGAATTTGTAAGAGGGAGCTATATTATGCTGTTTCTCAAATGTATTTGATTACAGAATCTTTTGGAGGGAATAATATAGTCTAATGTTTTCTAGAATACCAAAGCTGTTTTAACTATTAGATGTTAGGTGTTAACTGATATTTAAACCATAATTCATTTTGGGGGAGAATATTTGCATTTTATTAGGGACTTTTTGAAAATGGAGAAGACTTAAGGAACAAAGTAAAATGATGGGAAGATAAACAGCTATGTTGATGTTTTGTTACATAGGACTGTCCACTCTGCTTTTTAATAAGACTTGCCTAGATCTGAAAATTGAGAGGAAGTGTTCATGAACAGAGAGAACATATACCACTCTTCCTCTCAACCATCTGTTTTCTTGCCTGTTAGTGGACTGCTCCCTTGGGTCATATTTAGCTGTACCTGTGTTCACAAACTTGGTCTCGTTACTTTATGCCACAGCAGAAAAGATAAAGGGCAAATAGGTAGATTCAGTCTGGAATTGAAGAGTGAATGAATTAACAGAGATGTAGAACAAAGCCTCCCAAAAGTTGCTGACCTCCATGTTTATCATTTACAGAGTGTATAATGGTCCATTAAATCATTATAACCAAGAAGCAGTTTTAGGAAAGGTCATTCATCTACTAGTCTACTCATGCTTTGTCCTTAATCCTGAGTTTCCCCCTTCTGGTTTTATAGCTTAATGTCATATCTTTTATTTTTCTTACAAACATTTTTGCTCCAGCTAGATTACTCATTCTCTCAAAACTTGATGTACATATTTCTTCTTCCATGTACCAGTTAGTATCATTTTCCCAGCCTAATATGCTCTCCTATATCTTTGTACTTATCCAAATCCAACTAATTTGCTCAAACTTATGTTAAATTAAATTCTAACTTCTGGAAATTTTTCTAGATAACTGATTACTCTTCTTTCTGCACCTCTCGGAGGAAGGAATATGGTTTTTGCCTGGGATTATGATCATATCAGATATTGTTGGCTCTTTTGGAAAATAATAAAGAGCTCAGTAGGTCATCACAACTTTGCCTTGATAAGCCTCTTGTTTCCGTGATTATTTAGCTTACTTGTTACTTAGCCACAGGATTTGATTCCATTCAGAACCAACAAGAACCAGGAAACATAGTTCCGGGAGAGAGAATTTTAAGTTCCTATTGACTTGGAACCTAGCCAAGGGGAGCCTCCTTCAGTAAATGACAAATGAAATGGTTTCCTACCTGGGAACTGTGTATTTAGGATTGATTAGCAGGCACAGCAACCAGGTCAATTTAACTTGAAGAAAGAGATTACCTGCACTTTCCTGCTCATATAAAACCCTTCTTTCTGGCTGATTGGATTTTTAAACTACCTTCTTTCAATGTCCCTTGTAGTTGTTACTTCAAGACATAATTGGCAGGTGAGTTAACTCCATTTGGCACCAAACCAGAGCTTGGACTTAATGTCATTTAACTGGGAAGCCATTTTTTGTGTTGGTTATAGTATAAAGGAAAAGCAGAGGGTTCTAACAAATTTGCAACAGCAAGATTACATTACTCCTGACAGGGCACTAGGGGAATTATACGAAGAACTGCTTTCACTTTGGGGCCAAATGAAAGCTGACACATACCTATGGGAAGGTAAAATCAGCAGCTCTCTATATAACACTTAAAATCTGTTCATATTTGTTATTCAATAATAATCATCTGTGGACTCAGGTTTACTTTTCTTGTTAATTAATAAAATTTATCTGACTTATAATGTTGGAGCCATTAGTTGACTTAAGCCTAAGGCTAATGAGGAGCAGGATATGGCGTGGAACATGAAGCTGGACTATATAAACTACTTTTGATAGTTGTCATAAAATATGGTGGGGAAAAATACCAACAGGATACACACTTAGCTGTCCTTTTAAATAAAAATTTCTATTTTGTTGAAAGTCAAAATATATTCTGACTCCCAGTAACCTTATGATCATCTTCTCCATTCATCACTGATGGCTTATTTCTCCACTAAAGCTTGGGAAGAAAACTAGAGACAGTTAGTACATGTCACATATATTATTTCCTTCTCAGCTTATAGATTATGTAACAGAAACGCCACTGTAGGAAAATTTAGGGACTAAGTAATTTAGTTATAATGGAACAGAGTAGAATGAGGAGGACCAAAATGTTGACTGAGCCTGTAGATGCTCTTATAAGTATTTTTTTGGTTCAAAAAATAAAACTATTAAGAAATATTCCTTTCAAATATTCCTTTTTTTTTCCATTTTGTAATTCATAAGGTCCTAAATTAATCTTCTTAAGTCACAACTTGGAGTGACTTGTAATTCAGATATTCTTTAGGTCATATCTTAGTTATAGGAAAGGTACGAAGATTTAGGGAAAGGTCACTATAGAATGGAGTCATCAGAAAACACCTCTCAGAGGAAATGAATAATTATCAAGCTTTGAAAGTAGAGTGGGATTTACATTGGCAGAAAAGATTGGGATAGAACACTGCATTTGGAAGATATGATGTAAGCAGAGACATAGAAGGGACATGTAAGGGGCTCTATGAAGTATAACTAGAGTTAAGGAGCAACAATACTTGAAATTAATGAGAGATGAAATCAGAGACTGAGGTAGAATGAGACCATTTGATGAAGGAATAAATTTTTTTTAAGGTTCCATTATTCCAAAACTCTTAGGTTTACCGTATTTCCCACAATTATAACAACACTTCTTAAAAAATAGAAATGAAAATCATATAACTTTAGCACCTCACTTAACACATAATTGTCTTCTGTTTCCCTATGTCCCTTACCTTTTTCATATATAATCTTAATAGTTGTAATCATAGTGAGAGTATAATTTTATAATCTTTTCATTTAAAGTTATCTTTGATTCACCTCTGTATAAATGCCTACCTACACTGTTAGTGTTTGGACATGTTTACAAATTTCTAAATAGTGGATCTGGAGCATGTAAGATTTTATTAGAGTCAATATGAAGGCATTTTACTAAATATATTCTTTTGAAACAGACATCAGGATGAGGACAGAAAATTAGAATAATAATTGCTGACATTTATTGAGCTATTGTATATCAGAAGCTTTTATGCACAATATCTCTAATGTACATAACAATATCACTTATAGTGTTATACTCATTTTATAAATGAAAAAAGATGGGCACAGAAAAAGATAATTTGACAAAAGTCATACTTGGTGTTAAGTGACACTTTTCACTATACCATGCTTCCCTTTTTTTGTGTCTTATGAGGTATCTGTTTGCCTTTATTCTTCAATCTTTGTCTTCCTAGTCCACACGTGTCTTCCTTTAGACATTGCTATCATAATTTCAGAGAGAGGAGTAAAAAAAAAATCAGTTTCATATGAAGATCTCATCAGTCGCTTGCTGTGTGGCTTAACATTATTTTTTCTTACCAACTAGCAACTTGAACAATCAACTCCTTGGTAATCTAGATTGCTGCTGGTCTTTTTTTCCTAAATATATTGTAAAGTATTATCACATCATATGTTATCTAGTATTACTTTAGAATTGAGATGCTTTGACTACTAGAAAAGAACAAATATTATCTATTGAGGGCCTGTCCCACAGTACAGCTTATATTCACATTCTAACTTTTTAAAAGCTACTTCAGACTCTTGAAATATGAAATCACATGTGCACATGCTTTGTGAAGGACTTCTGACAAAGAAGAACCCATTAAAATTTTTATAAGATCCAAATTTGATTGAATCTAGTTTTTCCATTCATTTTACCCCAGTTTTTTAGCTCAGTATGATGACCTGTGTACCTAACTGGTGTTTTTTGTTTTTGTTTTGAGCCTAGACGTGTGTACCATACTCTTCTAAGGCCAGTGCTGGGAGTGTGGAGTTTTACAAAACATAAAGCTCATAAAAACTACTGACAACTCTCTTTTTAGGTTGTTTTATATGGGAAGAGAAAAGTATCTTCATAGAAATGTAGATGTTTACATTAGCTTTGTTTGGATTTCTACTTTGAGTAACTAATGGAATTAGAATAAATATGTTTTAAGATTTCAGCAAATAAAATAAAATATTTTCTAAAAAAATTATTGAGTGGTTTAGAGCAGGGATCCCCAACCTCTAGGCAATAGACCTGTAGCGGGATTGGGCCACACAGCAGAAGCAGGGGACGAGGAATGAAGCTTCATCTATATTTGCAGCAGCTTCCCAGCGCTAGCTTCACCGTCTCAGCTCCACCTCAGATTGGGTATTAGATTCTCATAGGAGCACCAGCTCCTGTGACGAAAAGGTTGGGGACTGCTTGTTTAGAGTATTACCCCTTGAAATAATTGGCAATGGAGTTGCCAGAGTTGTGTGTCTATTATACATTATTTTCTAATGTAACAAAAGCAAACAAATGATAGTTAACAATTGTTTTGTACTGAAGGCAATAGCTAGAATCAGAAAACTTCATGTTAATATATTAATTAAAGGGTTTGCTTCAAATAATAGACCAACTGTATCTTAGAGATATGAATGGTAATGCCACAGAAACAACTGTTCTGAGCATCTAAATTGCACAAAAGCTTTAGAATAAATTGAGCAAATGTAAAGGTGATGAAAAGTTCTGGTAATGAGGGGAAGAAATACAGAGCATTCAGACATTTACCAGTTCTTTCTTTTCCTTAGTATCAGTGACCCAGCATTTAAATCTATCCTTCATGATTGAAGAAAGGATATGGAAATTCTCTACACTTATTAAGCCTGGGCTTAATAAGACCTAGTGTCTTTCTGAACAGAGTCCCAGCAATATTTAGCTTAATTTCATTAGTTTGAGAATCCAATGTATCGGATGCATGTTATGGTGTATTTCCATTCAGGAAAGCCTTTAAGAGAACAGTTGCAAGCTTAGTATCCTCATGGATTGGAGTAAACAAGGTTGCAGGAAGTCTGACAGTCTGAATGAGCCTTTCATCACTCTGAAGGGACTCATTGCTTGCAGTTATGGCATCTAAAAACTGTTACTAAAAGCACAGGTACTTTTGAATTTCTTGGCTACAGATCCATACTGGGACCATCATTTAGCTTAGGAACAGGAGGAAAACTTTAGCTTAAGTTTATTCATTGTTAGAAAGTTATATTACAATAAATTATTGTTTTTAATTGTAAAAAATGTCTGTTATTTATCTTATGCTTAGCCTACTTTCTCCTTTTGAACTCTTCCTATCTTTTTATTTTGTAATGCACGTTACTCCAACTTTTTATTAAGAAAACTTTCAAAAAACAAAACTTAAAGGATAGTACAGTAATCAGTGTATTTGCTGGGTGGGGGGCATTTTAAATTGCAGACGTCATATTACATCACCCCTAAATGCTATAGTATGAATGACCTAGAAATATGGTTATTCTTCTACACAACCATAATACATTATGTGATGTACTTTTAATAAAATTATATTGTTTTGTGTTTGTTTCAGCCTATCTATAGTAGTCTATCTATAGTGATACTATCAGCTAGGAATGCCTAGAGACACTCACCTGGGCTGTTCTACTGTGGTCATCCCCCACGTGAGCCAGTGTTGTGTCTGGACCGGCTTGTGGTTCTTCTGATTGCAAGATGTACCTTAGCAACAATATCAGGGAACTTTGAAAAAACAAGATTCATTATTAACAGACCCTGGAGGGTTCGTGTCACTTCCAGGGCCACACAGCACTTCCAGGGCCACGTAGAAAGTCGCAGAGAGAGAGAGAGATTGATGGAGGGAGAGAGAGCACATGGGATTCTTCCTTTATCAGAATCAAGAGTTGGGTGCTAGGGTTTTACAGGTTCATTCTTTGTTGGTAAATTTAAAACATAAGAGCAGGAACTGAGCGCAGAGGGAAAAACACGGTCACTCAAGTGGTCAGTTATTTAGGTCACCTAGGGCTTTGTGAAAGGAAAACTTCATGGGTGGGGCAACCTAGCTTTTTATCTGGTTGTGTAGCTGGCACTATGTGTATATGAGATGGATATCTTTGAAATAGGCATCTCAGCAATCCAAAGCTAATGTCAAGGACTTATACCACATGTATTTTAAAATTTATTCACTTTTGTATTTTAAAGACGAGAAAATTTAATGGAAAATTGCAAATATATGTCACGCTTTTCTCTGAGAAAATATCTTAACAGCTTTGGTTAACCAATAGATTCCTCTATTTAATGCTTAGCTGACATCAAACAGGACCTTTCAATAGGTGTTATCAATAGATGGCGACATGAAAACAACCACCAAAAAGAAGTAGAAGTGCTTACTGCTTTTCAGGTTTTTTTTGGCATGAAAATGTAAACTAATTTTTTAATGATGTAGTTGTATGGTTGTCCATACACTGTCCTATAAATTTCTTATGATCACCAGTGAGTCAGTCAAGCAACAAAGTTTTTGTAAATGGCTGCTAGTCGTTCTCATAGGAAAAGAAATTGCCATCACAGTGTGCTAGCTTATACTGTCACAAAAAAATGTCTGATTATGATGGTGCAGAATTTTTCTTTGCTAAAAGCAGAGTCAGTCTACGACCATGCTACCCTGAATACACCTGATTCTGCCTGTTCTCGGATGGGAGACCACCTAGGAAGACCAGGTGCTGTAGGCATTCGATAAATAAATAAATAAATAAAAACAAAAGCAAGATTATATGACATTCTACTTTTCATAGTAAAGATTGTAAGCTACCAAAAGCTTACATGTTTACTGAAGTCTTTAAATAAATAGTTTAGAAGCTTTGCCAGAGATAAATTTGTCATCTGGTGGAACAGTATCTGCACCTTAAGGTAATGCAGCAAAGAAGAGAGGTGATGTCAGACTCATGGCCCAGCAGCTCCTTTCTCTGTTGTGCTTTTGTTTTGCCTTTTAGGTATTCCAAATGCTGCTAGAGTTCTTATACCAAAATACTGCCAAGGTTTAGGACATGCTTTCTTAACAAGGTATTGCTACCCCACGATAGTTGCATCTTCTGTCCAGTCTAGTGCTTTTGGATCCATATGTTAACCAAATTTATTAACATCACAAATAATGATTATCAAACCTGTATTCTCTGGCACTTTCCTATAAAAGGATTTTGCTGCTTGGGGAAATGACCTTACCTTACACTTTTTTGTATATCTCGCACTGTAGTCTTCATATTAACTGTTTTGTGCTTAAATAACTACATATTGAGCTGCACTGAATTAGTGTGGTGTGTGTGTGTGTGTGTGGTTGGTTTTACACCAAGAAACAATAGTGGAACTTTTATTAACCCTGAAATTATATTCCTATTCAAAAGGAGAAATCAGAATGAATCCCAAATTTGGAGGAAGTTGGAACATTTTGTTTGTGCAGATATTAAAATTTTGGATTTTTTTCCTCCCACTAAGCAAAACTGATATAGTAAGGAAAATTATTTGCATCCGGGGTTGAATACTAGGGTAACTTACTATCTAGGCTCTTACATAAAGACATGGAAAAGCTTTACATGCCATTTGCCATTTACATTTTCAACAAAGAAAACGCTAATTGTCCATTTAATGTTTTTTTCCCTACAAAAATCCTACCAGAAAACTTGGATTCTGTATTTTCTGGATTACTTGTAAATGTTTACCAAAACAAGCACAATGTATCTTTTGACTACTCTTTATTCTAAAGATTAAAGTGCCAGTAGACTTGGTGCATTGTGGCAAAATATTGAAGATATACAAATCCTAAATGTGGATAAATTTACCATGTCATGGCAGTTAATTCATTGGAAACAAAGCTGTCCAATTTTATAGACCAAAATATAAAATAAAAAATATATGAGTACATATGTGGATATATGTATTGTTTATTAAGACTTTTTGCCTGAAACACCATTTACCAAGAAATGTTTTGAAGGTGGCTGCTGCCATCTACTGGTCTACCATAATATATAGAAATAAAAGAGAACTAAGTTCGTTTATTGGAATCCTTAAAATATACTGAGGGTAAGACAAAAATTCTTGTGGTCATACAGTCTTTACTTTGTAGTATGCTTTTAGTGAACAAACTCCCTAAGTCTTTCTTCACTATTACAATGTGCTATTTCCTTGTTTCTAGTTTCTGATCAAATCTTTTTTTGCTTTGTCATCTCTTCCTAGTTTAATGGATCGAGAAGTGGCATTGCTTGCTGAAATGGACAAAGTGAAAGCCGAAGCAAGTAAGATTGTTCTTTAATTAAAACTGTTACCCTAATGTTGAACTGTACCCCTAAAACTTACCTGGATTTCGTTGACCAATGTTACCATAATAAAAATAAATACATTAAAAAAGAAAAATATTACCAGTTAGTAGGTACCTGCTTCTCAACCCCTATAACAAAAGCTCAATAAAATGCCACATCATGCGTTTTTATATTTAGCTAAACAATCTTGAGCAGTTGTACTGCATTGGCAAATGAATTTTTTTAAGATAAAACAACTTTACAAGAGTCTGTTCTTAGAATATTTCCAAATTTTAATATTTTGAATGTAGAGTTCAATGTATAAGAAGAGACTGTGTTATACTATGCCACCACAGCATCAACTTAGGAAAATAAAGTCTTTTGCAGGTGCCTGTTTTTTTTTTTTTTTCCTTTTACTCCAGTGATTAAAGAATTTCTTGAACATAATCAGAGGAGACTCACCTATAATTTAGTGTATTAGTTCATGTCATTACCTATCTCAGAACTTTGTTTTCTTGATTTGTAGAAGTCTTCACTCAGTATCTGTTATCATTGGGTAGGAGAAAAGTCGATGAATTGAGGATCCAAGATACCTTGGCTAGGGTTCCATGAAAGCTTACTGAAATAAATTCTGAAGGAATAGAGTCTAACTTAGGTAATTTGTGGTGTTTTATACAGAAGAACCAGATACCTGTTTTTTGGTAATTTCTACTAAGTATTATGTTAAGGATATACAGCTATATGAAATGAAGGGAATGCCAACTATAGCTTATACAATGACATTTATTTGGGGCTTTTCCAGCAGCAGGTTTTACCTTCATGCATTGAATGCTAGATTTGTAATTAGGAAGGTTGTTTCTTTTAACCTGCTCTCAAACTGGAAAGAATGGAAGTAACTTGAAATGATGACTCACAGTTAAATCATTTGTGTCTGTGGTCATGGGCCAGAGGAAGCAGCTTTGAAGCAGAGTTCAGTTTTGATCCATTTTAACCTGAAATGCTGAATACATAGCAGAGATGCTATCCACTATTTTTTAGAGGTAAGATTTAATTTAAATTGAGTGGTACATCCTGACATTCCTAAATGTAATAATTTTAGTCCATTCATGTACCTGTTCTTTTTGAAGATGAAGTTTCAGAAAACATACATCTAGTAAGAAAACATTATCCTTTTAACATATTTCAAGGAGACTAATATAATTAACTTCCATCACCCAGCTTCAACCAATTATCAATTCATGGCTAATCTTATTTTCTCAAAATCAGATCTACAGTTTTACTTCATCAGTTTTTTTTATCTGTATCGCCTTTCTCTCATGCTAAAAATCCTGGTTCTCGGTAATACTAATGTAATTACTCATTTACCGATACTGTCAAGAAGGTGCTTCTTTTTTTCTTTTTATACATTGTAGTTTTATTAATTTATATGTTCATAGGACTTCACAGTTCAGAATTTTTTCACTCTTTCATAGAGTTTCCTAAATTTTTTCACTTTATAAATGAAGTTATTTGTAGTTATTTGTAAAAAATTTGTAAAAAATGAAGTTATTTATAAAAAATATGACTTGTCTAAAGTCATAAAATTAGGTGCTTTGAATTAATTTGATGTATAGAAATCTTTACTTGACAAATTTTCTTCATATTAAGATCTATAATTCTAGAATGCTGGAGCTAAGAGTAAGTGAATTTGATAAAAATGCCAAATAGGTTATATCTTGGGAGCCAAACCAATAGATCATTTATAGCTGTTGGGCTTTGGTGTTGAGGCTTCTGTAGGCTCATTCCTAACTTATTGGGAAATTACGCCCTTACTGATTAACCCGACATGGGTCTGAGCATGGCATACTTAGCCATCAGGCTAACTAAACTTGCTAAGAAGGTTCAGATCTCTGTAATACCTATTTTTGCTCTTTGAAAATTTTATCTTTTCTCGACATAAATGTGGCTAATTTCACAGTAGGTTTCAGGATTCTATGTATAACAAGAATCGAATTTGACTGTATGCAACACATGTAGGCTAAATACACGTGAGTTTATTTTTCTCTCATGAAATGAAAAGTCAAGAGGTAAGTGATCCAGAGCTGAAGGGCATCTCCAAAATGACGCGAAGGGACCAGGCTTCACTGTCCTACCTAGCCATTCTTAGAATGTGTTTACAAACAAAGGTACCTCCTAGGGCTTCAGTCGAGGAGGGGCAAAATGTTACATGCCAGCTAAAACTTCTATAAAGAACTTTGCCGTAACCTTGCCCTGTGAATTCTGCTTAGATCTCAGTGGCTAGACTTTATCACATGACTATATTATCTGTTGCAAAGCCAAGAAATGTAGATTTTTACCTAAGTAGGGTGGTACCCAACAACATTAGACTTCTGGTAGGAGAATGGATATGCAGTCATTAATAGTCTTTGCTACAGTATACCCCTCAGCTACCCAACATCCTTCTTTTTCCTAAAATGAAAACATATTCACCTTCTCAATAGCATCACCTCCAAAATCTCAGCTAGTTAGTATACTCAGCTGAAAGTCCAAGGCTTCTGGAGAATTTTAGATCTTCCAACAGGTGTGGATATGGCACACTGTAGTCTGGGGTCCCAGAAACTAAAAAGTTAAGTTCCCCCTTGTCCAATATTACATAGATAAAGAAGGGATAATTATAGTAAAAATTCCCACTTGGAAAAGCAATGATCAACTCTTAGTGGACAAGAATAGCAGAGTCCCTGTCCTGGTGGAAGAGAAAGTTACTTGGTTTATCTGGTAGCCCTTAGTTCTATTTCTTAGGAAGATTTCTTGTACCCATGTCCTCTGTAGCTCCTGGCTCTCCAAGATTTTTAAAAATTGTTTATTGTTTTCCATGGTTATATCTGAATTAATATATCTGGCAGCATGCCAAAGAAAATGCTTCTTAAAATAAAGTAAACAACCTAAATATCCATCACTAGGAAACTTGGTAAATAATTGTGGTATATCCACATAGTAAAATAGTAGGTGGCTGTTAAACAGTAAGGGAGATTAATAAGAATTGAACTTTACGATATATTAAGTAAAAGTAGCTAAAGTAAAGGAAGGACTGTGTATATGATATACTCATATGTGACTAAATAAAAAAAGAGAGAGGGATATGTGTAGAATATATTTGGAAGTATACATAAGAAATTGTTAACAGTGGTTTCCTCTGGGGAGGGGACCACAAAGTCAGAAATAGGGACACTATTACTTTTCATACTCATTTATTCTAGGTGATTTTTTTTATCATATGTGCATATTTGTTTTAATTTACATGCTTCTTGATAAAATTTTGAATAGAAAAAAATGACAAATGATTTATGCATCTTTATGATTCATAAGTATTTACTATTTAACTGTCTTCAGAGTCCCTCAAGAAGGTGGAAACTGAACCTTTGGTATTTTCATTTTCTGGGTAGGTGGGCTGCTAAGCCTTTGGCTGTCCACATACATACTGCAAGACCTATACTTCCAGTTCTTCTTTATCCTGTTGAGCAGAACATAAGCGTCATACTCCTTTTCCTCTACAGTGGAAATTTTGCTTAGCCGACAAAAGAAAGCCGAACTTTTAAAGAAGATGACTGATGTAGCTGTTCGAATGTCAGAAGAGCAGTTGATTGAGCTCAGAGCTGATATCAAGGTAAAAATTCCTTCTCTTTTCTGCCTTTCTTCTTACCCTCAGGACTAAAGTAGCAAATCTCCACAATTCATGGCCATATCAAATATGTTGAACTCAAGATCTTCCCTTCTGAAACCTGGCCTTCTTCCTGGTTCCATTTCCCTGTAAGTGATACTGTCATCTTCACAGTTGTCCAAGCTGGAAACCTTAGGAAATTTCTCCTTTCTTACATGGAATCAATCAGCAGACCCTGTCCATTTGACTTCCTACTGAATCTTGGATCTGGCCTTTACTCTTGAGCTCCACCACCACCATCATGATGAAGTTACTATTATCTCTTGCTTGCACTTCTAGAATAGCTTCTTAACTGATGCCACCCATCCACTTTGCTACTGTTCCACCCTCCCAGTCCCTCCAAATCTGTTCCTCACAGTACAGTAACCTACTTGCAACTTTCCGTTGCTTTTAGAAAAAAGATTACCATTCTTAACACAGGCTGTAGGGCCCTGCATGGTCTGGCTCTGCCACTATCTTCATTTTATACTATACCTCTCTTGTTTTCTTTATTCCAGCCATATTAACTTTTTCTTTCCACAGATATACCCTGTTCCCTCCTAGAGGGCTACTGTATATGCTTTCCTACTTGTGGAAAATCCTCTTTTTCCTCCCTGCCACTGTCAGCACACATAATCACGACCTATGCATTGTTCTAGACTTTTCTGTCATATCCCCTATTTTGTGCCTTCATTGCACAGTTATATTCCATGTACGTTTAATTACTGTATCTTTCCCACTATATTGTGAACTTTACAATGGCAGGAACTGCTGTGTCTCCAGTGCCTAGCATAGTACCTTGGCATAGCAGTAGTTATTTAGTAAATACTTAAATCATTGGTTGGTCGATTTAGATTTTATAGAGAAAAATGAGCAATTTGAGATGTTGATTTTATTGTGATCTATTTAACACTCATACATTTTAAATGCTTAAGAACAGTGTTTCTGAGATTAAGCATGGGAACTTGAGAGAGGTGGGATTGTGAAGGGTAGTTGTAGACACTGGTATTCAAAATAATTGTTTATTAACCATGAGCTGTATGAACAAGAAGAGTTGACCTTCCCTGCTCCTGAGCCCTTAACCTCTGTTTCTTTTCAGTGTGTGAGATTCATTGCCATATGTAAGAGGAATACTTGCTATAGAAGCTACGTGTAACAGCTTTTGAAAAATAAAAAGAGATGGAAGATCATCTAAACCCTTACAGATGTCCTTGTTATCATTCTAACCTAGTCTGTCACACAAACCTACATCATGTTGTTATTCTCTCACTCCTTCCCCTTAGATACTGTTGGGGGTGAAATAGCAAAACAATGAAAATTTTAATTATCATTTTCTGATTAATGAAAACTGTAGTACTAAATTTTTAGAAAGTCTTCCTGGCAAAAATAAAAACTAAACAAAAATAAATAAATAAAACATTAAGTGCTATACTAAAAAATAAAACAAAATAAAAAAGATAAGAAAGTCTTTATCTTGCATTGATGCCAGTCAGTCTCATTCAGCTGTCTGGGAAAAGCCAGAATCCTCTTTGGAATTAGATGAGAGTTCTGGCTCTCATAAAGCTTCATCTGTTTCTCTTCCCACGTGGTCGAAAAGCTGCTAGAAATATTTCTGCAGGCTGACTAAGGATCTGTTGTTTCTCTCCACATTTTCTGTGTGCTGAAGTGGGTGCTATGCAATTTAAATGTCTTATTTCCAGATCATTTTATTTCCGTCATTCCTTTGGCTCAACACACTCTAGAATTTGTTTCAGAATTAATCTCAGACTGATATTACGTGTCTGAAGGCTTTGTTACAGAGGTTCATGTGCTTTCCTAAGCCACATTATACTCTGAAGCTTTAGGGCTTCAAGGCCCAGAGGTAATTTTTATTTCTCCTTTCCCTTCACTACTTCTAGATGCATCTCAAGGATTCTGATGCATTCAGTTCTACTCTTTGAAAATCCAAAACAGCCAATGAGAGGACTGCTCTGAGGAGTTTGATTCTTCTGAATTTTATCTAGACCTTTAACTTTTCTTTTTTTCTCCTTTTCATCTGAAAAAAAAAAAAAGTGATTCTAGTCTACCTTGGAAATTGTTTCTTGAAATAGACCTCCAGAAACACCTTATTCCTGACATGTTTCTAGTCCCACAACTTCTGTAGTATAGTTAGTTATTGACTAAAGGAGGTGATTACTTCTCAGTCTGCTTAAAAGGATTAAATTATTTGCAGCATAAACTTCTCATTTGTAAAGTTGACTTTTCACATGAATGATTTTTTATCTCAAGAAATCATTTCTATTTCAAGAACTAACAAACCCTACTTTATAAAGAGGTGAAGTGGGTTTCCTAAGGAATTTCTATTAAGAAACACCAAACCATCTATTTAAATGAAATCACTGTTGTAACTTAATGAGCGTTTTTGCTGCCTCTGCTTCTGTATAAAATGGAATGATATAGAAAGTAGCCAACAGTGGAAAGATCGCCCTCTACTATAAATTCTTTCCTTTCTCTATGATTTCTCTTCATTATACTTAGTGGGCTTTGACCATCATGTAGCTTTTCTTAAAGCTCCCAAATAGACACATCTTTGCACTCTTAAGAAAATGACTGAATTTTGTCAATCACCTAGCATTGGTAATATTAAGTCCATTAGTAAACTTTGAAGCAGTAAAAAGAAGACAATTGAAAATAATTGTTTCATCTATACATAGCAAGCTGTAGATTCCATGTGTATTGTTTGTCTCACTTGGAGGCTTTTCTTTGCCCTTTCTCCAGCATTTTGTTAGTGAACGTAAATATGATGAGGATCTGGGACGAGTAGCCCGGTTCACCTGTGACGTAGAGACCCTAAAGAAGAACATTGATTCATTTGGACAAGGTGAGATGGTGAGAGATTTGGGGCACTAGAGATGGTGATGAGAAGACCACCTTCTACTAAATAGAAATTAAAGTGCCAGTTGGCTTCTCCACTGATTCTTCTTTAGCGCCTCTTGTATTTTTGTTTGTTTGCTTGTTTTTATGAAAACTTAAAGTCTGAGATCTTTAAGGAGTCAGTAGACTTGGAAACCTTAAGCCTTGAGGATAGGTATTTTCTAGCTCCCTAAATTTACAATATATTTTCATCATTCTTCATTGAGAGGTGTATGATATGTATTATAGAGAACATGGGGCTCTGGAGTCAGACCAAGTTTGAATCTTTGCCTCTACACTGACCTTTTGGAATCTCATTTTACTTCTCTCCAAAATGGAGATAGCAATACTTGCCTTGCATGGCACATAATAGTTACTTAAATAATGGCTTTAAAAGGGTTGAGGTGGGGATCACTTCATAGATTATACAAATATCCATCAACTAGGCTCTTCACCTGAAACTAATGTAAAATAATATTGAGTATCAACTGTAATTGAAAATAAATTTTTAAAAAAGGGGAGGTGTGCCTCTAAGATGAGAGTTTGTTGTGATACCAGTCAAACCCTCAGCTCAGCTCCTTTGTTCTTTCCATCTCAGTATAAAAGCGAAATGTTGGACCTAGAGCAGTGATTGTGAACTCAATGTTAGTCCAGGCTTAAAGCCAAGAAAAAAATCAAGGGGGCAGTTAAACCATTGAATTCTGACAAATTTTAAATTGAAAATGTTAATATTTTTCGGCAAGATTGATATTTTGAATTTAGGATGATTTTTTGCAGAAAGAACCTTAGAAAGATACATGTTTGTTTAAAGACTGGTTCTGTTCATATTAACTAACCTTGATTATTTATACCATGCATCATCAAATTAAAAAAAAATATTTAGCCCTTCCCTTTTTCTTTTTTTACAAAGTCTGTACGTTAGAGTGTTCTTTTTGTAGGAAACTGAACATATGGCCCATACTATTGTTCCTAGGCTTAGTCAGCTGCAGGAGCCATAGCCAGGAGTTTAGGTAGTAGGAAATACCAAGAAGTCATTACTTGGTGGGGGGATGCATCAGTCTGATCTTAAACTGTTAGTCCTGTCTCTAAGAGTTTCTTTACAAAACAGTGGGGATTTGGAGGGAATGGAGGTGGAAGGCAAAAGGAGATTTTCTTTCTTGTTACCCATTTTGTAAGCTTTTCTTTAGAATTACTCAAGTAGATAATTCTTTATCTTAAATTGCTCATTGTGAAATGGAGAAATAGGGAAAACCTTACCCTTAATGCTCTTTCAGCATATGATGACATATTTTTCATATTTCTATTTCAGTGTCCCATCCAAAGAACAGCTATTCAACCCGGTCCCGATGCAGTTCAGTTACATCTATGTCCTTGAGTAGTCTCTGTGATGCCTCTGCTGCTTCCTCTTCCACCTGTGCCTCCGTTCCCAGCCTTACAAATGCTAACAAGAAAAACTCGGCACCAGGAGAGACTCCTGCAGCAATAGCAAACTCCAGTGGCCGGCCCTACCAGCCTCATCGAGAGGTAACCTGGCTTTTATACTGAGCTAGTTAGGAAGAACATTACCAGATTGTCGCTGTTTAAATGCTAACAGCTCAGTACATTACCTTCCTCTCTTTATTCTCATTCCACACCTATTTTCAATCCCTCCAGCCCCAGTTAGTTCCAGAGAAAGCATTTGGTATATATGTTCCAAACCATCAGCTAGTTTAGATTTCCTGTTGCCAAGACTGCTGACTTTCTGATGTTGGCAGTGATCCCAGCTGTCGTAGGTAGTATTGCCTGTTAATTAGTCACACTGGGAGTCATGTACCCATCTTGAGATAGACAAGCACCACAGTAGCAGGTTCACCAGAGTGCATCTGATGGAGCAGCTCTCTAGAAGCACAACGTAGAATATATCAGGTAGAGGGAGAGTGAACCTGGTATGTGGGGAGTGAACACTGGAAAGATGCAGAATAATCCAAAGTTTATTTTCCTTGGTTTGAAAAAGATATCCAAGAGCAATTCAAGGCAATGTTGTCAATAATTCTTCAGAACTGTATTACATTGGAATTGGAGGATAAAAGTAAAATCCATGCCATCAGCTTTCTGGATTATAATGTGAAAATGTCACAGCAACATGATCTGTGGTTCATGATATATAGCAAAGCAAATCATAATGATGTTTATTTTAGTATTCCAAGTGTTCCTTTATCTTTACAAATGGTGTATGATCTGCAAAGTTCAGACGTGTGATAAGATACTTGCCCAATTGAGTCCTTGTGACAAATCAAAGAATGTTCTTTCTTCCTTCGATAGCTTGTGTCCAGCTAAAGAAAACTCTTCAGTGGAGGTGAAAAGAAGAAAAAATAGTGAAAGATTTATTATTTCTGATGTAGTGGCTAGGTTGAACTGGCTGACACAATTCTTTGAGTCTTGAGAAATAACTGAGTCCTAGGCATGGAATGCTACAGTTATACTGTCAGAAGATTCCTATAAACTGAACTGGAATGAACAGGGTACCATAATGCCAGAGTGCTTTGAACATTGTATTCTTTTATCCTTAGGTATTGCCAGGGAACAGACGAGGAGGACAAGGCTACAGGCCACAGGGCCAGAAGTCCAGTGACCCCACGAACCAAGGGCAACATGACAGTGTGGGTCGTTACAGAAATAGCTCATGGTATTCATCTGGTTCCAGGTATCAGAGTGTGCCACCCCAGGTACCAGGAAACACTAGTGAATGGGGCCAGGCTCACTCTGCGGGGACCAATGGAACTGGCACCAGCATGGAGCCCAGCCCACCCAAGCCCTCATTCAAGAAGGGGCTCCCCCAGCGCAAACCCAGGACCTGTCATTCTGAAGCTGTGAACTCTTGAGGGAAATTCCAGTTGGCCTCTCTCCTCTAGCCCATACAATTCAACTTGGTAACTGGACTTTAGAAAATCTATAGTTAGATTTAATAACAAAAAGAAGTTTACATGTATCACTTTTTATGCCATTCTAAATAGTTTTTGTTTCTTCTCTCCTCATTTCTTCTTTACCATTTTTGGAGGCGAAGCTGTTTTTCCCTTGGCCTTTCCCAATGATATGGATTGATTCTGATTGGTCATTTCCACCAGGAATCATAGGCAGCTGTAACCAGGTTTCCCAAGGGTAAGCAGTGTTCTTCCATGGCACCAGGCCTTTCAGTTGCCAAAGAGGCCTTCGTCTGCAGCCTACTGTTCAGCCTCTCAGGAGGAGACAGATCAGAGCTAGTTTTGTTGCCTTTCTGGTCTGAGCAGAAGCCACATATTCCTGGCAGTTCCCTCTAAACAACAGTGTAACCAAGAGCCCTGAGAGGATTGGGTGCTGTACTGAATTAGCCAGAGAAGGGGAAATTTAATTGGTGAAAAAGAACACTACAAAATATTTGAGAATCTGCCTCTCCTCCCAGAACATGCCTAAGATTGACACTCAGATCAGGGTTCCAGCCTCCTGCTTGGTACCATAGCTTAACCTACAGTTTCTTCAGTGCCCAAAGCCTTGTTTCCTGTTACTTTAGACTACAAACCAGTGTAGGGAAGTCTATGGGAAAGTAGCATTTATTTAAAGTTTAAAAAAGGGAAAAAGTTTCTTTGTTTCAGTGTTTGAAGATTTCTGTTGTTAATTCTCCCTCTTTCCTGAATCTTATTCTGATCCTGAACCAAATTTATAGCAATATAATTAGTGTTAATCTAAGATGTATCCATCAAAAAATTGCCACAGTCAGTCTTTATAGTTGAATAAATAAAAACAACTATGCATAAATGTTCCTGTATTTGTTTCCTAGCAGCAAGTGACTTCATTTCATTTTCTGTTTTTCTTTGGGCCTCATGGGGTAGAAGTATCTCAGACAGCTTATTTGGGGCTTAAATGAAGGTATGATTCCTAAGTCATTTGTCCAGCACTTAACTTTAGAAGCAAATTAAAATGTGAAAGCTAGGATGAGCAAATGTAGCTGTTCCTGTGGAAAAGATTCATAGGTTAAGGAATGGTGACTTTCCAAAGGAGAGTTCACCAGTTTAGAAAAACCACAGCTGCTAACAGCTTTCTCAGACAACCAAAGGTTATATCAGTACCCCCCTCCTCCACTGCCTGTTCCTTGATAGGAGTAGTAAATGTAACAATATAATTGAGCTCCAGTATGTAGCAGGTGGCACTGGTGCCAGACCCCTCCACCCTACCCCTATCCCCAGCATCTATGATTTAATACAGCAGAGCTATTTATTTCTCCAGCATTTGTTCTCTCAAGTCTGAAGCCCAGACTAAGTGGCAGTGGTGCAGAACTTAGCTGCCTCAGGGTTTCCCCTGGCTCCTTGGCTGAGGCTGAGCTGCCAGGGTTCAGGTTGGTTGAACAGATTGAGGGAGGGAAGGAGGGAGTGAGGGGGTGCGGGGAGACAGAGAAAGAGGGAGAGAGAAATTCTTGGTAATGAAAATAGTAGTCCGGCACTGGGAAGCCATTTTCTAAAAGGCTCGTCACCTCATTTTTGGAAATTTGTCCAACAATACCATCAGCCTGCTCGGTATCAGGAAAAAGCCCTGCTTTTCTGATTAGTTGCTTACCTCACTTTATAGGAAATTTAGAGATTGAAGCAACCTTGAAGGATTATGAGGTCTATCTCAGTATCCAGGCAAGACTGTATTTAATCACCCAAATAGATGGGAAGCCACTGTTTGTCAAAACTGCCTTGAGGTCGAAATTAAAATCTCTTTATAGAAAAATATTTGGAGTTTTTTTTTCTATGACCATAAGAAGTTTGAAAATTATGAAAATTTTTCTACATTTTGTTAATTACAAAAGTAGTATCTAAAATATCAAATAATACAGAAATGTAAAAGGAAAAAGTTGAAATTCTTCTACCTTCCTAGTTCTATTCCCCAGGGGTAGTGACTATTAATTATTTGGTACATACCCTTGTAGACCTTTTTCAAGGCATGTATATAGGTATATAGGTTCTTTATTTCTTGTTTTTATAAAAAGAGATCATACTGTATTAATTCTACAATTCTTTTAATCAATATGTCTAAAACTATTTAGGGTCTCATAGATACTCTACTCCTAAATTTGCCATTTGTCTTTCTTAAATGAAGAGAAGGTAGGTTTATCTTAATGTTTGAATTATGCAGCCCATTCCTTGCTCCCCATAATAGTTCTAGGCTTCCCATGAGAAAGGAGGCTCTGAACCCTAGGCAGCACTCACTGGCTGTTCAGAGAGATACTACCTACTCATCATTTTACCTTCCCTTTCCATTTCCTTGTAGAAATCAATGTCTTGCCCCTTCCTACTAGAGATAGGACTTGAAACTTAAGGTTGTTTAGCTCTGGCAATTACATGCCACTTGAGAGAGACCATTTAAATTAGCGTGGCTTCATTATGAACAGATATCTGCTAGGCCCTTACTTATGGAAATTATTAAAATTCACCTTTTTTTAAATTCACTTAAAAATTTTTTTTACGGTATGAAAAGATACATCATGGAAAGTAAAAAATCCCTATCTTGTTCACTGATAAATTTCTTATTCTTCACAAATTTTCTAAATTTAAGCATCCAAATATGTTTTTTCTTTTACATAAATATGAAGTATACTATGCAAGTTGCTTTTTTTCACTTGTTCTCACTTTTTATAACTACTTGTTTTAAAATATGAAATGGTAATATAATAATGTAAACAGTTCTTATGTGCATATGATGAAAAATAAGTCTCTGTCCCACTCTGGAATATTTATCCCCTCTCCTGAGGCAACCACTCTTAAGTTCTTGGTGATTTTCTCCAGAGATTTTCCTTACTAGCACACATATATCATAAGGGTATATACCACTTAGACTTCTTCCCATGTCAGTTCAGATAAATACACCTTGTTCTTTCTATACCTGCATAGATCCCATTGGATAAATTTGTAATTAGATTAACCAGTCCCTACTGATGGTTTTCAGTTTTTTGCTATTATAGTATTGTTGAAATGAGCATCTCATAATACATATATCATTCTTCATTTGTGGAAGTATATCTTTAGGATAAATTCTTAGGAATGAAGTTGCTGGATCACATAGTTCTTGACAAAGTACTCTTAAAAAGATGCATAGAGATTTATCCTCTCACCAACAGTATTTGGAAGTGTTGAGCTAGAAGCTAAGGAAAGAGAAAGAGAACTAAAGTACAACCCTTCAAGTGGCGGACAGACTAGTTGGGACAACTGAGACATACAGTTAAAATAATACAAAGTAATTGTGATGCCTGAAAGAGCCATCCTATCTTTTGTGAGTAAAATGGACGAAGCACCACTTTAAGGGTTGGGTCCTATGTTTAAACTAGAATTATACAAGGGATGATCAGGCATTTGTTCAGTAGTTTGTAGATAGGGTAGGGTGACCTTAGGTTTTAGAATCCCAATATAGGGTACAGTCTTATGAGTGTGAATGTATGTATGTGAGAAAACAGGATAAGTTATTTTAGGCTGGAGTGACCTGGGAAAGCCAGGTGCATGGTTATCAATCTGTGAATTAAATAACCTATACTTTTGGAGATCATGACTTATTGCCCCTGGAAATTCTGCCATTTGACCTAACAAAATGAGAGGGTTTGTCTTGCCTGATTTATAGGATTCATCCCACCTTCTACCTTGTGAGAATTATATCCATATGGCAGCATACTTCATGGAAGAAACAGATGTCCAAAATGGTACAAGTGTGGAGGCCACTAACTGATACAAGGAGTTATTTTGTCACTATTTTAACCAGTTCAGATGATAATGCTGGAAGCTAGACAATATTCTGTAAAATTATTTAAGCTTGACTTCTGGTTGCTTTAGCCACCTGAGCACATTCTTTCCTTCAGACATTGAGTCACCCACTGTGCTAGACACTATGTTGATTTCTGAAACAAATATCGATAATTCCAGCTCTATTTTCAGCACTTTGCAGGTGAGGGAAATAGAGCACTTAACCCTTCCTTAAACTCTTAGAAGCCATGCCTAGGCAGTGTGGGAGAGTGGAAAGACCCTGTACTTTTGAGACACACACTTGGATTTTAATTATAGCGTGACAGTTTGGTAGTTATGTGAGCGACTAACCTTGGGCAAATAACATCTTTGAATCTCTTCCTGAACTGTAAATGGAGACAGTGGCAACTGTTTCATGGAGGGGGTAAGAGGATGTAGCTGGCCAGGTGCTGCAGAACAATACCCCATTGTCAACTAACTTGTGACAAGTCGAACATTCACCATAGCTCCTTTGCTTTTCTGTCTCTCCTGCCCTGATAAAAAGTATATGAAAGACTTGAAAGACCTTATTAACCAGAAAATAATTCAGTCATCTTGTTTATATTGTGGCTTTTCTCCTCTTGAGTGCATATGCCCCCAGCATGGTGGCCACCTTCTGGTACCTGTCAAAAAAGCACACTTCTGTTCCCAGTTTCTGAGCTCTCTGAATGGAGCAGACCAGATGTTGATGGCAGTCACCAGTTCAGCAGCATGCAGGAGTTAAGTGGGGGCCAATGTTTTTCACGGGAGAGCCAGGCAATATTATTTCCATACAGGTACTAAAGGAGTTCTATTACCTACGTTGCTACTCCTTACTAAGGAGGAATACTATCTGAAGGAGATTTTTCTGGTGAGGAAACTCACCCACCATCACTACTGCCAGCACAACTGTTCTTCAGCCCACCCGCCCCTTCACTACTGTCAAAACAGCAGGAACAAATACCACCCACTCTGACTTCTCAGGGAGAAGTCAGGTCTCCTTTTTATGTCTCTCTTCAACAACCTAGTTAGGCTTTCTCTGTAACTTGATTTCAAATAAACCCATTTTTTGGGCTGCAAGAACACAGACTGAGATGGAGATTGCTCAGATCACTTCCTTGCCAGTTCCATCCAGGCAGAATGATGGTAGCCTGCCCTCTGGTAGGCAGGGTCTGCAGTCCAGGCGTAAAGTTCAAGTTGCTGTTTACAGCGGGCATTCAGTAAATGTCACTCATCAAAATGACCACGCTGCCCTCTTTCCATAAGCTGTTTACCAAAGAACAGAACAAAGCACCCCAGCAATAGTAGCAAATTGCTGTTAACCTAGTCAAATCTTGGTTCAGACCTGATTCCTCTACTACTAGTTATGGGACATAAAACAGTTTATCTGTTAATAAAACCATGTACCTCCCTGGATTCACTGGTTTCAAAGTTTATTGTGGTTTACTCACACTCTAGCTAGGATCATCCACTAAAAAAGAATGGCCCAGAATGATATAGCCAAGGGGTGGCCAAGTACTGGAGGCCTCAAAGTATTCCAAAATGTTTTATTTTAGAGGGGAAGAGGAACCTTCTGTGAGGCTTCATCCTGAACTCATTTTCCATGGCCTAGCACCCAAGGCCAGAGCAAGCTTTCAGGGGACCTTCTAACAACAATGGCTATCACTTCTAAGCTCATTTCACTACTGAACTGATGCTCTGAGATTAACACCCACCCTATCCCCACCCTGCTGAAGGTCACCCAGCTTGGTCAGTGGCAGTTAGAATTCTAACCCAGATTAATCTGAATTGAAAGCCTGAGATTTTTCCCACCACACAACACAGCCTTAAGCGGACCCTGGCCACACTGGCTGAGAGAGCCAGGGACGAGAGACAAACACCCGGGGATCTCCAGAAGAAGGTGGAGAGAGTGGGAAGAGGGGAAATGGGAGGGGGCCCTGGGCTCTGTTCCTCGACAGCCACCTGTTCTCACCCACTGTGACTGACTCTGCCTATACCTGTGCTTGGGAGCTAGGGGCTTTATTCATCTTTTGTGCCTTGAGCATTTCCCCACCCCAGCCCACCTCCAGCTTCTCTCTTCCCTTCTCTCCTTGTTTCTTTTGTAGATAATACTCCCACAGGCCTCCCACACAGCTCCAGAACAGCCTCCTGAGTTTCTTCTTGTTGACAATGGCTCTGAACAGGGCTCTCCCTCAATCTTCCCCTCCCTGTGACTCCCCACTTTGGCTGATGAGTTGGGGGAAGGGGAGAGGAAAAGATTACATGAGGAGGTCAGTGCTCCATGACTTTCCAGTGCTCTGTTCACATCAGCTCCTCCCCAGCCCCTATCTTACTATCTCCTAACCAGGTTCCTGCCCCTTCCTGTATTTGGAAGTGGAGGGAGGATGTGGAAGGAGAAGACAGAAAGACCTGAGGGACTAGGTATAGATATAGAGATAAAAAGACTTGCTCAGGGTAACCATGCTTGTAGAAACTACATATCCCTACCTCTGCTTCCACATTTGTGAAACGAGTGTAAATAGCATCTACGCTGCCTATTTCACAGGGCTCCTGTAAGATTCAAAATCAGATAACATTAACATGATGTAAAAGTCACACATTGTCATAGGTACTTTAATTCTCCTAACAACCCTCTGAAGTAGTTATCCCCATTTCACAGATAAGAAAATTGAGCCCCACGAGGAAAATCACACGGCAAGTGGCAGAGCTATAATCAGACCTAGGTAGTCTGTTTCCCAAGTTGGTGGCATTGGTGCTATCAACCATGGCCTCAACCTGTCCTCAAATTGAGCTGACTCCCAAATAACATCCTCTCCTCAGTAGAATGCCTAAACGTCGCCCGGAGGGGCATAAATGAGCGGGTAGGGACGAGGTTACTTTGCAGCCCACTGCGGGGTTGGGGGTGAAGGTGGAGAACCTGATCTACAGACTCTTTAGGTTCATTCTTCCTGGGAGAGAGATTCCGGGATTCAGAGAACTGCGGGAGGAGGATGCTTCCTCCTTTTCCTTCCAAAGCACCAACTAATTTTAATACAGGTGTCTGAGCTTTGGCCCTCATCTCGGATAAAGGATAGGTGGAGCGGGGGACACTCCTTTCCGATGCTGGTGACTATGATGTGTTTCCTAGAGGGTTGGGGGTGCTGAGCCTCCCGCTTTACTCGTTCGGGAACAAATTGCTGTTTTGCCCCAGCGGCTCCTCTGGGCGCGGGCGGTTGCCACGCTCGCCGCAAACCGTGGGAGGGAGGAGGAGCGGCGCTACAGCGCCAGGCTGGGAGCATCGACGCAGCGCCGGAGACGGGCAGGAGACCGCCCCTCGCGCCCGGCTCGGCTCCGCCTGCCCGGCCCCTCCTCCCCACCCCCTCACCAGAGTGGGGCCCTACAGCCACCTCAACCCCCGTCCCCCGCAGCTCCCCCTTCAGCTCAGAGCGGACTTGAGGACTGAAAGGGGGCGGAGAGCGAGGAGGCTGGGTCTTCCTCCCTCCCCGCTCGCCGAGATCTACGCGCACAAGATTGGGAAGTTCTTCCAAGTCTGACGTCTACCTGTCCCCTGTATTTGCAACCTGACCCTTTAGCGCACCCTGGGAGCGGCAAAAGGCGACGAATAATAGACATAAAAATTTAGGGACGGGACATGGGATCTAGCTCCCCACACACACACACACACACACACACACACACACTCTTTACACCCCCGGGGCACGCACGGGGAGAGTCTGGACCTTCTAATTCCCTGCCAGCTCCTACCAACAGAGGCTTCTCCTCGATGCATTTTCCAGAGGTCGAGTTGAGGTTGAGAAAAGCTTAGGTGCGCAGAAGCTATGTTCAGACCGCCCCTCCCCAAGTCTCCTTTTATATTTCTCCTGTACAAATGACGCCTCTCAAGGGCCCCAACCTCCACCAACTGCCGGGCCTTCACCACCTCCGCTAGTTGCCCAGCTCCCTTTCCCATTACATTTTCCTCCGGGAATGCATCCTCTAAATTTTAGTCTAAAACACACCCCGCCTCCCCCAAGCTCTCCTCAGGTCCCTCCTGGGGAAGAGAGGCAGCGAGGCTCTCTGAGAACCCCCAGCTGCAGAGAAAGACACCTCACTCCTTCGACCGAGCAGCCCGAGCAGGACCAGGCGCTCGTCAGTGGTTCTCTGAGGGGGTGGGTTTGGGAGGCTCCAGTGGCAAGGGGTAGGAGGGCCGCCGCCTCCCCTACCCCCACCAAGGTCCCTAGGGGAGGGAGATCCCTCGGTGGGAGGCCTGTCCCTTTAAGGAGGCGGCCCTGCCTGGGTGTGCCCGGTCTCCATGGTTACCCCGGTGCAGGCGGCAGGCGCTGGAGGGAGGGAGGCTGCCGCTTCTCCCCGACAGACGGAGAAAGCTGCGGGGACCCGGCGCTCAGCCGAGCTCGAGCGGGAGCCGACCTGCAGCAGAAACGGGAGCCGCAGTCACCGCCGCCGCGAGCTCAAGGTGCTTAGAGCGCCGCGGGCGCGGAGCCCCGAGCCCAGGATTCGTGGGCGGCCAGAGAGCGAGGGGCCGCGCGCGATGCTCGGGGCCCCGACGGCCGGGACGCCTCCTCGCGCGCGGACGGCTGGAGGGGCCTGCAAGCCGGGGTTGGGCATTGCCCCCCGACGGCTGCGCTAGGGGGCGCGGGGCCCGGAGGAGGGCGGCCGAGTAGGGCTCCCTCCCCCGGCGCTGAGTCCCCGCGCCCCGGAGGGATGGGGCGGGCGGCCACGGCCGCCTAAAATGCCGGCCATGAGGGGACTCCTGGCGCCTCAGAACACCTTCCTGGACACCATCGCCACGCGCTTCGACGGCACGCGTGAGTCTGACCCTCGACTCTCCCGGACTAGCCGTTCCTTTCCAGGGTTCCTGCGGGTCCTGCACCCCACATCTCAGCCTGCCGCCCTCCTGCTCTCACCTTCCCTCCTTCCCCCAGATCCCCGCTTTTAGCTGGAACCACCGTCTCCTTCCAGAAGCCGTTTCACACAAAAGTTCAGAGTCAACACTGTCCCAGGCCAGGCGAAACGGCTAGAAGTCTCCGAGTTTGGGGCCTGGGATGCCATCTGTTCGCTGGGGCGCGGGGCGCGAACCCCGACCCATCCCAAACCTGAGTCTGGCGCTATCCCACCGACCACCTGGAACTGGCGGACTGGGGGATGAGGCGGGGGCGCGGTGCTCAGGAACCGCTTTGAGGGCTCAAAAAACAGATTTAGAAGAGATTTTAAAACGGAGATAGAGTAGGCGGGACCTAGGGGAGCACTGTTTGGTCAAGTTCACCTCACCGCATGAACCCACCAACCTAAACCCACGGACGGAGTCTGCTAGTACCTAAAAAATAGGTTGGGGACGCCCACCAAGACTGGGGAAGTTTGGAGAAGGAGACCTGAGCTTCTGGATTGTGAGTTCCCAGTCCCCGAGCACCGAGCACCGGGAAAGTCGTGAAAGCCCCTTCCCCCTTCCTCCTCCCTCACACTCGCCCCCAGTGAGGCTTCCCAGCCCACTGCCTAGTGACCTCCATGGTCTCTGTTTCCTGATAGGAATCGGGTGGGAACCCATCACTGAGCCCCCCACCCCCACCCCACCACACAAACACACAGGCTTCTCCATCTGCTTTGCTGTGTGCTTGGCTCCTGCAGCCTGCTGATTCAGCGCCCCCCCCACACACACACACACCCCAATACATTCCTGGCTCCAGGCTATGGTATTCAGCTACCATTCTAACACCCCCACTCTCAATCACATTCACTAATTCCTGAGCCAGGTCACCCAGCTGGGGCTCAAACAGAGAGTGCAGAATGGATAATGGCTTGGACTGCCTCCCAGTTCAGGTGGTTCTCAGTGGGAGGAGCCAGACAGCCAACTTGGGTACCTGGCTGGTGAATGAGCCTGGTAAAGGTAGGAGTGGGGCTGAGACTGGTCTAGAGCTGGTGGTGCAGTCCTCCTTTAGGCATTCCCAAACCTGCCCCTTACCCCAAGCTGTTCAGGACACACTACAGAGGGCATAATGCCCACACAGGGCTGCATTCACCAATCTCAGTGTTCACAACTGCCGATTCTTAAATGCACTCATACGCATACTACTAGGAGTGGGGTAGTGACACACTCATTCCTATTCATAAGCACCTCTGCCCTAACTCTGTCTATGCTTCCCCCAAACACACACATGCACACACACTCACACATAGACACTCACAAATACACATAGACACACAGAGTTTTGTAAAGCCTACATTTGGTTGCAGGCTTTTGAGAAAGAAGGGGTGATGGACTCTGGGCCTCTGTACCCCATGCCTACTCTGAGAGGTGCTCTCTTGCAGACAGTAACTTCGTGCTGGGCAACGCACAGGTGGCAGGGCTCTTTCCTGTGGTCTACTGCTCTGATGGCTTCTGTGATCTCACGGGTTTCTCCCGGGCTGAGGTCATGCAGCGAGGCTGTGCCTGCTCCTTCCTCTATGGGCCAGACACCAGTGAGCTCGTACGCCAGCAAATCCGCAAAGCCCTGGATGAGCACAAGGAGTTCAAGGCAGAGCTGATCCTATACCGGAAGAGTGGTGAGGGGCCACCTGGCTGGCTGGCCTTACATCTTTAGTCTCCCTCAGCCTGGCACCCATCCCATCCTTTGTCCCCACTTTCCATTATCATCTTTTCCATCTTCTCATCTCATCCCACTTTCTCACATCCCACCTCCTCTTCCTCCACCCCACCCCTGTCCCTGGCTCTCTTCTCTTTTATCCTTATCCCAGCCTAAGGCTCCACTCAGTTTCCCATCTTGAGTTTTTTACTGCAGCAGGAAAATGTCCCCATGTCAGCAAGAGAGATCTATGGACACACATATCTGATAGTCATCCCTGCTCTTCCTTGCCTTCCTCTGCCCTGTTTCATCAAGCCCTGTTCTAAGTGGAGTGAGCTGCTGCTCCTCTCCCAGGATTCTGCTTGTATCTCAGCCAGGGGTGTCATTGGTGCCTCTGTCTCCTTGGGCAGGGTGGAGAATGGGAGCTGGGCTGAGTTTGTCTTTGTGCCCAGGGCTCCCATTCTGGTGTCTTCTCGATGTGATACCCATCAAGAATGAGAAAGGGGAGGTGGCCCTCTTCCTGGTCTCTCACAAGGACATCAGTGACACCAAGAACCGAGGGGGCCCCGATAAATGGAAGGAGACAGGTGGGTGTTGGTGAGGCCTTTGATTTAGCTGCTATGACTGGGGTGTTGAGTACCTGAGGCCTGAGCTTGTGGGTCCCCTCATCCACTCACACTTCTTAACTCCTACTCTGCTTTCTGAGAGGCCTGTGCTGCTCTCCTCTCTACATGCCCGGGTATAGAAAGCTTGTTTCCACATAGGCAGGTGGAGACACAGGAAGAGTTTTGAAGTCAGCTTTACTAATAAACTGAAGGCAAAGAAATTCCACTAGTGCCTGTGAAGTTCCATTTTCTGACCAATTAGTGAGATGGAGCACAGCCACTCCCCGACACCCGTGCCTTTTCCTCACAGAAACCTGACTATGGAGCCCTAACCAAAGCCCTCTTTTAAGTCCTTGGCATCCAACCCCTCTTGTATCCTCCCAAGGGAAGTTCCTTGGACAGCTCACCAAGCTGTTATCTGAACCTGCTCCAAGGCCTCTTTGCCTCTTGGGGATACTGAGTACTCTCCATTCTCTACTCCCCCACCCCCAGGCCCAGGTAGGCCTCTCCACAATGTAAGTCCTCAGTGGTCCCTGTACCTGGACCCTGGGCTCCTTCTCTGAGCTTCTGCAGTTCTGCCTGATGGCTTTCTTCTCACTCTGCACGTCCCCAACCCCTGGGAACCACCTCTCACCTCCATTCCCAGGCTTTTCTCTGTGGAGATTTTCTCTTGCCTTGCTTTGTTCTAAACCTTCTCCTGGAAGCAGATGCTGGGAGTAGTGTCTGTAAGCATGTATAGGATTGCCCATTTCTGGGGTTGGCCAGTGACCCTAGGAAGTGAGGAATGCCAGAGCCCCCATCTCTAAACAGGTTGACTAGCCAATGAGCCAGACCTGTCAATGGGCCTGCAACTGGTGTCCTATAGCCAAGATTCTCCCGCCATCATCCTCATGGGCCTCTCTTCTTTTGCAGGTGGTGGCCGGCGCCGATATGGCCGGGCAGGAGCCAAAGGCTTCAATGCCAATCGCCGGCGGAGCCGGGCTGTGCTCTACCACCTGTCTGGGCACCTGCAGAAGCAGCCCAAGGGCAAGCACAAGCTCAATAAGGTGGATTGAGCACTAGGGTGTGTGCCTGGGGGTCGGGGCAGGATAAGGGCAGGCTGAGGAGTTAGAGGTGGGAACTGAGCCTACCACAGAATGTCCAGGGGGCTGCACAGGCCCTACCAGCACTTTGGGGGTTGTGACTGAAAGAGGGACTGTCATATGCCTGATCCATCAAAGAGATGGAGGAGAGTCTTAGTCCTGGGGTCAGATGGGCTTTGGCTCAATTCTGGCTCCTCCCCTAAGCAGCTGTGTGACCTCCCTGATCCTTAGTCTTCTGATCTATAACATGGGGACTCTAAAGCCTACATCAGAGGTTGCTTTGAGAATGCAGGGAGGGGAAGGAGGTGGATGCCTGTCCTGGACCCCATCCAAACTCAGCTTGTATCAATTTCCTATCCTCCCTGCCTGGACCTGCCCTGTCTTACTAAGGGGGTATTTGGGGAGAAGCCAAATTTGCCTGAGTACAAAGTAGCCGCCATCCGGAAGTCACCATTCATCCTGCTGCACTGTGGGGCGTTGAGGGCCACTTGGGACGGCTTCATTCTACTTGCCACTCTCTATGTGGCCGTCACCGTGCCCTACAATGTGTGTGTGAGCACAGCTCGGGAGCCCAGCACCGCCCGGGGTCCTCCCAGCATCTGTGACCTGGCCGTGGAGGTCCTCTTCATTCTTGGTAGGTGCCCTCTGTGCCTCCCACCCCACCCCATGCCAGGTGCCTCTCAGGCTTTGATGAGAATAGTCTGCATGACTATAGTGCCCCACAAGTGTCCCCCTTGCCCTCCTCTTCTTTGTGACCTGTGGGCTTTGAAATCAGGCCTGGGTTCCAAATGTGTGTCTACCACTAATGAGTTATGTGACCCTGAGCCAGTCACAGCCTCTCCAAGCCTCAGTATCTCCCTCCATCAAATAGGAATAGCAATGCCCACCTTTTAGAGTTACTGCAGGCCAAGGGCTCAGGACAGTGTCAAATACTGAGCAGGTGCCCAATAAAGAGCAGCTCCTCTCCCACCCATGCCGACTCCCACCCGGACATTCCGCAGACATCGTGCTGAATTTCCGTACCACGTTCGTGTCCAAGTCGGGCCAGGTGGTATTTGCCCCCAAGTCCATTTGCCTCCACTATGTTACCACCTGGTTCCTGTTGGATGTCATCGCGGCCCTGCCCTTCGATCTGCTACATGCCTTCAAAGTCAACGTGGTCAGTATGGCTGGGCAAGGTGGGCTTTAGGGTGGGGTGGCTGATGCTGGCCCAGGGGTGACCACCATTTCTCCCCCGCCTCAGTACTTTGGGGCTCACCTACTGAAGACTGTGCGCCTGCTGCGCCTGCTGCGCCTGCTCCCACGGCTGGATCGCTACTCGCAGTACAGTGCGGTGGTGCTGACCCTGCTCATGGCCGTGTTCGCCCTGCTGGCCCACTGGGTGGCCTGCGTCTGGTTCTACATTGGCCAGCAGGAAATTGAGAGCAGCGCATCTGAGTTACCTGAGATCGGTACTGGAAGCTCCCTGGGGAAGTGGGTGTGCGTACATATCTGCCGAGGAATGTGTCTACTCGAATGTGCTTATGTCAGGGAAATGAGAGTGCAAGCATGTATCTGTCAGGATATGTTTGTGAGCTCATACAGTGTCAGGTATGTGTGTGTGTCTATGCATGTATCACAGGAACGTCTGTGCAAGTAGACCTGAATTTGTGAGAAGAATGTGGGGGCTGGTGTGTGTGTCTGTGTGTGTGCGCAGGTGTGCGACAGAGCCACCACCTCACAGTAGGCCTGTTCTCCATCAGCCAGGTATTATGGAGAAAGCATGGTGGACTGCCTAGGGGAGTCCTATTAACCCATTAATGACCTCCTGTGGCCAAACTTTTGTCAGTTTTTTGAGCCCCTGCCCAGCTGGGAACCCCACCCCTCTCAGGAGAAGGTTGCACAGGAAGCCACTGCCCTCTAGGGTTGCTCTGAAGCCTGGCACTTTCTTACCACCCTCTCTAAGCGCGTTTCCCACCACTTTGGCTCCCAAGGCTCCTTCCCCACTCTTGTCATCTCCAGGCTGCATCTCTCTCAGGTGCTTCATAGCCCTCCTCCAGACTAAAATACAGCCTTTTTCAGTTCCATCAGTGTCTTCACTCTCCTTCATTTCACCTCCACTTTCAAAACTCCTCCCTCTGCTTACTTCCCACTCATATCTTAACAAATGCTAGGAGGGCTTCCACCTCCCTCTCTCATCCTAAAATGTCACCCAGAAAGTTACAGTGACCTTCTTGGGCCAAACCCTTGTCCCCTTAAACTCCCTGTAGCACCTGACCCTACTAACCACACTCCTTCTAAATGTTCGGCCTCTCTGCCCTGGCCTGGGCCTCCTCCTGCCCCAGCCCCTCCCAGTTCCAAGCTTTCCTCTGATCTTTCCTCCCCGCTCACCTGGTTCTCCCTTAGTGATTCTACTGGATTCCTATGTGAATATCTCAGCATCTATCCTTCCTCTAACTCGAAACCATTTTATTTCAACCATTTCTAATTCTCCATACTCGCAGCTCCAAAATTTAGCCTCTTAGGCTCTCCAGCTCTCTGGCAACTTCCTCCTCTTAGGCTCTCCAGCTCTCTGGTAACTACCGGGTAGCTGGCCTTTAGCATGTATTTCCAGTCAGTGGGCAAGAGACCAGCTGCTCAGATGTCCTCTTATGACTTCCCGCTCCTTGGCGGAGTCCAGGTCGACCTTAGAAAGCCACTCTAATCAGTTCCCAGGGATGAGGAGGCTCTGTGAATGATCGCTCCTTTGCCAAGCCCACAGAGACAGGTGTGTGGCCCAGAGGGCCCACCTGGAGAGTTCCCAAGTGCTCTAGTTGCCAAGCACACAGATGTTCCAGGCAGTGTCAGCTCCTTGGCACTTGCCCTTCCCAGAGGGAGGCTGCGGTGGAGGCTGCTCTTGGGCTCAGATGGCCACCCAGCAAACATAGTCAGAGCGCTGAGAGATGGATAATAATGACAGAAACCTCTGCCCTCACAGTGAGCCAAGACACCAAATTCCTGGCTCAGTTCCCCTACCCTAAAACAGGAGTCTATGTGGCTCCTTTGTTCTCGCCACTTCACAGGGGCTGCAGAGCTGACATTAGGAATGCCTTTGGCTCCCCAGAGGGCTCTGGGCTCTACATGGAGACCATGAGGATCTGGGAGGTTCGGCTGACTATTTTGCAGATTTACATGGTAATTTTTGCACCCTTGAACCATAAGTTCTAGAGTGCTTTTGTTTTATTTGGGTCTGGTACTAGTTCACATTTGGGGAGTTTCCAAATTCTTCACATCATCACCTGCCCATTCTTTCTCCAGGGAAACTCGCCTTCCACCTGGGTTGGAGCCACACCCAGACCTCCCAAAGTCTGGCCTTGGAAGGATGTCCATAGGTGGCCTGGCTCTGTGGAAGGGACCTTCTCATAACTTCCTTGTCTGGGTTCCACTGCTCCACGGCCCATGGTGTGGACAGAGTTCCTGCCCCAGAACAGCTTCTGCCAGCCTGACCCTCTCCACATACAGGCGCCTTCCCACCACCAGGCGCTCCTGGGGCAAGAGTAGCTGCTGCTCCAGCCCAAGACAGACAGGAGAGGTCCCTCTGCCACCCTCCCCTCATCCTCCTGCTTTCTGCTCTCCTCACCAGGCAACTGGCTTCACCTCTTGCCCAATTAACTAATGACTGAGAAGTTTTGCATATTCCCCTGCATTCTCACAGAATACCTCAAGTAACAAGAGGGGGAGTCCTTACCTTGGCTCGGGCCTTATCACAGCCCCAAAAATTTCTTAGCCTGGAATTTGATGTCCCAATGTGTACCTCCATTCTAGCTAAGCAGAGCTGCTTGCCTATACTTGTCTTTATCTCAAGGTTTGGCTAATGCCTTTTTCTAAATCAGGAATGACTCCGCTCAGTTTATTTGTATCAAAACTACCCATCCTCTGAGACCAAGCACAGATGTCCCTTTTTCCAGGAAGCCTTCTATCCCTAGCCTTATAGCATGTTGGTTTGAGCCTCATCATGTGGTACTTGGGCCTTATTTACCTCTGAAATGTAACTTATACCCTGCAGCAAGCTCCTGTGGGTTCCCCCAGCTCTTGGTCTATGCATATACATCAGGTTGCCGAATATTGTGTGGGTGAGAAAAGGGGAGTCCGTATCACAGGGGCCAGCATATGCAAGGTGTTTGGGAGAATGTGGAGCAAAAAGGCTAGGATGTGTTGAGGTGGGAAAGGGAGAGTGAATGTGTGTGGGGGGGTCTCACTGCAGCCTGTGATCCTAAGCCCACTCTCAGTACTTACCCTCTGTATCTCCATTCTATATCAGCAATATGCTCTCACTCCCTTGCTCCCCATGGCCCCCAGCTCTGCTGTGACCCCTAGGACCTCTGCAGGCCCAGGAAACCCCCATCTAATACTCTATGATGCCCATAACCCTCCAGCTAGACTCAGAGTGGCTGCAGGCAGCCATGGGATCCTGAGAAACCCCAGTTCACAGCCCTGTCTTCTGCCAAGGCCAGCCCAGAGAATGTGGGGTTAATGGGGAGACTGGGCTGATCTTTGGCCTCCACCTGGAGGCCCAGGCTGGCTGTGTCTGCATGTGTGCTGAGGGCCTCTCTATGTGCACAGGTGCCTGCCCATCTTTGGCTTTTGAGTGGCCTCACCTGTGTGCTTATGTACATGCAAGTGTGTTCCCTCCCCAACCTGGGTGCCATTGTAAAAAGCACCTGTGTATCCTTATTTAGCTCCAAAGTGTGCACAGGTCTTTTCTGTTTGAGTGGCTATGGCTGTGTATCTGAGAATGTTCACATATGCATATCCTTGTGCTTTCAACTATGCGGAGCACGTATATATAGCCTTGATGGTGTGTATGTGCATGTCCACGTTGCTGTGCTTGAGAACCTGTGTGAGGCTGGGTGATTGTAGGGAAGGAAGAGGCTGAATGGGAGGCAGCTTTCTGGAGCAGGTGAGCTCAGAGAAAGAGCAAGAGAAGCCTGGGTAGACAAGGCAAAGGAGGTGGCCTCACCCATCCAGCCGTGGGGACTATTGCGATTAGTGCCAGCTGTGGGGAAGAGGGCACAGTGCTCCTTCATCCTCAGCACCAGTTGATGTTGGCTGGGGAGATGACAGTCTCAGCCTGATCTTCATGTGCTTCTCTTGCTGAGGGCTGAGGGGGTGGAGAGAGGAGTGCTGGGCTTGCACAGAAGGAAAGTGGTGGGAAGCTGTGGGGTTAGATTTGTATCCACATATCCCCTACCCCAGGGCTACCAGCAGGTACACCTGCACCCAGCGTGGCAGTGCTGTCCTGCTGACTCAGGCCCACCCGCCCTCTCTTCAGGCTGGCTGCAGGAGTTGGCCCGCCGACTGGAGACCCCCTACTACTTGGTGGGTCGGAGCCCAGATGTAGGGAACAGCTCTGGCCAGAGTGACAACTGTAGCAGTGAGGCTAACAGGACGGGTCTGGAGCTCCTGGGCGGCCCCTCGCTGCGCAGCGCCTACATCACCTCCCTCTACTTCGCACTCAGCAGCCTCACCAGCGTGGGCTTCGGCAATGTGTCCGCCAACACGGACACCGAGAAGATCTTCTCCATCTGCACCATGCTCATCGGTGGTAAGGCCTGCCACTCTCTGGACTCACTCCCAGACTTCTGGCCCCAGGCGGCCCCTCCCTCCCCACCCCTCCCAGGGTCCCAAGGTTTTTCCCAGAGGTTCTTCCGCTTTAGGGAGCCCAAGGAACTCGAGCCCAGGGCCGGGAGAGCCCACCTGGCTGCAGGACTCCATGCCACACAGTGGCGCATGCGCCTTGGCTAGGAGCCGGTGGGGGATGTGGGGTTAGGACAGATATGTCTGTCCAGCATGGTGTCAGGCTGGGCCAGGCCAGTCCTGGAGGTGACCCCCTCTCACCACCCTCCCCAGCCCTGATGCACGCGGTGGTGTTTGGGAACGTGACGGCCATCATCCAGCGCATGTACGCCCGCCGCTTTCTGTACCACAGCCGCACCCGTGACCTGCGAGACTACATCCGCATCCACCGCATCCCCAAGCCCCTCAAACAGCGTATGCTCGAGTACTTCCAGGCGACCTGGGCCGTGAACAACGGTATCGACACCACAGAGGTGCGCAGGACTCCCAGACTGGCCCTTCCAGACTTCACTTCCTCAGAAGTGGGCTGGGGGACAAGGAATGCAGAATTCTGGCCTTTCTGTCTTTGCTCTCTCCTGGGGGGACAGCAGCATGGAAGAGAGGGCTTGAAGGCCCCTCTCTATCTTTGTTAGGTCTCGAGGAGGTGCTAATAGAGGGGGTAAAGTGATTGAGAGGGAAACAGAGAACCCTCTCACTGATTGGAAACCGTGGGGCTGGCTGGAGACTGTCTCCTTTCTGCCACCCCAACCCCACTCCTTCCACCTGCAGCTACTGCAGAGCCTCCCAGATGAACTTCGTGCAGATATTGCCATGCATCTGCACAAGGAGGTCCTGCAGCTGCCCCTGTTTGAGGCAGCAAGCCGTGGCTGCCTGCGGGCTCTGTCCCTGGCTCTGCGGCCTGCCTTCTGCACACCGGGCGAGTTCCTCATCCACCAAGGCGATGCTCTGCAGGCCCTCTACTTCGTCTGCTCCGGCTCCATGGAGGTGCTCAAGGGCGGCACCGTGCTTGCCATCCTAGGTTTGTGAGAACGGGAGAGAGGGTTCAAGGGCTTGTGGGAGGCAGATGGTCCCATCTGCAGAAACCCTAGAGTGGAGACCCAGGCAAGACCACCAGGGAGAAACAGCCAGGATGGAGTCAGGAGTAGCCGTGGAGCCCTGGGCAAAGCTTAGAGCTGACCCAGTGACCACAAGGTGGCAATACAGGGAGGTTGAACCAATCTTGGGGGTGTTGGATCTGAGGGTGGTGGCTGGAGTGAGCTGAGGACCAGCCTTTAGTCTCTAAGGGGACAGAAGAGAGCAAGAGGAAATTTAAATGCTGAGGATGGACGTACTGGAGAGAATGTTCAGATAGGGCTGGAAAAGGGAGGAATGGAAGTTATCCTTGTGGGGCTTCCACTACCACTCGGCTGCAGAAAGGAGAGAGGCTACTTTCAAAGGATAGATGACAAAGCGGTCCCAGGGACAGCAGAGCTCAAACTCAGTGTGTATACCCCTTTCTTGGCAAGAGAAAGAGATGAAGATGAAGGATCCATTCCCTAGACAAAGGAGAGATTGCAGTTTTGGATTCAGCATCTTAATTTAATAGTGCTGACCCCAGGGTCTCACAGAGAGGCTAGCTGTGTCCCTTATACCTTCATTTCAAGCAAACCTCAAAACCCAGGGGGAGGAACTATTGTCATTTTCATTTTGTATAGAAGGAGACTGAGGCTCCCAGGGGTTAATGAATTGGTAGGCTGGGGTTAGAGCTAGTCTTCTCAACTCCAAATCTCAATCTTCATACCTTGTGCTCCCACGCGCTCTGCCCTGGTGGAGACTGTGCACTGCAGAAAGAGCTTTGTTTCAGGATGAATGGAAGCACAGAACATTCGAGCCCTCTAGGAAATGCAAGGCGCAGGGCTACGGAGTGCTTGGACTGTGGGAGGCTGTCAGCAGTGACCCCAGAGGGTGGGAACATTGTGATCTGGTTGGGTAATTGAGGGCCTTGCACCTGGGACAGAGTGGGACAGAAAGGAGGTGGCACCCCAGTCACAGTGGAATCTTCAGGTAGCCAAATGCTTGTCAACTCACTGTGGGGACAGGTGATGCCTGGAAGAACTATGATGTGTCACTAACATGGAGAATCAGGAAGACCAGATCCTCAGCAGCTACTGTGTGTTCATCCTTTCACCCTCAAGGAGGATGATGTTCTGACAGGAAACAGGAGAAAGAAGTATCATCAAGAGGTCTCGAAGCTGTGAGAGGCAAGACGCTGCTATGCCCTTCACTTTTCGTCATTCAGGAGTCTGGCTTCTGGACCTAGATGCAGTTTATACCAGGACTCTAAGCACACAGAGTTATGGCCACTCACATATGGCTGGCAATCCTTGAAAAATTATGGAGAACTGGAGAGATTCAGAAAGACATAAAGACAGATTTTAACAATTGCAGACTGGTCACTCCAAAGCAAGATTGTCAAGGAGATTATTAAACAGATAGTTTCAGGTCAGCTGAGGAAGCGGTGCGGCTAGGAGCTGGCATGGCTCCTGCAAGAACATCTCTTCACTGATACCAGGCACCAGGTCTCAGAATAGCCACATTCAGTATTAAGATGGAGCCTCAAGAATGGCCACCACTATCTGCCCTGGGCTTTTGCCTCTGGAATATTCTCAGCATTGGAACTTATACCACCTTTGGTCCATCCTGGCCTTGCTCATAAATTCTGAATGAACTGTTCCTCTGTTGACTTGGAGGCTCTGAGTGCCCTGAGAATGCTTGGTTCCCCATGACCTGGTTTTCTGCTTCGCCTTCACCCTATTCCTTACCTGCGAAAGTTTAACATCCAGGTGCCTCCTGCCTGCTCCTGACAGCTAAGGTTCACTATGCATCTAGCACTGTTGATTCTGGCCCCTCCTTCTGTGTATGACTGACAACAAAGCGTGTGCAAAGTCAGTTGTCAGGGAGGAAGAAGAGAAGACAGAGAGGTGGACAGGGCAATGGTTCTGGGGAGATTTTAAAGGGCTTGATGAGCTGAGTTGGAGGCTCTGGCTGAGATGCCAGCCTGAAGGGTGGTCTCTGATCCCCGAGACCAGTGGCACAGAACTGAGTCCTTGGTCCTGTTCTATTTCTTGTTCTTATCTTGCTTATCCTATTTCTACATGACATACAAGGAGAGAGAGCTCATTCATCAGATGATCACAGTGAAATCTCAACAGCTCTCAGAAGGGACCAGAAAGATGGCCTGAAACCAAGAAAATAAGATTAAACAGTGATGCTTGCTACTTCTAAGTTTAAGCAAAAGTCCGTGCACATTTAGACTTCTGCTGGCAGTATGAGGCAGCCCATGGCGGGGATGGCAGTGATCCATCTTATTATTTAAGGATAAGGAAACACTTTCTAATCTTGTAAACTGTCTAGCCATGGGTTGAGCTGACTTGTGAGGGCAGTGAGTGCTCTGCCAAGCCCCAATGGCATGCCATTCCTGTAGAGAAGAATCTGCAGGGGACTCTTGTCGGGTTGGGAGGGAAGGAAATGAACTTTGATCGTTTTATGTATCAGGCACTTTATCTCCACTAATTCATTTCATTCTCTCCATGTCTGAGATCAGAGACACCATATCAGAGACACTATTGCTTCTAAGACACACATTTTTTTCCTTACCATTTAACATCTCTGAGATCTGGCGGGATAGACTCTGATTCTGTTCTACAATCTCTGTCAGCCAGGTGGCAGCCTTAGCTGGACGGTGGGAAAACTCTCTATTGACACCTGCTGGTAAATCAAGAAAGTACCACAGCCTCAGTTTAATACAAGATCAAGGAGAAAAGCAATGTGGGCTTGACATTTTCACTGTGCCACACAGGGCACTAACCTGTTAATTCCACACACTGCTTCCAGATAAGCTACACCTGAATCACCACACAGGCTGGAAAAACATTAGATATTATGATTCTGTAGGTAAGGATGGGGCCCGGGAGTCTGATTGGTTTAACTTTTCCACAGGATGCTGATTCCCAGGCATGCTGGGAGCTGCTAGAATTGGTGACTACCCAGTCGTTTCCGAGCTAAAATTGGATGTGTTTCTGCACAGCAGCTTTGATTCAAAATGTGCTTGAGTGCCTGGGTCACAGTGTTTTTCACCCCAAACCTGTCTTGAAGAGCCAGCAAGGCAGACAACAGGATCATTCAGGGCCAGGGCCCCTCTGCTTCTTTGTGTCTTGGCTTTCAGGCCCCATAGTCGGGGGTCAGGCTCACCCATGAGGAAAGCTCAGCAGCCTTCTCTCAACTTCCCTTTCTAATGGCTAAAGGGCAGGCTCGTTAACCTCTGCTTCCTCTCCCTAGGGAAGGGTGATCTGATCGGCTGTGAGCTGCCCCGGCGTGAGCAGGTGGTCAAGGCCAATGCCGACGTGAAAGGGCTGACGTATTGTGTCCTGCAGTGTCTGCAGTTAGCTGGACTGCATGAGAGCCTAGCACTGTACCCCGAGTTTGCCCCATGCTTCAGCCGGGGCCTCCGAGGGGAGCTCAGCTACAACCTGGGTGCTGGAGGAGTCCCTGCAGAGGTGAGGATACTGGTACATGCATGGTGGGGGCTAGGGTGTCAGGGAGCCTGGTAAGGTGTGCAAAAGCCAGGGTTTGCAGAGCTACTGTATAAGCAAATGATCTGGGTGAATCCCCTCTACATATGGTGGTGGGGTCCACACTTTCCCTGCCCCTTCATACTCACACTCTGTCCTTTAGAGCCCAGCCATGCTTGGCTATCTGAGGCAGCCTGGCCCTTCCAGAGAGGTCTTAGGGGAGGGCAGCTAAATCTACTAGTACCAGAAAAAGAGCCTGCAGGCTGAAGACGAGGCATGGCACCAGTGGGGAGGGGTGGGCAGGGCCATGCACAGTCTTCCAGGTCACTGCATCTCCCCAGCTTCTTCATGGTGAAACAAGACTGCATTGAGGGGCTTGGATTTTTCTGGTTTATGTCACCAATTCCAAACCAGTTTTTAGTATGTTCTCTTGGATAGTTGTTAGCCTGGAGGACCAAGCCACACTTGGCTAGAATTTTGAGGGGCAGCGAATGTCTCCAGGGCTTGGTGGCTTTATGGTGGCAGCAGAAAAGCAGCGTTCCCCCCACCACACACACATGCTGAGCCTCTTCCTCTAAAGGATAGGATACACTGGGCACCCTTTTTAACAAAAATGGCTCCTCTCTTCTAGGGAGATGAGGCCAGGGTGGGGAAGGTGAGTGGGACACAGTAAGGGCTATCCATGTGGGTTCCCTGTCCCCTACTATCCCCAGGCGGACACCAGCTCCCTGAGCGGCGACAACACCCTCATGTCTACGCTGGAGGAGAAGGAGACAGACGGGGAGCAGGGCCCCACAACCTCACCAGCCCCAGCTGATGAGCCCTCCAGTCCCCTGCTGTCCCCAAGCTGTACCTCCTCTTCCTCGGCTGCCAAGCTGCTATCCCCACGTCGGACGGTGCCCCGGCCCCGGCTAGGGGGCAGAGGGCGGCCTGGCAGGGCAGGAGCTTCGCAGGCTGAGGCTGGCCCCTCTGCTCACCCTCGGAACTTAGAGGGGCTGCGACTGCCCCCTGTGCCATGGAATATGCCCCCGGATCTGAGCCCCAGGTGAGCAGGCCCAAAGCTACTACACTGTGGCAGAGATGGTGGTGATAGGGCTGGAGCTCTGGCCAGGCACATCCTGTCCTGAATGCCTATCCTTCCCTCCTAAACTCTCCTAGTCTCCTCCCGGAAAGCTCACTTGACTTCTCCACCTCCTTGCTGCCCTGCTGGGGTGTACACTGCTTAGATCTCTCTTGCTGTTTCATGACTCAAGCTTGGATCCCCAGCGAAACTGCAAGCTCCAAGGGGAAGGGGCCTCATGTAATCTTTCTCTTGGGCCCCCTTGCCCAGCTCTTGCAGACGCTGTGTGAGAACACTGGGGCATTTTGTCCAAGGAAACCTGGCAGTGGCTACCCATCTGTTAATTTATTGTCCTGGCACCTGTGTCCACAGGGTAGTAGATGGCATTGAGGATGGCTGTGGCTCTGACCAGCCCAAGTTCTCTTTCCGTGTGGGGCAGTCTGGTCCGGAATGTAGCAGCAGCCCCTCCCCTGGACCAGGTACTGGGGCCTGGGTCTGGGGGGAGGTTGGCAGAGCAGTCCCTTTGCCCTGTGAACCTCTGAGAAATCGGCAGGATATAGATTTTTCCTAGAAGCCCTCTTGCCCTCATCTACCTGCATGGTCTGGCCAGGGAGTTTTGTGAGGACTAACACCTTGGTGTTGGAAAGTAGCTGGGAAGGGGGTTTGGGTCTCTACTGTCAGCTCTCTAGCAATGCTACTTTGGTTCTTGCCCCAGCTTCTAGTCTGTAAAATGGTTGTTGTATATGTTAAATATGATAATGTTGCTAAGACCCTTAGCACAGAGTCTGGCTCAATGGGAAGATAAAGGGCTGTGGAAGCAGAGTTGAAAATGGCCCCCAGCAATGCCAGGGAGCCCCCAGAGTGGACCCAGGAGTGTCCATGTCCCTAGAGGATAGAACAAGAGACAGGCATAGAAAGCAGCTTCCCAAGAAGGAAAGCGTGAGGCAGTGTGCCTGAGGCCCCTTGGCAGTTTGAGAATTCAGCAACTTGAGCAAGGCTGCAAGTGGCCCTTCCTGACATCAGGTCCTGCCAGACCAGTGTGGTCTGTGCTATCTTGGGAACAGGCATGGACCCTATGCTACCTCCTTTTACTAGCCCTGGCTAGTAACCCCATCTTACTGTCCACAGAGAATGGCCTGCTCACTGCCCCCCTCGGATCCAGCGAGGTGAGGAACACAGACATGCTGGACAAGCTTCAGCAGGCGGTGGGTGAGGGGCAAGGTAGAGGCAGGGAGGGGAGAGGGGCCCTGCTGTTGTGTAAGGTCCCGATTTTGACTTCACCCTTCTCCCTTCCCACAGGTGATGGAATTGTCTGAGCAGGTGCTACAGATGCGGGAGGGATTGCAGTCTCTGCGCCAGGCTGTACAACTCATCTTGGCACCCCATGGGGAGGGCCTGTGCCCTCAGGAGTCAGGAGAGGGACCGTGCCCTGCCAGCACCCCTGGGCTACTGCAGCCTCTGTGTGTGGACACTGGGCCGTCCTCCTACTGCCTGCAGCCCTCAGCTGGCTCTGTCTTGAGTGGGACCTGGCCTCATCCTCGTCCGGGCCCCCCTCCCTTCGTAGCACCTTGGCTCTGGGAGCCCCCAGCATCTCAGAGCTCCCCCTGGCCTCGAGCCACAGCTTTCTGGACCTCCACTTCTGACTCAGAGCCACCAGGCTCAGGAGAACTCTGCCCTGAGCCCAGCATACCTGGCTCACCACCCCCTGAGGAAGGAGCTAGGACTGGGCCCTCAGAGCCTGTGAGCCAGACTGAGGCTACCAGCACTGGAGAACCCCCACCAGGGTCAGGGGGCTTGGCCTTGCCCTGGGAGCCCCATAGCCTGGAGATGGTGCTTATTGGCTGCCACGGCTCTGGCACAGTCCAGTGGACCCAGGAAGAAGGCACAGGGGTCTGACTGCCAGCCTCAGAACTCAGTGTTGCCAGACATGTTGCCCTCTGCCGCTCTACCCAACTTCTGGAAAGAGGAAAGATGGCAGCCACCCCCAGGGACACCAGGCTGCCCACTGGCTCAGGGTAGCAAGCCTAAGAGCCAACGCAGCCCTGGTCCTGGGCTCTCATGGAGGGTGGGCTATAGCCTCAGGGGCAGGCCCCAGGCTAGGAATCTTTGGGCCCCTACTTTTGGGGCCCCTCCTCAGCCTGATCCTCTGACCTCCTAGTGTCCCTCTGCAGGCTGGTGGACAGAGGCATGAAGCAAGGAGGGGTTCTGCCATCTCCCTGCATGTACCCCTGCCTCACCTGTCCCCACATTTTTTATATTAAAAAATAATAATAATAAAAGAAACTACTTTTGAACTCAGTGCTTTTTATTTACAAAAGAAAATAAAAGTCTGAAGCTAATCCGCTGGAGACACAAAAAGTAGGGATCTGAGGAAAAAGGGGAAGGTGGTCTGCAGAGAGAAGGGGAGGAGCTCTGGCTCTAAAGCAGCTGCAGGGTCCCAGCCTCTAGGGGCTTCCTGAGGGCCAGCCCAGCCCCTCCACAGAAGCTCTGATCAATGGGCCATCTGTGGGTCTCCTGCTGCTCAATCTGATTTTTCCAGGAGCTTGAGTTCCCAGCTCCAAGAAGCCGGAATGGCAGGGGAAACTAAGGCCAGGGAGAGCCCATGGGTTCTGCTTCCACTCCTCACTGTGGCATGATCTTGGCAGCCTCCGCCCGGATAAGGGCAATGAGGTCCTGGTTAATAAGGAAGACGAATCGCAGGCTGGCAATCTGTGGGTGGGACAGAAGAGTGGCTGAAGACAGAGGTGGGACTGGGGATGAGGCCCACATACTAGCTCCCTAAGCCCCAGGTCTCATTGTGGCCTCTCACCTTCCTCCTAGCTTACCTCCACCACAGAGTTGTTGCTGAGGCGCCATTTGGAGCCACACAGCACGGGCCTTCCATCGATGTAGATGGGCCGCCGGCCCTCATTGGCAATGAAGAAATCACCATTGTTTTTCAGTTTTATGACACCTATGGGAAGAGAGAGGAAAAGGGGATGATGGGATGGGGGAAGGCCAGAAAAGAGCCGAAACCCCTCATGTACCCTCTCTGCTTCCTGGGGAAGGGCTAGAAGGTGCCCTTGAAATGCCAGCTCATCAGCCCCAGCTGGTCCTTGAGAGTTCCTATGGAGAACAAGCCCCAGGGCTGGATAGGGCAGCAAAAAGCCAGGAGGAACGGCCTTTCATGGCTTCTTGATGGTACCTTGCTTCCGGGAGATCTTCCAGGCTGGACCCTCCAAAGACAGGTCCACGTCAATCTGGTTATCCTTGGTTGCTCTGCCCAGGGTAATCTAGGAGAATGGGGTAGATGAGGCCTGGCACCTAAGGACTAGGGGAAGAGTGCATAGGCCAGGGAAAGATGAGAAATCAGGCACCAGACATAGAGCACTGAGAGGATTGACAGAGGGGGAAAACCTAGGAAGGGGAGGTGGGGTTGGGCTGGGCTGGGCCTGCCTTACCTCTCGTGAGCGCATCAGGTACCGCACCATGCGACCCCGTAGCACTGCCAGTGTCTGGTTGTCAAAGTCCGGAGAGCTCATGCCTGGGGGAGAAGCAGTTCATGTGGGGAAGAACCCACCCTTAGGGCTCCAGGGTGGAAAGGAGGAGGAGCCAGCATAAGGTCTACTGAGGGAAAGGGGTCAGGCCAGGAAAGGAGGGTGCACTCAGCCAGGCAAGGGCTCAGGGTAGGGCAACGAGAGTTGAAGCGTGCCCCTCATGGTCCTCTGGCCTCCTCACCTGTGATGCTATCTACTAGCACCTGCCACTTATGCAGTTCCTGTTCCAGCTGCCGAATCTCTCGCTTCTGGCGCCGGTCAGCCACTGTCAGCTCTGGGGTGAGATGGGGTGGTAAGGAGGAACACTCTAAGGTCACCAGCACCTTGTACTGGTCCTCTCTGTTCCAGCAAGAGCTTCTACCCCCTCACTGACCTTACCAGGGCACACTCACCATGTTCCAGGACCTCATCTCGCATATCCCTGGGGGGCAAGAAGAAACAGGATGGCTGAGGTTCTGCTTCTAGCTCATTTGCTATCACCATCAGGTGTTCCTCTGCTTACGAGAGCCTCCTCTTGCCTCCTTCCCAGGAGTGGGAATGTATGTGGGGGTAAGGTACCCTGGGGGTAAGGGGAGCTCAGGAGGGAGACTAGGTGCCATTAGCTACCACTGGAACTTGAGGCTGAGACTGGGCTAGGCTCTGTTCCCTGCAGCAGGAGATGTAAGTCTGGGTGGCCCAGCAGCTCTGCTCCTAGGCGACACTCAGCTCTGCACCCTGCCTATGGCCCCAGTCACTCACTTGAGCTTACTGTCATCAATCAGGTCCTCTGCATCGGAGAAATTCAGCACTTGGTCCCCCTTGGGTAGCGGCTGCACTGAACAGAGGATGGAGGGAGGGTCAGCACCGATGTTCCTACTCAACCTCAAGTTGCTAAGCAGACCACTTAATTAAGGGGACAAACTGTAAAGACTGAGCCCACAGCATCAGTTTTGTGCTGAAAAGAACAAAAGTTAATCCAATACAAGTAATGGAGGTAGTTCTAGAAAGGACAATCAAGATTGCCCTTTCATGTGGGCTTTTTGGTGTACAAAAGGTTCTCACACAGCTCTGAAGTAGGAAAGGCACTGCTATTAGCACCATTTTACAGATAAGTAAACAGACATAGGAGGGAGGGTCCAATTCTTGTGACTCTAGTTTATGACAGAACCAAGATTTGAGCCCTGTCTTCCAGATTCTAAACCTAAACAGCAAAAACGTTGCATGCTCCTGAACATTTTCTGCCACACTCAGTGAAGGGCTGAGAGGCACATGCCAGTCAGCTTCTATTTAGAAAGGATGTGTCAAAGGTAGCTTCTCTACCTTATGCCAGTGTTTTTCAAACTGTAGGTCATAATGTGTTAATGGGTCATAAAATTAGTTTCATTTTTTTCAAAAACTGCAATAAAAATAAAATAATTAAGAATCCATCAGCTATGTTCAGGATACATGTTTCATGTAAGGTTTTTTTTTTTTTTTGGTCAAAATGTAAAAGAAATTAGGACCTTCAAAATCTGAGAACTTCTGCCTTAAGACCAGCTGTTCCCAGGACTGCAGTGTCTGCTTGGTAGCAGCTCCCACTAGTTAGTGGTCATGAAATTGTCAGTTGAGGAGTTTGATAACACCTGAGGTGCCAAATGTTCCTTCCACCACTGTCCCACCTCCTTAGGTCAGACTGTGTGAAAGAGGGTTTAGGGGAGTTACCCCTACTAAGCCCCTCCCCTACCACAGTTACCCGAAATTCTACCAATCTAATAGTCAACTGACTTGTCAGCTAGGCAGTGTACACCTCCTGTCCCTAAGGACTCCTTCTTAGCTCTAAATAGCAAAGGAGAAATCAAATACCCACATAAGATGACTCTTGAAGAGAAAAATTAAACTTTTAAGTTAACAAGTTTACACAAGTAATTTTCAAAATAGTGATGAAGGAGCTAGCTATCGCAGCAAAACTAAACTTTCTCCAGTGTCTGTTCTCGCTGTGGGATTTCATCAATATCTGAGCATGAGGAAGCAGATTTGGAAACTGCAGGAATGAAGTGAGCTGTGTGCTGGGCACTAAATTCAAAGATCCTCAGGAAAAAAAGACGGAGCTCCTTCAATAATATTTCCTAAAATCCTCTTGCAGGAGTATCTTTTAATAATCAGAGCTACAGAACCAAGTTAATAAGATAAAGAGCATGGCTGAAGCTTGCTTTTCAGAACAGTGTGAACAATGATGTAGAAGGCAACAGGCAATAATAATGTTTACGAAGTAAGAGCAGTACTATGTAAGTACTGAATCTCAAATCTAACTGAAGTCTCTTGCAGTTTAATTGGACTGCTTTCCTGATCTATCACTAGGAGAGTGAGAGTTTTGTTGATAAGGGAGGAGATGAAGCAGGGAGAATTATGGCTTGCTTGGGAAAGGAGAAAGAGAATGGACTGGATGTGAAGTCCCAGTGGGAAGTTCTGAATGGCCTGAAGGCAGCCTGACAGCAGCCTGACAGCATGGACTGATGGTGGGAGAAGTGGTAGTGAGAGAAGGTGGAGATAAAGAAGGGCAGAAAAGCTTAGAGAAAGCCTCTTTGGTGGGAAACAGGGAAGGGTGAACAGTTTTGTTCACATTTTGCTCTTGTTTGCATGTTATTCATGAAGACTATATTAATATATTACTTATGTAATGATAAAATGTCAGAAAATCCAAAACCGAAAGCAAAAACAAAATATAACAACAACAAAAAAACACCCAGAAGTGATAAAAAATTGCCAGGATTCCAGGCAATTCTGGCTATCCTTACCATGATACTGAAGACCATTTCAGCTACTTTCCTTCCCTCTGGCAAGAAGAGGTTTTTGCTCCAAAGACAGGTGAACAAGACACTGGGGGCCAACTGAGAGAGTTGTTACAGAGCACTTGAGGGCAGCTGTGCCCAGACTACATCATATTCACACACCTGCACCCAGCTTCTGAAGACAGTTACCTGTCTGGTCCTCCAGCAGGTAATACTGCTTCATAAGCTGCCAGTGGGCCTGAAGAGCCTTGGCAGTACGTGCCAGGTAAAAGGCATCAGGGTGTCTATGCAACAGGTCCTGGAAGGTCTCCAAAGTGGGCTGGCTGGTCTGGAGAGCAAGAAGCATGTTCTAAGAGCCTGGGTTTTCTCACTCCTGCCTCTGCCTGACCACCCCATCCCCTGCCTGTTCCCCACCAGGAGCTGAAGGAAGGGATAGCTATGACTGCCCAGGGAGCCAGGCTTGACCCTTCCTGAGGACTCTGTCACAAGGGCCCCTGCAGACGTGTGTGTATCTGCACAGGCATGTTTTCAGGTGGGGACTCCCCACAGCAGTTTTCCAGGTAGTCCAGCTCTCACCCTGCCCAGTCCCCTCAATCTTAGCAGCCCTCAACCTTACCGATCCCACTTTGCTCAGCAGCTGTTCCTCAGCCTTGCTAAATAGGGCCTTGCTTTGGATGGCAGCAATGGCCTCTGGGTGCAGCTGCCTCATGGCCTGGCAGGCCAACCTGGGCAAAGAGGAGACAAGTCAGGGCAAAGCTGAAGGGAAATCTGGGGTTCCTAATTCCTCCAAAGTCTATGGGTCTTTGAGATGGAAGACAAGAGGCCAGGCCCTCAATAGAAAGAGCCCGAGGCTTAGCATGGTACCTGTGGCCTCATGGGTTTATCAAAAGCATGAACAGGCAACTCAGGAAACTGAAGTTTCTGTGTTCAATCCTGCGAAGAGACTCAAAGGCAGTCCTCTAGATGCCAGTCTTGACGGAGGTCCTGTGACTCCCTCCCCAAGTGGGTGGCCAAAGCTGCCACCCATTAGCCATTGCCCAGCACCTCCTTTTTCCTAAGCTGAGCCCTGCCCAGTTTCTGATGTATCAGGGCCATGGTTACAGCTTAAGCAGCTGTGGAGTAGAAGACAGGCATCAAACTTCCAACTAAATCTGGATGATGTTAAACAAAGTGACTGAGAAGGAAAAGTGTGTGGTGCGTGTGCGCAGAGGTTTATTTGGAACACAAGCTGTTGAAGCTAGAAGTAATTACGGGAGGTCAGTGAGGAAAGGTTCAGAAGTGATCTGCCCAAAACCACAATGTACTCAGTGGCGGAATCAGGGCTCCTGGCATGCATCTACGTTTTATCCTCTATGCTTCCTCAGCATCCAGATCCCCTTGCTTCTGGCATCAAGCCAGGACTGGCAGGGTTGATAGCAGGAAGCAACTTCCCCCTGAAGCCTGGCAGGTCTTGGTATCATCCTGATGCAAGGCACCAGGAGTCCTGCCTCTGAGGCCCTCTCCTTGGGCCCTTATACAATTCTCTGTTCCAGGAGCCAAATTCTGGTATTCCCCAGTACTTCCTCCACTGCTGGAGCCAGCTTCACTCACTTGGAGATGACAGGATCGTAGAGCAGGGCATACCAGCGCTCCTGGACTTCCCGAAGGGTGAAGCGGCAGCTGAATTTCACACCCAGGTGGACGGATGTCAGGTCGTTGGTCTGCAAGGACCCAGGAAAATTTGCTTCAGCCTCAGAGCTGGAAAAGAACCCTTCCTTTGCCACCCAGAGGACACTGAGGGGCTAGTTGGGGAGCTGGGAACTAGAGGCTGGGGGAAGGAGGGGGACACAAAAACTGTAGTGGGAAGCACTACCTGCAACACAGCATTGATGAGCAAGAGGTCATCTGCAGGCTTCCAGCGGCCCAGGTCCTTGGTCACCTGAAGTGGCTGTTTGCTCTTCTTTACACGCTTGGTGAGTCCAGGGGCTGGGGCTGGGCTGGGTGGCACAGGAGTGCTAGGGGCCTTGGATACCTGGGCAGAGGACAGGAACACAGTGAGCTCAAAGCCAGCATCAAGGCAGTTGGGTCTTTGGGTCTGGAGATTTATGTACTGAGTGACAACCCCATCCCACCCAACAATAAGTAGCACAGGCAGGGAGCTCAGCTTTCTAACACCTGCCCCCCTAAAGCACTTCTACATAGTCCTTGACCATACAGGGTCTTCTCTTTGCTGGTGGCACCCCCAACCCCAGAGTGGAGGGTGGGTAGAGAGGATACCAGGAAAACACTCTTGCTGGTACAGTGTCTGGGGCTAGAGCAATGCCACCTGGGGGTTATTTTTACACCCAGCAATGCTGGGAACAGGCTGTCTGCTCCCAGAATAGATACACACTCCATGCCTCCCACACAGAATGTGATACAGGATGCACTGACAGGGTGGGGGTATAGCAAGAAAAGGGGAGTAGAGAGAGAGATGAGCTCTCAGGAGAGAAGCATCTGAGGTTGAGGCTGGGGCAGTTTGGTCCTAGCATAAGCCTCCTCTGCAAGACTCTTGCCAGCTGGCAAAGGTTGTAGGGAAACACAGAATCTGGCGCTGGACCCCATCCTCCCCCACCCCTTCTATCTCCCAATCTCTCACCTTCTTCTTCTCACTGGAGGAGGGTTCACTCCCGGAACAGCGCCCTGGTTCCACACTGCTGGTCCCCTTTGCCCGGGTAGAGGACTTAGCCAAGCTGCTCTCCACCAGTTCATCATCAAACTTCTTCCTCTTGATGAATCTGTGTAGAGTCCTACTCAGAGAGCAATCCTTGCCCCTCCCCAGCACCCACTCACTCACACAGACCTGGCATCCAGAACAGAGCAGGTTCTCAGCAGGGTGCTAACTGCTCTGGCTTTGTAGATGGGGCATGGAAATGTTATGCCCCATCCCTCTAAGATAACATGATATTTAACCACAAAGACTTCAAGTTAAAGACCTAAGATCTCCCTCTTCTTCCCTCGGTCAAGGATTTAGTAAGGACAGGAAATGAACACGGCTCTGCCAACCCTTAGGCCCCTCAGGGTCTCAAGTAGTCAACCTCAACAGGGGTGTAGGCATGCAGCACCTAATGCTCCTGCCCAGTCCCTGGCCATCCAAACCCTTATTACCTGGAGGAGCTTCTCCGTTTAGGAATGGTGCCCAAGGCCTGTGAGGAGGCCCGCTTCTGCCCTGCCAGCGACTCCTCATCTTCTGAGCGGCTGGCAGTGCCTGATGCCATCAGGGATGAATCTAGCAACCCCTGAGAATCTAGAAAAAAAGAGTGGTAAACTCGGGCCTCTTAATTGCCTAGTGGAGTGTTGAGCTTCTGCTTATGGGTCCCATTCTCAGTAGCCCCTTACTCTGCCAGCATTCCCGTCCCCTCCCCTTCTTCCTTGACTCTGAGGATTTTAAAGTGGGAGTTCCATGGCCATCCAGATTCCATCTGGGCTCAGACCTGGCCCAGACCTTCCATGGGCAGTTCTCCAGGTGCCACCTGTCATGTCGTGCAGCACATGGTGCTCAGGTCAGACTGGTGATGCCAACACACCAGGCTCTGGGCATAACTGCTCCCTCTGTCATCGAAAAGCAGCCATGCCAAAGAGCAGCAGCTCAACAGCAAGTTAGTCAGTTGTGACCTCTGTCAAGAGGTACATGGGTGGTGCTGGCCCAGGGGGAGGTGGCAATGCCCAGCCAGGAACGAAAGACACATGTGCCAGGCACGGGGTAGAATCAGCAGATGCTTGGCGCCCAAATGTTTGGGGTGCTGGCCCGGCCTCATACTACCTTTGTCCATCCTTTTACAGTCTCAAAGCCACTGGCTCCAAACCACAGGGCTAGGAGGAAGGGTCCCAAAGGCTCATCCAAGGATTCTGACCAGATAAGCTTAGAGGCTGAGAGGAGATTCTGCAAAGGAGAAATGAGGCTCCCTGAAGCTCAGGATTCCAACTGGCCAGCCTCACCTCCTATACTGCAATAGGGCCCGGAGGGTCTCATAAGCTGAAGACACAAGGAGAAGACACAAGCCGCTATTCTGTCAATATGACCCTGATACACCAGTAATAGGCTTTTGGAGGTCACTGACATCTTTGAGAACACGATAAAAGCTATGGGCTCTAGACAAATGTACAAACATATACTATTTAAGGATTCACAGACACCACTAATTATATTCATAGCTCCTAGGTTAAGGGCCTTAATATAAACTAGCAGAAAACAAGGTATTCTTGGCTCACTTTTTCTTTTCGTCATCTGACCACTAGCAGCAAGCTCAACAGCAGCACCACTTTCCCTCTCAGGCCAAAGAAGGGAAAAGGACAGAATTCCAACCAACCCATCTCTCTCTCTCTTTTTTTGCCATTTGCATCTTTTAACTGAAGATTTAGTGGGTGGTACCTCATGCAAACTAAAATACTAGGTTTGAGAACTGACCGAATATAAACCGCCAGGAAAGGAGGGGGGTGCTCCTAAACTCCTGAGAACTCAGGTACTAGCGACTTTAGGGGGCGCGCCACTTTTGGGTAGCCCCCCGCGCCCCACCCAGGGCGGCTCTTCGCTCAGCGTTCCGACCCTTTCCCAAGTGTATTCGTCGCGCCGCCCCACAGAATACAGCTGGAAATCTTGACGCCTGGGGAGAGGGAGAAGGCCCCGATTCCAAGGGCAGACTTGAAACTTGGTCTGAGCTCCCTTCCTTCCCTGACTTTCCCTCCCCTCTCGCTCGAGTGCACACTCAAGGTGGGAGATTAGTTTCAGGGATTTGGGATAGCAGTGGTGATGAAGAAGTAAGCCCTCAACTCAAAAGCAAAGCACCGAGTGAAACCCGATGATCCCGCAGCTTTCATTTAAGCCCCCTCATGCCTGGGGTGGGGAGACCAACTCTCGGTGCAAATCTCACGCCACATTCAGCATGACACCTTGCGCATGCGTAACATCTCGGACCAGATTCTGGCCCGGTCCGGCCCACGCATGCGCAGAATTTCGGGGCGCTACCGGGGCGGGGCCCCAAACCGTGGAGGGGGTCGTCCCCGGAGGCACTCTGAGAAATTCCATTTGACTCACAACTCCGCTCAGAACCCGCAGAGGCGAATCGCGAGGTCTCACCATTCCTAGGCTGCCAGCTCCAACAGTTTCTCCGTGGCGACGGTAGCTGCCGCAGGGCCAAAGCCAGCTTCCGTGAGGTACGTCTAGTTCCGGGTTTACGAACGAAAGGCTGCACAATCCCTTCCGGTTTGTCCGGAAACGTGGGTAAAGGGGGCGTGGCCATGGCCGCGAAGTTATTTTCCTGACAGCCGAAACTAAAGGTTTCCCCTATTGGGACAACATATAGGGAAACGTCAAAAATTACAGTCACTAGAGAGGTTACCGGGTTGGGGGAAGCGATTAAAAGGAGGGGCGAGATTTGGGTCGGGATAGACTGAGGGGCGAGGCCGAGGGGCGAGGTGGGACGACGCTGGGCGGGGTGGGCCGGAATGTGGGCCCAGGACGGAGATTGGATTTCAGCTTCCGAATTCGCACAAGGAATAGGAGTCTGAAAGTTGCCTAGGACCAGTTATGCATTGTTTGATTCTACAAGAGATTTGAAAGAAACTGTTCTATGTCAGGTCCTGTGCTAGGCACGATACGGGGAAATGAAGCGTACCGGAAAGGCAGGGAGGTTGTCTGTGGAACCCATGGAGTGTCGTGGGCCGTGTTCCTAGAAGGTAGAGGCTCTGGGGAAAGGAGCGGTGCTCATTTGGTCCCGTCAGCTCAATCCCACCTGGACTGCTGGAGGCATTGTGGGTTCTAGGAGGTAAGAGAGAAGACCAATGGAAGCACTTTCAGGGGATGGTGGGGGGGTGCCCTGGAGGGAATAGGAATGGGAGCACAAGCGTACACGAAATGTTGGGAATTTGGGGTTGTAAGAGCTGCCCTGGGAAACCAGAAAGACTGTCCTCTAAAAGGGCGTTTCTTTTTGTTTCCTCGGAGGGCACAAAAGTGTAGTAACTCCAAAGAAACATTGCAGCTCAGAAAGAGCCAATTCCAAAGCTGTCCAGCAGCTAGAGTGGTCCCTTCAATGGAGCTGTCAAGTACATGAAACATGGACGTTGGCAGGGGATTCAAGTGTCAGATGGGGGGTTAGCTCTTCTAGCCCTGATAGTGTATGATAGTTTTCTGCTTCAAAAGTTACCTAATTTACTAATTTAGTAATTTACTAATTTACTTCCTTATGATATTGCTTAATGGGTATTAACCTATTCTATCTCCGCTGACAGATTGTGTTTCCTGATACAAGGTCTGGCGGACTATCTAGATACAGTATAGTAGCTATACTAGATGAGAGTTATCAGGGAGGTCTCTAAAAAGGTGACAACTGAGCTGAAATTTGACAGTTGATAAGGGACCAGTCATGCAAAGAGCTTGGGTAAGATGACCTAGTCAGAGGAGAAAGCGTAGCTCCAAAGCAGAAAAAAAGTGGTGAGTTGGAGGAACAGGAAGGAACTCACTGTGGGTAGAGCAGGATGATCAAGAAAAAGAAGGGAGTAGATGAAAACAGAGGGGTCATCAAGGGCAGGTCACAGCCCTTGTAGTTCATTGTATACATTTTGGCTTTTATTCTTAATGCATTGGAAAGCTCGTAAAGGATTACTAGCAAAGGCATTCATCCTGGTATGTTATTTAATTTTTAAAATGAGCCCTCTGGCTGCTTGTGCAGATTGGATTATAGGGGTTAAAAGAGGAAACAGAGAGATCAGATTAGAGGCTATTAACAATCTAAGAGAGAGGTAAACCCAGGTGGTTTAGCTGGCTTGTGATGGCAGTGAAGATGAACAGAAACAGTGATTTTGATGTATAGTTTGGAGGTAGAACCACAAAGACTTGCAGATGAATTGGATATGGGACATAAGGGAAAGAGTAGAATCAAGGATGAGAACTAGATTTTTGGCTTCAGAAACTGGGTGGATGCTAGAGCCTCCTGTGATGACGTACTACTGAAAGGGTCACAAAGATGTAGTAATGGGTTAAGGTTAAGAGCCTACATGCTAATCGCCATGTCTCGCTTCTGGACACCTGCTTGCTTGAAAAGTTATTGTTTGACTATTACTCCTGGAAACCTAACAGTTGCCCATGGGAACCTAACAGTTGCCCATGGGAACCTAACAGTTACCCATGGG
>PVKZ01002793.1:89544-187863 GCA_004027375.1 Macroglossus sobrinus | reverse complement strand
TAGAAAGCCATCTCACTTCTGTGTACGAGAGAGGACGTGTGTGTTCTGTGTCCATCTCCTCACAGAGCTGCATGAACAGATGTGAGTTAAGGGCATGTACTTTAATGTGGTTGTTAATCGTAATCACATCCTGCAGAATGCCGTTAACTTCAGGTGACATTTTCTGGCTAGCCACCATTTCTCTTTGAATGACACAGTGTGTAGACTCACATTCAGAAGCGACCTATTTGACCCGAGTAGTGAAACCAGAAATGACCAGTTCAGTTATCCTGATACGCGATCATTCAGACTTGAATTGTTCTTCAGCTATGGTATTGGTTGGCAACCAAAGTGCACGTAACATAGCCTCATGCACATCTTTCTGAAAAACATATCACACAAAAACAAGCATTGTAGCCTTGTCAACATCGGCAGACTCGTCAACCTGGATTGTGTGCCACAATGACTCATGAATCCTCTCTAACAATTGTGCCTCAATATCCTCTGCTATTTCATCAGTTCTTCTAGTTACGGTGCTAGCCAAAAGAGGAATATGTGCCAGCTTTTGAACTGCAGCATCTCCTAATCGATACGTCGTACAACTTACACAATGTTCTATGTCAATTATATCTCAAAAAAGCCAGAAAAAAAGTAAAAGTCACCTGGAAACTCACCATTGAGAGAGAACAACTTTCAGCATTTTTTTTTTGCTTGTAAATACAGTATTTCAAGTGATATATTTCTTGATGTCTGTGTGGTAATCTATTATATGAATAGTGTACTATTTCAGTAATGAATTTCCAGCCATTATATATTTATGTTGTTTCCAGTTTTCCTATATTCCAAATAATGCTGTGATGAACAACATCCTTATACATAAATGTTTGTCCATTTCTTTAATTATATATTTCACTAGACTGAATTCTGAAAAGACAAATTTCTGAATCAAGGATCAAACATGTTAAAGTTTTTGCGTATATTGTCAAATTACCTTTTCTGAAAGGTGATAGCATTTTATGTCACCTCCAGTAGTACATTTGAATGTCTCTTTCACTGCACCCTTACCAATGTGAGTATTGCAACTTACAAAGTCATTAATGAGATTTTTTAAAGGTCTCTATTTAAAAAATAGATAGATAGATAGATAGATAGATAGATAGATAGATAGATAGATAGATAGATGATAGGAATTTTCTGCTGTTTCCTAGTTGGATATTCTGGTTGGCATAATATTTAACATTAAATATTAATACTACAAGTGCAAGTAAAAGGAACTTATTTAAGCCTATCTAGTTCTCATTTTTCAAGCAGATTGAAGAGCTTAATATTTTAAATTTGTTTTTTTGATTTAACAATTTTTTGAGGATAACTGAAGAAATAGAGATTGCACAGAGTTTAATCTAAATTTGCATGAATTCAAGTAGAACAAGGCTGACATGCCCTGAGTAATACCAACACTGAGTTTTCTTAGCAGTATTATGGCAGCTAGCCATAGACCACAGTATAAAAGAGAGTTTATATTTATACCCTTCCTCCAGTGTGATTAATAATACTGGCAAAAGCTTTCTGTCTGTTAAGGTAGCATAAAATTGTTAATGGAATTATATGTTAAGTAAAATGATTGCCATAATTGCTCATAAAGATTCATTACAAGAAGAAGATTTGGTGCTTTTTTTCTGGCTTTATTGAAATATAATAGACAATTAGTTTCTCATATTTACATTGTACAATTGAATGAGGTTTTTAAAAATTATAGATGGCATACAAACATATATTTGTTTCAGTTGTACAGCATAGTGATTAGAGATCTATATAACTCACAAAATGATCACCCCACTAAATCTAGTACCTCTCTTCTCCCCTACATGTTTATTATAATTTTATTAACTAGTCTCTGCTACACTTTATATCTCCATTTCTATTTTGTAACTCTCTATTTGTACTTCTTAATCCCTTTGCCCTTTTCTTTGCCATCTCCCCAACTCCTCTCATCTAGTAGCCCTCAAAATAGTCTCTGTATCTATGAGTTTATTGCCATTTTTGTTGTTGTTGATTTTGTTCTTTATATTCTACATATATGTGAAATCATGTGATATTTGTTGTTCTCTATCCAACCCATTTCATTCAACACAGTACCCTCTAAGTCCATCGAGGCAATATCTTTTTCCATCCCTTTCCTTTTAATCTGTGTGTGTCTTTTACTCTGAAGCAAGTCTCTTGTAGGCAGCATATGTAGAGGGCTTTTTTTCTTATCCATTTTAGCTACTCTGTCTTTTGCTTGGAGCACTTAATTCTTTTCCTTTTGAGGTTCTTATTGATAGAAATACAGTTATTACCATTCTTTATTCCTGTTTATATATATATATATATATATATATGCGCGTGTATATATATATACACATATATGTATATATATATACATACATACACACACACGCACATATATATTCATTTATATATATATATATCCAACATTTATATATATATATATATATTCAATGTTTATATATATATGTGTGTGTATATATATATGTGTGTGTGTGTGTGTGTGTGTGTGTGTGTGTGTATATGTGTATATATATATATATATATATATATATATATATATATATATATTCAACATTTCCTGTAATGCTGGCTTGGTGCTGATAAATTCCTTTAGCTTATTTTTGTATGGAAAGCTCTTTATCTGTCCTTCAACTCAAAATGATAGCTTTGCTGAATAAAGTATTCTTGACTGTAGATCCTGGGTTTTTATCATGTTGAATATTTTGTTCTAAGCCCTTCTGTCCTGCATAGTTTCTTTTTAGAAACCAGCTGCTCCCTTATATGTAGCTAACTTATTTTCTCTTGATGCTTTAAACATTCTCTCTTTGTATCTAACCTTTGGCATTTTAGTTATAATATGTCTTGGTGTGGATCTATTTGGGTTCATCTTCTTTGAGACTCTCTAAACTTCCTGGGTTTTTATGTCTATTTCTTTCACCAGATGAGAGAAGTTTTTCATCATTATTTCTCAAATAGCTCTTCAACTTTTAATGTTCCTTCAGGTACCCCTATGATATGGATAGTTTTACATTTAATAGTGTCCCATTGGCTCCTTAAATTATTATTATATCCTTGGCTTTTTTTTTCTTGCTGTTCTGATATAGTGTCTTTGGCTCCCACATCCTCTATATCAATGGTTCAATCCTTTTTTTATATATTCTGTTGATTCCCTCTAATGTATTCTTCATTTCAGATAATGTGTTCTTCGTTTTTGACTGATTCTCTTTTAATATTTACATTTCTATATATGTATTTTTTAAATCTCTTTTTAAAGTTCTCACTGAATTCATCTAAACTTCCCATAAGTTCATTGAGCATCTTTATAACCAGTGTTTTGAACTCTGCATCTGTTTAATTGCTTGACTCCATTTTTTTCAGAGCTCTGTTATGTTCTCTTAAATGGTTTCTGCTTCTTTGTCTTCCCATTTTACTGCTTTTCTGTGTCTGTTTCTATGTACAAAGCAAAGCTCCCAAGTCCTTTGGTCTTATTAATGTGGCTTTGTGTAGTAGGTGTCCAGTGAATGGGTTCAGCTGCAGGCCAAGTTTAGCTCCAGCCTATGCCCCTCCAGGGCCACCTGTTAAGATTCATCAAGCAATCCACAGATATGCTTACAGTTGCCTCAAGAGCCATGCCAGTAGCTGAGGCCAGCTGTCACCAGTGTGAGTCTTCACTCTGCTCAGCAAAGAGCACCAGACTTGCAGAGGACACAAGTGGATGTGGCTTGGTAGGGCCGCGAGTAGGAGGAGGTGATATTGTAGAGAACTCTTTGCTATCCAGTTTGATGACATCTCATCTATGGTGACACTGTGTTCTCAAGATAGGATGGGGGAGGACTCAACAGAGGAACAATGGATACTGGTGGTACTTCTGCCCAGGAGAGATCCTCACCTCTGGCCCTCACTCGGACAACCTAGTGTTCCCCTGTAAGTCCCTGGTCCCCCTCATGAAGCTGACCAGATGCTGGTACTCAACAGGTTTGTCACTGCAAAAGTTTGCTGGCGGACATGGCCCCTTTAAGAGACATCTGCAGCTGCTGCCTGCTGCAACCTTTTATCCCACTCAGCTGCTTCAGACCATGCAGCATTGAGATCTTGCAGATTGATTAATTATTTCTCTCCCTAGTTGTAATGTTTCTGTTCATCTAGATCTCAGGTGACTTTGCTTGCTCTTTGCTTCATGTTTCTGTCACAACTTTGATTTGGTCACAAGAAGGATGAACAAAGCCTCTATTATCTATGCCATTTCCCCCCTAGTGATTTGGTGCTGCATTTAAAGAGCATATCCTATGCCCAGAAAAGTATCAGCACCTTCCCCTGACCCCTAGGGTGGTGACAGGATTTCATTTACTGTAAATATCTTTTTTTTTTTTAGTTTTGTCATTATTGTTTTAAACGAATGTTGGAAAAAGAGATGTTGGAATAAAATAGTATTGACTGAACAGGACAAACATGTCTGGGAGGAAGAGAAATTTCTAATGACTGTATTAAAGCCCTGATAACTAAATTTTTTTATTCTCATTCTTTTCCTTATCTGTTTGTCTTTGCAGTCTTCCCATGTACCTTTGATGTGTCATAGTAAGCTTTCTATATCAAAGACCTCTCAGTATAGGAAAAAAGTTCTTGGCAAGAGAAACACACTGTTCTCTTTGTTTGCAGTTATAATCTTTATTAAGAAAATAAATTCTCACAGATGAGAAGAGTCAACATGTAAAAATAAAGTGCATTCTATTCTCAGTGAGGGTTTAAAAATACTAATTTGTGATAAAAAGTAAACTGTTAAAATCCATATCAAAATCTATAAAGGCACCGAGTTAACAAATAGATTCTAGGTGCACTTTGCAAAAGTGTACTCTTCATTGCTACATTTACTGTGTATTCTTGCAAGAAGGAGACTGCACAGTAGAAATTGGGGTTATTCAAATTATCTACAGCATTAATCATTTTTATTCTTAACTGAATTTTGATATTAGTTACTTCTATTTGACCCTCTTTATCATCAAAATGTTAAAAACAATTAGGTGTTAATGTTGTGGAATAGAAATATTAGTATTAAACTTATATTTATAAAACATGCAATGGTGTACACCAATAGTGCAAAAAGACTTACTGAACCTTTTTATTGTTGAAGTAAAGATTCCAAGGTAGTTAAATCTTTGGCTCATGGCTATATAAAATTGAATTTTTAGGAATTCAGTTAAAATGAGGACTAGAAAAGTATACTATATTATTTTGAAAGTATTTATTATTATTTGTAAAATTCTTACTCATGAATATAAAAATTCATGAAGTTTAAGCATATTTTTCTAGTAATTCCACTTTTTAAAATGTAGATGTTTCATTAATTGGGCACATTATTAAAAAACTTTTGTTTTTTATGTTATTAAAATGCTTTTGATTTCATATTTTATTTCAAATCAGAAAAACTTTCTTTGGGAAATATATTTAATATTTTAATAGAGTCAAATGTAGTGGAAAACTAGCAAGAAGACAAATATTTTCAATGATATATTTTAATTTAGCATGGCAGATTACAACTTTAAAATTCCTTTTTATTGAAAATAGAATTATATTTTTAAAAAATGTGTTTATAGCTATCAGTCCAATGTCTTCTCTGCAATTTTTAGCACATTTACCCACTTAAAAAATCTTTAAAATAATACAGATTAGTTGTCTTTCCAGAATTAATATGTAGTAAGACTAGTATTAACTACAGTAAATAAAACTATTAATTACTATACACATGAAACCTATGTAATTTTATTAATCAATGTCACCTGAATAAATTTAATTTAAAAAAGAAAATAGAAAAAATAAAGTATATGAAAATTGGAAAAAAATATTTTCTGATTCCAAATAAAACTATAAAATTTACAATATTTTTGTGATAGGTAAATTAATTTATACATTCAGTTATTACAACAAAACTAATGTAGAAAGAGATCTATATAGAAAATAGAAAGTATTCTTCTAGATGATAGATGATGTTCTTGTAATGGAGAGTAAAACTGAGAAATTTTCTGCATTCTGATTCTGGCTTTGCATTAAACCACCAGAACAAGGTATTTTATTTCTCTGAGCCTTATTTTTTCTACTTAAGTATAAAATAAAGAAGTTGGATTTAACTACTGTTTTTCAATTTTTTTCTTTTTTAAGCATGACTCACATTAAGAAATATATTTTCCTTTAGGGCTTGGGACACTTATATACCCATACTATACATATACATATATAAATGTAGACACACATATAGAATTAGGGAAAAATTTCACCAGACATACCTTCAGTATGTGCAATACACAATGGCATTTTCAATTTTATTTCTGTTTTAAAAGTATGGAGCACACTATTATTATTATGACCTTTTTAAAAGCCATGGCCTACACTTTGGAAAACACTAGAAATTTAAAAGATTCCTTTGACCTAAAACCACTGTAGTGCTGTGATTCACACTGATTTTAAGACTGCTTTGTGAGATGTACCTTGCCATGTTGAGGCAAATGACTTTTGAACATCATTTTTATATTTGAGGAATTACCTCCATTATGAACGTAGGCTCAAATAAGTGACCTAGACTCTGCTACTCATGTGCTCTACAGTGAACTTTTGATTCAGTAAAGAGCAAACTAATGAAGCAGAGCAATAGGGAATCTTTGGGTCTATTGAGGGAGACTATGCTGGTAAAGGTATTTGGGGATCACAATTATGGAGGTTCTCCCTATCTTTTGGTGTCCATCATTTGCTTTGTAAGCCAAGAAATACAGGTGGTGGGGTCTGACCCAGAAGAGTTTTCACTAGGCCTGACTTAGGTGTTGATCTGGGCAGGCAGTCTCTAAATCTGTCTCTCTGGTCCTTCTGGAGATTCGGAGCTACTTAATATCCTTTAACAAATGCCTTATCTATTTGAATAGCTAGAGTGAGTTCTATTTTTCACACAGAGATGTCTAGTAAAGAGATAGTTTGAGAGAGAATTAAGAGACCTGGAAGCAGTTTCACTAGCTTTCACTATGACTTTTGGTGATCTGTTATTGGCTGGGTTCCTCAATTTTATCAACTGCCAAATGATGATGACTCGCCATTCTTACTGCACAAAGTTACTGTATGAATAAAAAGTAATCATGGGCTGAAAGTTCTTTGAAAAGTTAAAAAATTACAAAAGCAAAATAACTGTGATTGGTACTTGCTTCTAAGAGACCTGAAAAAGTGAAATTTTATGGTTGCAGGAAGCTACATTTAGACTTTCTCTTACTGAATGTACATTAGTCTCCCTTTAGATTTTAATGGTTTGTCACTAACTCGCCATTTTTTTCTCTTTTTCTAAAGATAGAACATAGTCCAAAGATCTTTATTAAGCCCAAAATTACAAAGTTTTACATGTCAGAGTATGAAGCAATCACCATACATTTTCTAAAGTTGACTGTATCTCTTTAAAATTTTTGTAAGATTATTAGAATAAATGTGTTTTTGAAAAGCCAAATCAAAATTTCCTGCCAAAACATTTTAATAAATGAGATATTTTAAATTTACTTAGAGCTTCTGAAAATTCTTTATTCCAAAATCAAACTTCTAACATCTTTTTTGTTCAATAAAAATGTATTCAACTATAGGTCAGAAGACTCAATATTGTTAAGGTATTAATTATTCTCATATTAACCTAAAGATTCAAAGCAATCCCAATCAAAACATGGGCAAAATGTTTTGTAGAAATTGACAAGTTGATTGTAAAGTTCATATGGAAATTTGAAGAAACAAGAAGGTCCAACACAATTTTGAAAATGTAGAACAAAGCTGGAGATTTTAAGATTTAATATATAGCCTTGATAATCAAGGTAATGTGATATTGGCATAAAGAGAAAGAAAAAGATACATTAAACAAAAGAGAACATTAAAAAATAGACCCAAACTTGTATAGCTAACTGATTTTTCCACAAATTTGCAAAGGTAATTCAGTGGAGGAAGGATGGCCTTTTCAACAAATGATGCTGGAACAACTGGACATCCATATGCAAACAATGAACTTCAATTCATGTCTCATGCAATACATAAAAACAAACTCACAATGGAACACAGACCTAAATATAAAACCTAAAACTGTAAAACCTCTACAAAAAAATCTTTATGACCTTGATTTGGACACTTATTTTTTAGGTATGACACAAACTACAACCCATAAAAGAAAAATTAATAAACAGGGCTTCATCAATATTAAAAACTTCTCTTTGAAATACACTGTTAAGGAAATGAAAAGACAAGTCACCAAGTGGGAGAAAATATTTGAAATCGTATGTCTTATAAAGAACTTGTATCTGGAATATACAAACAACTCTCAGAACTTAATAATAAAAAAGCAAACACCTTCCTTCCTTTGCCAAATGGGAAGAACATGAAACACCACTAAAGATAATATACAGATGGCAAAAGGCATGTGAAAAAGTGTTAAACATCATTTGTCATTAGAGAAAAGCAAATGAAAACCACAATGAGATACCATTACACACTAATGCTAATGGCTAAAATTAGAAAGATGGCCCATACCAAGTATTGGCTAAGATGTAGAGGACAAGGAACTCTCATACAATACAGGTACAACTGTTAAATGTACAACCACTTTTGGCATTTGGTTGGACACTTTGGCTGTCTCTTGAAAAGTTAAACATACACCTACCATATGACACAGCCATCTTACTCCTAAGTATTGAACCAAGAGAAATGAAAGTATTTATCTATACAAAAGCATACACATATGTTCACAGCAGCTTTATCTGTAACAGCCCAAACAGGAAAAAACCCAATGTCCAACAAATATGAATGGATAAACAAACTGTAGTATAGTGAAACAATAGAATACTAGTCAGCAATGAAAAGAAATAAACTATTGATTTATACAACCAGAATTAATCTCAGAATAATTAAACTGAGTAAAAGAAGTCAGACAGAAAACAATATTGTATGATTTAACTTATATAAAACTCTAGAGAATGCAAAATGATCTATAGTGACAGAGAATAGATCAGTGGTTATAATAGAAGAGATTTCAAAGGGGAATGAGGAATGTTTATTATCTTGATTTTGGTGATGATTTTATGTCTGTACATATGTGAAAATTTATCAAACTATATCCTTTAAGTGGGTGCACTTTACTGATATTATTTATAACTCAGTAAAGCTATTAAAATACTGTATACAGCACCTATTATATGCCAGACATTTTACTAGGTATTATGGCTTCAGTGGCAAAAAAAAAAAAAGAAAAAAAAAAGAACAAAAAAGAAAAAGAAAAAGAAAGAACGAAAGAAAGAAAAAGATTGCATTTTCAAAGTCTGAAGTTACTAGTAAGCTGATGCAGACCAGTGGAATTGTTTATTTACTACTTATAAAATTAAGTGGAAATTTGATACAAATTGGATATCTCTTTTATCTAGAACAATTTAGTGTGACAATAGCAAGGCTTTAGCATATTTGTTAAGTGAGAAGATGTATAAAAAGGAAAGAGAGAGATAGCAAGTAATCCTTGAATGTTAGTCTCTTATCAATGCGCATGACTTTAAAACAGAAAATAATAGGCAAAGTCTTAGATTTTTTAAATTTAATCTAATTCCAAATAGTTGATATTGATAGGGACTTAAAATATTATGTAGATTTTTTATGTTGAATTAAAATATGGGCTACATAGGTTTAGGAGAATATGTTTTTTAAAGAAAATTTCCCTTGGAGAACCAGGCCAATTAAAGAGAAGCAGTGGTAGATGAGTTAAAAAGAAGTATAATACAGGGGTGTTTTGTTTTGTTTTGTTTTTACTATTTGGTTCACTTTACATGTTTTAGGAAAAGCATCAGATAAAGAAAATTTTTTGTCAGTTATTTAAATATATTCATCTGCCAACTTGATTTTAGCTTCTAATAAATTTGGAAATATGGTTTATAAAGGAGCCATAATTAGTAATTTTTCTCAATTGAAAAAGTCATCTACAGTAAGTGACATGGTACTTGTGAGCAGAGAAATAAAGCAAAGAAAACTTCTGAGTTAGGTAACATGAAGCAGTACAGCTTAAATTGGATGTTTTGGCTCCTATCTGGTGAATTTACATGTTTCTTTTTCTTTCTTCCTCACTAAATTCTTTTCAGCACTTGCATCTTCAAAATTCCCATCTTCTTTTGTTAAAAGACAAAATAATATTAAAAGGGACTCTTTAAACTTAGAAAAAAATAAATTGGCTAGTCATAATACGACATGGATTTTTAAGAGAAACTTATGGTAAATGGAAGAGCAGAAAAAGGTGGGAAAATGAATAATACTGAAGCAACAAGTCCTAACAGATAAATTTTGCTTGCATTATAATTGTAACACATATCAAGAAAAAAGGCACTGATTCACCTCCCCCCACCCCCAATTTAATAATTTAAAATAGTATCAATCACTTACAAGCTGTCAGCCTTGACCCATGCTATGGACTACCCTAAAATCTCTGAAAGGTACACAAACCCCAAATAAGCAGCGACTGACCTCAGCATGCCCTGTACCACATGCTAAGTGGCCCTTGGCTTGGTACTAGTGGCAGTCAGCCTCACTTCACAGCATAGACTCTCCAAGGAGCCTCCAAGCCCAAAACCAACAGCTACCAAACACAGAGCACTGTGTAGCTCTTACCAGGAGGGCCTGGGCTGAAGATAAGCAGTAGCTAACTTAGGCCTGCACAAAAGCCCTCCCAAGAGGCCCCAGAACCAGCATACTTGGTGATTCGGACCACATGAGAGCATCATCCAGTTAGCCCCACAAATGACAAACCCAAAGGGCAGACCTCAGCAGGCACCAGAGCCCCACTACTGTAAATCACACTTATTAAGTTCAGCCTCACAAGATAGCTTATCACCCTATAGTCACAAGCAGTCTTCATAGCCAGCCAATGGAGAATCAACACCACCCATGGTGATGCCAAGAGCAATCAAGCCTCCACTACTAAAGGAGGACACAGATGACACAGACAAAGGACAGCCCTGCAGCATCTGACTCAGGTGAGGAAGGAGACTGAAACATTGAGCCCCACAGGACATCTACTACCTACTATACAGGACATCCCACCTTACAAAGATTGAGAAGCTTAGCAGATATACCTAATATGTAAAAACAAACACAGAGAGGCAGCAAAAATGAAGAGAGAGAAACATGTCCCAAATGTAAAACAGAACAGAATTCCAGAAAAAGAACTAAGCAAAATGGAGGCAAGCAATCTATCAGATACAGAGTTCAAAACACATAATAAGAATGCTCAATGATGTTAGGGGAAGAATAGATAATCTCAGTGAGATCTTCAATAAAGAGATAGAAACCATAAATAAGAATCAATCAGAAAACAATACAATGAAGAATACAACAACTGAAATGAAAAATACATTAGATAGAATCAACAGCAGATTAGATGAGGCAGATCGAATCAGTGACAAAGCAGCAGAAACATACAATCAGAATAGCAGAACAAATAAAGAATTTGAAAATGAGGATAGTTTAAGGAATCTCTGGGACAACATCAAGCATAACAACATTTATATCACAAGGAAATTAGAAAAAGAAAAGCCAGAGCAAGTGATTTAAAATCTATTTAAAGAAAAGATGACCAAAAAATTCCTTAACCTGGCAAGGGAAATAGACATATAAGCCCAACAGGAACAGTCTCAAACAACATGAACCCATAGAGGATCATAACAAGACATATCATATTTAAAATGCCAAAGGTTAAAGACAAAGAGAGACTCTTAAAAGCAAAAAGAGAAAAGCAGTTAGTTTTCTACAAGAGAACTTCCATAAGACTGTCAGCTGACTTATCAACAGAAACTTTGCAAACTAGAAGAGATTGGCATGAAATATTCAAAGTAATGAAAAGTAAAGGCCTACAAATAAGATTACTGTATCCAGCAAAACTATCATTTAGAATTGAGGGACAGATAAAGAGCTTCCCAGACAAGAAAAAGCTAAGGGAGTTCATTACCAGCAAACCAATATTACAAGAAATGTTAAAGGACATTAAGAGAAGGAAGGGAAAAAAAAAAGAACATAAATATGAATAATAAAATGATAATAACTATGTATCTATCAAAAATAATTTTAAATGGACTAAATGCTTCAATCGAAAGACATGAATGGATAAGAAAACAATACCCATACATTTGCTGTCTACAAGAGACCCACTTCAAATCAAAAGACCCACAGACTGAAATAAAGGGATGAAAAAGGTGCAGTGTAGATAGATATATTGGAATATTACTAAGCCATAAGAAAAGATTAAAATAATGCCATTTGCTACAACATGGATGGGTCTTGAGATCATTATGCTAAGTGAAATAAATTAGACAGAAAAAGTTGAGAACCATATAATTTCACTCATAGATGGGATATAAAACCAAAAACAGCAAATGAACAAGACAAATGGAGATTCAGACACAGACAACAGTTTAGTGGTTACCAGAAGGAAGAAGGAGGGAGAAAAAGAAGGGTAAAGGGGGTCAAATATATGGTATGAAAAGCAATTTAACTTTGGGTGGTGAATACACAATACAATATACCTATGTCGTATTATTGAATTATACAATTGAAATCTATATAATTTTATTAATTAATGTGACCCTAATAAATTTAATTAAAAAATAAAAAGATATTTCATATGAATGAAAATGAAAAAAAAAAGCTGTGATAGAAATACTTACATCACACAAATAAACTTTAAAACAAAAGTTATAATAAGTGACAATGAAGGATCTTACATAATGATAATAAGATCAATCCAACAAGAGGATATAACCTTTATAAACATTTAGGCACCCAAAATAGGAGTACCTAAAAATATAAAGCACATACCAAGGCATATAAAGGAAGAGATCAATAGAAATACAGTCATAGTAGGGGATTTTAACATCAATAGATTGATCGAGACAGAAAATCAATAGGGAACCTTAAAATGCATATTAGACGAGATGGACTTAATTTGTATTTTTAGAGCATTTCACCTCAAAGCAGCAGAATATGCATTCTTTTCAAATGCACATGAAACATTTTCCAAGATAGATCGCACATTAAACCACAAAATAGTTTCAATAAATTTTGAAAATGGGAATTATACCAAGCACTTACTCTGATCACAATGGTATGAAACTAGGTGTCAATTAAAGAAAAAAAACTGAAAAACACACAAACGTATGGAGGCTAAATAACATGCTACTGAAAATGAATGGATTAACAATGAGATCAAGGAGGAAACAAAAGATACCTTGACACAAATGATAATAAAAACACAATGACCCTAAATCTATGGGAAACAGGAAAGCAATCCAAAGAGGGAAATTCATAGCAATATAGGCCTACCTCAAGACACAAGAAAAATTTCAAATAAACATCTAACCTAAACATCTAACCTACAGCTAAAAGTACTAGGAAAAGAATGGCAAACTAAGCACAAAGTGAGTAGAAGAAAATAATAAAAATCAGAGTAAATGACAACAAATTGGACAACCTGGAAGAAAGGGATAAATTTCTAGAAACACATAATCTCCTAAGACTGAGTTGAGTAGAAACAGAAAATTTGAACTGACCAATTACTATTAACAAAAATCTAATCACTAATTTAAAAACTTCTAACCAACAGAAGTCCTGGACCAGATGACTTTTACCAAACATTCAAAGAAGAATGAACACCTATCTTTTTCCAACTCTTTGACAAAATTGAAGAGAATGGAAGGCTCCCAAGTATAGCATATCTTATGGGGCCAGTATTACCCTAATTCCAAAACCAGATAGACTTTACAAAAAAAAAAAAAGAAAAGAAATTATAGGCCAATATTCCTTACGAACATAGATGCAAAATCCTCAACAAAATATTAGCAAACTGAATTCAGCAGTACATTAACAAGATCATACACTGTGATCAAGTGGGATTTATTCCTGGGATGCAAGGTGGTTCAATATCTGCAAATCTATTCAGGTGATACATCACATAACCAAAATAAAAAATAAAAATCATATTATGGTAACAGATATAGAAAAAGCATTTGACAAAATTCAGCATTTATTTATGATAAAAACTCTCAGCAAAGTGAGTATAGATAGAACATATTTCAACATAATAAAAGCCATATAAGACAAACTCACAGCCAACATCATATACAACAGGGAAAAATTAAAAGAGTTTTTTTAAGACTAGGAACAAGAATGTTCACTTTCACCACATTTATTCAACATAGTATTAGAAGTCCTAGCCACAGAACTCAGACAAGAAAAATAAAGAAAGGAAGAAGTAAAACTGTCATTATTTGCATATAGCACGATGTTCTATATAGAGAACCCTAAAGATTCTACCAAATAACTATTAAACTGATAAATGAACATAGGAAAGTAACAGGATACAAAATTATTATTCAGAAATTGGTTGCAGTTTTATTCACCAATAATAGACTATCAGAAAGAAAAATTAAGAGGACAATTACATTGCATCAAAAAAATATCTAGGATGTAATTTAACCATGAGGGTAAAAGACCTGTACTAGGAAAATTATAAGACATTGAAGAAGGACATTGAAGAATACAGAAACAAATGAAATCATATACTTTGCTTATGGTTAGGAAGAATTAACATCTTTAATATGTTCATACTACCTTTCTTGTACCATATACAAATATAAATTCAAAATGTATTAAAGATTTGAATATAAGATCTGAAACCATAAAACTTTTAGACTAGAACATAGGCAGTAAACACTCTGACATTGTTCTCAGTAACATTTTTTTCTGATATATCTTCTTGGGAATTTGATAGCTCTTATCTATATTACTCGTTTCTTACTGAAAATATGTTATCTTATAATATTATTTACTTTGTTATGGATAGCAACCCACAGTATGGTCACTGAAGACACAAACCATGGCCAATATTTCTATGTCACAGAGCCTATCAAGTAATATAAGCTAAATAAGTGTTTGATAGGATACACTGGGGCATTTTAGTTCTTTTTAAGAGACAGTATTCTACTTGTATCTAAGTGATGTGTGTCTTGAATTTATAGAGATGCTTTAAAAAACCTATTTGAGATGTTTACTTGTACTACCAAAGAAGAGTTTAAATTACTCATTAGGTGTAATGAGTTCAGATAATTTATTTTATTACTTTTTAAATATTTTTTCCACTTCATATCTCTTGGCCTTTCTCACTGATCCAAAGAAGCAAAGGCTTTATAGGATGTTCAGGATCAGTGAAGTAAACCTAGATAATGCAAAAAAAAAAAAAAAAACTTTTTCACAAGGACATAATGAGTAGAAATGTTTATTAACCTAATTGTCTTCAACTAGAGTGAGAACTAAGGAGTCCATTAAAAATAATCCTTTTCTAAACCACATTAACTCTTCTAACATAGGTAGAGCTTTGAGGAACACATTAACTGATTTTGTCCTTTACTGTTCTGTATGTTTGCCACTATTATGACTCATGGAGTAATAAATGTACCATTACAGTGAGGGAGGAAAACTGGTACAAATAGGAACTTAGCAAGGAATAAGTATGATTGTAAAATAATTCAATCCAAAAAATGTCTTGGCTTATAGATGGGTCAGCATCTTCAAAAGTAGTTTCTTTTCAGGACATCACAGTGATTTCAGTTTTAAGAAGTTTCTGAACTTTTAACTCAAGATAATGAGCCAGTTAATAAGACACTGGGTTTTGTAGGAAACAATTACCTCAATTGATAGGCAACTTGAGAAAATGAGCACAAGCTTTAATGAGACTGGCAAAAAGGTCATGTGTCTGAGAGCTGAGATGGAGTAAAAAGAAATGATAGTGGGAAAAATAATTTAAGAAAATGCTATAAAAATCAGTGAAAACAAAGATGAGATACAATATTATTGGACTGACCCTCTCTAGGAGGCTACAGAATTAATTTTTTTTTTAGAATCCATTTTTTTAAAAGATAAATTGACCTTTAGATATTTGGAATTTAGGAGTCCAGGGTTCAATTGGAACTTTGTCAATGATTTAATTTTAGTGCAACCCAATGTAGTGATAAAATTGTCTTAATAAAATAAATCATTATATACCGATGTATATATATTCTAGTTTACACACAGATTTTGGGAAAAGCAGGTCAAAGTCACTGTTTTCTTTTCCTTTTCTCTCAGTCACTTCCCAACCCACTACAATTTGGCTTCCACCCACAACACTCTACTGAATTACTTTCAGAAAGGTTAGCAATGATGTGATTGTCAAATATGTTAGCTTTTTTTCCATTATCTGCCTATTTTTCCTCTCTAAAGCTCTTTCTTGGCTTCTAAGACACAATTATTCTTCCCACATGTCCTTTACTGGTCTTTATTTATTTATTTTTTGTTTTCTTGTCTTTAATGGGAGTTTTCCAAGGGATCTGTTATCTTTTCTCATTTTATATGATCTTCCTGAATGATCTCATGTAATCTTACGTTTACAGCTCTTACCTATGTGTCTCTCAAATATTGATTCTCAACTCTTTCTTAAGCTTTGGATTTGTCATCAAATTTACTGTAACTCTTCAGTCTTGATACTACCCTTCAGAGCTTGATTTTTTGTTTCTTTGTTTTCCATGACTTAATTATTATCATCAATCTATTTACCCTATTGCCCAAGCTAGAAATCTTAGAGCAATTTTTCTTTTTCACCTTTTCTTAGTGTCTATATTTAAGTCTGGTCCATTCAGCCTCTGAAATATATATGGTATCTGTCCATGCCTTTCCATTGCTACTATTGCTGTCTGCATCCAGCTTCTTATAATTTTTGCTTGGAATTTCTCTTGATTTCCTAACTGGACTTTCCTCTCTACATATGTTTAGCCTTTGTTCTTATCTATCCTTTACATTGCTACCAGTTATCTCTTTAAATGATATATTTAATCATGTTACTTTTATGTTAAAAAAATCTTTCCGTTTTCATGATTTAAGGGCTGCCTACCTAACTTCAAAAAATATTATCTTCCATGAGCTTGGGTGGAGAAATAGGCCTCTGGAAGCCATATTTATTCACATTTAGACTCCTTGTTCTCCAGCTTTAGTTGACTGAAAAGTTGACACCTAAACTGAGCCAATCACTCTCCTTCCTGTAAAAAATAAACTTATGAGCTATAGAGGTCACCATCTTTTAATATGTGAAATGGGGGAAAGTAAACAGACTGGGAAAGAAAAGAAAAATGAGTGACAAATCCCTGTCAATATTCTAGCCCCTTTCCAAGTTGCTACTGCTTTCCTGTGTTTGAAGTCTATAAGATGTTAAACATATTCATTCATTCATTCATTCATTCATTCATTCATTCTTAAGTTCTCCCACATAGATATCTGTTATTTGCAACTCAGTGTTTTTAAAAAATTTTTATTAGCAATGTGGGCAGGATGGCAGTGGGAGGACAATGGCAGTTGTCCCTCCAGCTCTTGTCCTTGAGCCATGCAGCTCAGTCTTTCCCTGTGTGTCTCTGGCACCTGTGTGTCACTGAGCTGCTCTCCATACGTTGGACTATAGGAATTCCTAGAGCGCATCCCTTCAGAATGTCCTTCCTAGAAGTCCTGTATCTCTACCACCACAGTTCCCTGAAAGAATTACAACTTTATGATTCATGGGCCCAAAGAGGACAGTTCTTAGATTGCTACATCTTATAATTGGGATGGCTCACCGGGAAGAGCTAAACCTGAAGGAAGTTATGGAAACAAGTTTTCTTCAGCCATGCACATGAAGTTCCTCTTCAATTTATCACAAGAGCTCCAAAGTCAAGCTACAAAGAGAGAAGACAAATTGGGTACCTAAGTTCTAAAGAACCAGAAATCCCTTTTAGAATAGGACATGTGTAGATGAAACTCAACAGTTAAAAGTTACCTGCATAAATAAAGAAATAAAGAAATAATCTGATCATTTAAAATGTTTAAATTAAATTTATTAGGGTGACATAGGTTAATAAGATTGTATGTTTCAAGTATACAGTTCTATATACATCATCTCTATATTGCACTATATGTTCACCATGCAAAGTCAAATCTTCTTCATAATGTATTTAACCCCTTGACCCTCTTCTACCTCCTCACATTTTCCTTCCCTTTTGGTAACCACAATACTGTTGTCTGTATTTATGAGGTTTTTTTTTGTTTTGTTTGTTCATTTGTTGCTTTCTATTTTATATCCTACATTTAAGCAAAATCATATGCTTCTTATATTTCTTTCATCTAATTTCACTTAGCATGACATTCTTGAAGATCCATACATGTTGTTGCAAATGGCAGTATTTCATTTTTTTCTTATCATTGAGTAGTATTCCATTGTGTATATAGATAGATAGATAGATAGATAGATAGATAGATAGATAGATAGATACCACATGTTCATCCAATTATCCATCAGGGAACACTTAGGCTGTTTTCATGAATAATGCTGCAGTGAACATAGGGGTATATAAATATTTATGAATAAATATTTTCAAAATTTTCAAGTTGATACCCAGAAGAGAGGTTGCTGGATCACATAAGCTTTATTTTTAATTTTTTGAGGAACTTCATACTGTTTTTCATAGTGGCTGTACCAATTTACAATTCCATCAGTAGCATATGAGGGTTCCTTTTTTCCCACAACCTCTCCAGCACTTGTTATTTCTTGTCCTGTTGAGGAAAGCCATTCTAACAGGTGTGAGATGGTATACCATTATGGTTTTGATTTGCATTTTCCTTATAGCTAGTAAAGTTGAGCATCTTCTTATATGTTCATTGGCCTTTTGTATGTCTTCTTGAGAGAAGTGTCTATTCAGGTCCTCTTCCTATTTTTTTAATTGGATTGTTTTTTGTTGTTGAGTTGTATGAGTTCTTTGTTTATTTTGGATGTTAGCCCCTGTTTGGAGGTATTGATTGCGAATGCCTTCTCCCATTTGGTTGGTTGTTTTTTTTGTTTTGTTTTGTTGATGGGTTATTTTGGTGTGAAGAAGCTTTTTAGTTTTAGTCTCATTCATTTATTGTTTATTTTACTTTCCGTGCCTTTCTGATGAAATTCATAAAATCTTCTTTAAGTCCAAGTTCCATGAGTTTAATATCTATGTTATTTTTCTTCTTCTATGCTATTACTTCAGATCTATTTTGAGTTAATTTTGGCATATAGCGCCACATAGCAGTCTAGTTTCATTCTTTTGCATGTGACTTGCCAATTTTCCCAGCCCCATTTATTGAAAAGGCTTTCTTGTCTATATTGTATATTTTTGGCTCCTTTGTTGAAAATTAGTTGCCCATATATATGTGAGATTATTTCAGGGCTCTCAATTTTGTTTCATTGGTCTATGTGTCTGTTTTTCTTCCAATATCATGTTGTTATGATTATTGTCACTTTGTAGTATAATTTGAAGTCAGGCAGTGTGATACCTCCAGCCTTGTTTTTCTTCCTCCCCACCCGCCTCAGGGTCACCTTGTCTATTCAGGGTCTTCTGTGACTCCAAAAAATCTGATTTTTTAAATTCTATTTTTTTTAAATATCATTTAGGAGTTTGATAGGGATTGTATTAAATCTATATATCACTTTGGGTAATGTGGCCATCTTAACTATATTGATTCTTTCAGTCCATAGCTGTAAGTGGGGAATTTAGGTTCCCTACTATATTTATGATTTGTCAATTTTTTCCTTCATATGTTTTAGTAATTACTTTATATATTTTGATGCTTCCTGATTGGGAGCATATATATTGATAAGTTTTACATCTTTTTGCTGTGTTGTCCCCTTTATCATTATGAAATGTCTATCTTTGTCTCTTGTTACTTTATATTTTATCTTGAAGTCTATTTTCTCAGATGTAAGTATGGCTATCCCTGTTTTTATCTGGATGTCATTTGCTTGGAGTATTGATTTCCACCCTTTCACTATGAGTCTATATTTGTCCTTGCAGCTAAGATATGGCCCTTAAGGCAGTGTGTGTGTGTGTGTGTGTGTGTGTGTGTGTGTGTGTGTGTTTATTCAGTCTGCTGCTCTCTGTCTTTTTATTTGTGAGGTCAGCCCATTTACATTGCGGGTGATTATAGTTATATGAGGTTTTCCTACAGCCATTTTTCTTTTATTTTCTGTTAGGTCGCCATTGTTTCTTTGCTTTTGTGCTTCTGTCTGTTATTTTAGTTTGGTGGTATTCTATGATTTGTGATTTTTCCTTCTGTTTTCACTTTTTTTATGTTATATGTTTCAGTTCTGGAATTTTTGTGTGTGGTTACCATTAAGTCTGTGCTAAAGAAAGTTTCATATATACAATCATCTTTTTTTTGCATGCATTTTATCTCCCTCCCTCTTTGTAAGTTTAGACATTTGCCTTCTCTTCTTTTCTGTTTTTGTTGTCTCAAATTATCTCTATTTATGTTGTGAGTTCATTTCTAAGTTGCAGTAGCTATCATTTACTTCTCTTTTTAAATTTTTTACTTCCTTTAACCATTATGTAATATTTAAGTATATAATACCTGATTCTGAATAAGGGTTGCAATTTCCTGCTTCTGTCTGTCTGTTAGTCATCTTACTGACAGTTTTGTATATTTTTGTTTCAGGTAGAATAATCCCCTTTAGTACTTTCTGTAATGCAGGCCTTGTGGTGAAAAATTCCCTCAGTTTCTGAGTGTCTAAAAAAGGTCTTTATTTCTCCTTCATATTTAAATGAGAACTTTGCTAGATATATTATTCTTGGCTGGCGATTTGTCTTTCAATAGTTTGAATGGTTCCACGCCCTCCTAGTTTATAGACTTTCTGCTGAAAAAATCTGATGATAATCTAATGGGAATTCCTTTATAGCTTACTGTCTTCTTCTTCCCTGGCTGCCTTGAGAATTATTTATCATTAGTTTTTAACAGTTTTAATATAATGTGCCCTGGAGACAACCTTTTTGGATTGAGATACTTAGGTGTTCTGTTTTCTTCTTGGATTCAAGCACCCAGTTCTTTCCATAGGTTTGGGAAATTCTCATCGACTATTTGTTTGAATAGACTTTATTTCCTTCTCCCTCTCTTCTCCTTCTGGTATTCTTATATTGCTTTTTCTGATGGAGTCAGGTAGCTCTTGTAGAGTTCTTTCACTTCTTTTCACTCTCAAGTCTCTTCTTCCATCTGCATCATTCAAGATTTCTATCTTTGATTTCACTAATTCTTTCCTTCATTTGATCAACTCTATTTCATTAGCTCGCTGTTTCATTATTCATCTCTTTTATTGATTACTTCAGATCCAGAAGTTCTATGTGGCTCTTTTTTAAAGTTTTGATCTCTTTGGTATTCCTTTTGTTCACTGATTTTATTTGTGAGTTCATTAAACTGCCTACCTGAGGTTTTATGGCATCTAGCTGAGTTTTTTCAGAACTGCAATTTTGAATTCTTTGTCACTTAAATCACATATTTCCATGTCTCTAAGTTTATTTTCTTGAGGCTTTTTATTTTCTTTCTAAGCTGCTGTGTTTCCTTGATTGCTCATGGTATGTGATGGATTATTTCTCCTCCTAGACATTTATGGGAATGAACTCTCTTTATTATTATTAAGAGTGATGCCTCTTTAGCAGGTTGATAAGAAGAGCTTTTTCTTTTGTTTTCCAGTAGATAGTGCACAAACCTCCTGTACTGCCAGGACTCCTGGCTCTCTGCTGAGCAAAAGTTTCCCTTTTTTCCCTGGAGAGGTTGGTGCCTCCTCTGTGACCAGGTTGCATTGATCCCAAGGCTCCCCTTCCATGTGGTAGAATGCGATAGGCAATGGGGTTCGGAGCTGTTAAAGAGCCCCCAATGCTTCAGTTCTGGCCCAAGGGCCAGATGCAGTGTTGTGCTACCTGAAGTGTCCCAGTTCCTCTGCTAAGATCAGCCTCAATGAGTGAGCGTGGGTTGGGTTGGGAGAGGCTGCTGATATGTTTGTGTCGTTGTTTTTCTCTTAGAAATGGTGACAGCTAGACTTCAGCTGCTTGATCCCTGTATCTCCACCCTTGTCACTAAGAGTTGTTGCCGTGTGCATCTGCCACTCAGAAGTTATCTCTTTAGTTCTTGGGGCTGCAGGCTCTCTGCTCTGTAGCCCACCATTCGTTGCTATGGTTTCTTCTGGGGCTTGCAGCTAGCTCTGAGAGACTTCGGAGAGATGAGTCTGGGAAGGTTGGGGGTGTGGCCAGGCTTCGTGATTTTATTTCCTGCCTGGCAATGGTGGCTGCTAGAACACAGCTGTCTCACCTCTGTATTCCGTCTCTGCCATGATCACTGGATTCTGCCATAGTATACGCTGAACACTCAGGCAGAAATTCTTGTGGCTAAAGAGAGTGCATGCGCAACCTGATTCCTCCCCTTTCCTCAACTCCCGCAGCAAGCTCCTTAGCTGCGCCCGCCTCAGTGTTTCTGCTGTTCTTCCTTCCCTCTTCGCATGTTTGCCCAATTCACTCATCTTCAGATGCTTTGATGTTCAGATCTCTCAAAAGAGTTTCTTCTGTATTAGAGTAGGAATCTTGAAACCACAAGCTGTTAACCTGTAGTTTCAAGGGGAGAACTTAAGGGGGCCCTTCATGCTGCCATCCTTCTGACGTCACTCAGCAACTTACTTTTTAAACATCACTTTCACCAACCTATGTGTAAATTGCAGTTCAAAGGAGAAAGTATAGCTTTAATAGTAGGTAAAGAATTGAAACCCAAGTTTTCAGAATCCAGGTATAAAGCTGTTTGTACTATAGCAGGCTTTTCACAACACATCAGACAAAACTATTAGAAACGACAATCAATGGGCTCTTAAAATAAGAGAAATGAGGCATTAGAAGCATGATGGAGGAGGTTTCCATTCTTTAGTGTTATGTGTGGATCTGCATAGACAAGAATCTGTTGTTAATTATACTGTCAAAAAGAGGAAAATAATTTTTAGAAAAATAAAGCTGTAAAGTTTGACCTTTATGAATATGTACAAATCAGCATTATCTGATTTATATGTTAGCTCAGGTTCTTGAAGAACAGCCAGGAGAATAACCTCAGAATGTTACAAAACTAGAGATGTACCTTCTGTTTCTCTCTGAGAATTTTCAAATAAACACTAATTATAATGGCACCAATTTAGAAATTACTGATTACAGAATTTCAGCAACCCTGCCATTATCCATAATTATTTTATGAAATACAGAAATATGGTATTATTTAGTATTTCTTAAAGATACTCTTCTCTGAGTAAAGAACATAACTATATTTAAAAAATAATTCTCCAGTCAGGCAAATACAACTTCTGGAGCATGAAATTATACTTAACAGTTATAGATATCGTGGTTAATCTTCTTTGCTTAATATTTTGGGTACAATGTGTCAGAAACTGATAAATGCTTATCTGATGACAGACTTTCTCTCTTGCATTACAGAGAGAAATAAGATGATGTGATGATATATGCATAATGCAGTACTCTGTAGTTCAATATCCTGCAGTTTCTTTGTGTTCTTTCTGCTTGGTATGAAAGTTACTTTTAACCTTCCTGAAAAACCACTGATCATAGAGTTTAAAAGTAACACTGTGAGAGTATTGTGCTGAGAAAACAGTGATAGCCTAATGAGAGTCACATTCAGTTTATACTTAATGCCTCTTCGCAATGACAAATATGAAGAAGAAAGAGGTCAGGAGAAGACAATGCCAAACTAATACTAGAAACAACAGGCTAATCAATGAATTCATTCATACAAGAAATATTTACAAAGTACCCATTACATGCCAGGCATAACGCAGGGCACTGATGGGAATGATGTAAATACACCTTTCATGCACTCAAGGACCTTAAAAATAATCTATAGGATGCAATAGTTTTCAAACTTCAGCATGCATCAGAATCATATGGAGGGCTTATTTAAACACAGATTGCTAAATCTTACTTACCCCTATAGTTTTTGATTCAGCAGGTATGGGTGGAGGTGGGGGAAGCAAACATTTGCTTTCTTAAAACATTCCCAGAGGATGTTGATGCTACTGCTCCTGGGATCATACTTTGAGAACTACCTTTATAATGGAGCTTTCATAGCAGTAAAAAGAGAGCCCAAACATTAGAAATCTTAACTTGTAATAGCTTTGTTTTCTTATATGTGCTATAAAAATTTTAAAGTTTTAGACAATTAAGACTGTGCAATTAATCTAACAAATATATATAGGTATAAGTATATATGTATATATATATATATATGTATTTAAAATAGAAATGAAGAAATAGAACTACATGAAATCATTTTGGAGATTATGAATATTTAGTGTACTATCAAAAAAAGAAATACTTTTTTGGAAGGAAAATGAGACACAAGATTTCTTGATGGAATCTTCAGTTGCTTAATGTTAAGTGAGTAATGATGGATACATTTATTTATGTCACTGTACATGCATGTAGTTAAAGTACAAGCAATGACCTACAGTGATCAAGAAAGATTCTAGTATAATACTAATGCAGGTAGAAATAGCAGGAGTGGCTAAAAGTAAGCAAAAGATGGATTATGTGACATCCTTTTTCTGAAGGTCTTAAAGAACATTAACAATTAAAACTTATTAATTTGCACTTATAATGCTACTGAGGAGTATTAACCAAGGGTTATTACTTATGTTGCTATATGTTTAAGATGGACATACAGAAGCATGGAGATTTCCTGATACCCCTAATATTTGACACTTAGAGGAAGATTTCAGATCAGTACTCAGTTTTCAATAATAAAATTGGTTTAAATTTGTTTTGTTCGTTTTTATTTGTTTAAGTTTTATTCTAGCTTTAAACACCAGGCCACATTATTTTCTTTATGTAAGATTCCTAGCAGCCTTTATTTGGGAAGGAATTTCCAGATATTTGAATTCATTAATTTCTACATAGTGGAGTTCATCTTTATATGTAGGTGCTGCCAGCAGTTCTTTGTGAAATACAAGTTTCACTACAGGACTTTCATCATTATCATATCTCATTTAGTGACATGTGAGAGTACTAGCCTTATTTCCTATTTTTGCCAATAGAGTCAATATTGCAGAATGGTGCCATGGGTAGGCTCTAGAATCAAGCTGCCATGGTTCAAATCTCAGCTCTGCTACATATTAGGTTTGTGACCTTGGAAAAATTTTAATTTTTCTGAGCCTGAGTTTCTCCATCTGTAAAACGGAGGTTTGTAGGAGTTGGTTCAGAACCGATGGGCAGATTAGGGAACTGGAATAAAGCCATTCTGGAACCTAGTCAATCTGAAATGTTCAAAAAGAGGAAGAATCTTTCTGGAGCACAATAAAAATTTTGTTTGACTCTGAAAAATAACAGGAAAGCTGACAAATTATAGGCCAAGTTAAAATCATCTAAAGCTTTGGAGTATTTGGTTGGAATGTCCAGCCTTAAGCTGTTTACAAAGGCTTCTCTGAACTGAAGGCCTCCTGGTCTTTTGAGAGGACCATTCATTTGTCTAGGTTGCAAGTTTCTCAAATAGATGTTGGTCCTAATATAACCTAATAAGACATTTCAGTGAGTTCTGGAGCTTTCTGAAGTACTTTGAAGTTTGGGCCAGGTGTCCATGTAGATCTTTGGAGTTAAGAGTTCAACTACTGGAAGCGACTAAAATAGTTTAACCACAGAGCATAAAAGGAAGCTGTAGTAGACGGGTTAAAGGATACATCTCAGACTGTAATAAGTTGACAGAAGCCAACTATAACTTCAATGAACACTTCAATTTATAATGTGAGTTGTGCGAATGACAAGGAATAAGAAAATTTTGGGAGAAATTCCTGTAAATTTTTATACTAAAGAAAAAAACTAAGATGTTAGTCTGTAAATTATAAAAGTAAGTTTATTCTATTTTCTAATTAACAACATCTAGTTTAGAGTTTGAATACTATTGAGCTAAGTCTTAGGTGCACAAAAGTAAATCAAAGGTTTTTTGAGGGATTAATTTTTCTAACAAAGTTATAGAATAGCACAAATGGGCATCCTTACTTCTCACTTGACTCATAGTATGTTCATAAATAGAGTTATCTTTGCAAAATATTCAAGGTCTTCAAAACCTCTTTTGCTTCATTATCAGATCTTTATTTCTTAACAGATTAGCTGTTTCCTAATTTCACTTTTTTGGACTTCATAAAAGCCTGCACCTTTTGTAAGATTTTCAATTCATTGATAATAGTCAAATGTCATGATTTTTGTAAGAAAATGGCAAACAAAATAAGACAGGTAAATTAGGAGATGGAGAACCATAATTGCAAAAGATCTGATGCCCCAGCTGAACATGAAATAAGATCCTATGAAAACAGCAACAGTAAAGGACAATTAAAGGTGACAAAGTCACTAAAAAAATCTTACTTTAATAAAAAATGTCAGCAATCTGCTGGAACACAGAAATAGTCATTGTCCCTCTTACTACAACTTGTCTTTGTTAGTCTTTCTTCAGTCTCTCCATATGGGAAAAATACAACTAACTAGATAATTTTCAACCAGAAAAAAAGAGTGTAAGTTCTAAAAATGTTATGTAAAAATTGATATAAAATGATAAAAATGTTCGATAAGTTCTAAATGAGAATGCAGATAAGAAAGTAGTTGTGTGTAATGGTGAGGTTAAGGAAAATCATGCTTGAGAGTGAAATAACACAGAGAACATTTTGATGAATAATGGTAATATCCTACTGCATAGCAGAAACCTCATAACATAGAGAATTTGAATGTAAACTGAGGCTACTAAGAGAAGCTCTCAAAGGTACAATTGTTTTTTTCCTGAGAGAAGGAAGTAATTTCTTATTTTTTTCATCTTGACATATTACAAACTTCTCATTATTCAAGGGTTTTGCTTTTTTTGGTCATCACAATTTTCTAGGGAGGAAATGTGATAATCTGACAACATGTTGGCTCATATACCCTTAACTTTAATTTCTCATTAGAGACTAAGTATATTTTTTTCTCCAGACTTTTGGCTTGGAATAACTTTTTTTGCTGTCATCGGAAATAGTGCCTTCTCTCATAGACCATTGCAAAAGTAAACTTCCTTGAATAATATTTTTAAAACTTGATTATTAAGTACAAATTTGCAACCTAATGAGAGGCATGACTCATAAAGTCGTTTATTAAATGCATTCATTAATAAAATACATTTTCCCACACTATAGACTTGGTAAGTGGTGGTTCTGGTCTCTAGCTAGCTCTCTGAGTTTATTTAATTCATAATGTTATTGAAACCGAATGTTCTATAAATCAGATACATTTGGGGTTAATGGGGTCTTTGGGAAGATCAAGATTGGAGGCAGTGAGAGGAATAGTCAGGGAATCTGAGCCATTATAAATTATTTCTAATAAAATTGATTTCCAAGTCAGAGCTCAAGATGCCAAGATGGCAACTTTAATATATCCTAAGAAACTGAGGGATTGAGACAGGGAGAAAAGGAAGATAAGGAGATGGAATTCTCTTCTTGTCAGGCCATAAGTGGCAATGGATGCTAACTCCAAACTAAACTCTCACTGAACAACCCTGTATAAAGAGGTCTTACCTTCTTCAGAGACAGAAAAGTAACCAGAACATTCTCTCTCCCTCTCTCTAAACCACCCAGAGATCTTAGAATTGTCTTCTACCAGTGTCCATGAAACTATGGCAGGCTAATTTGTTAAATTGCAAGTAATTAGTGTTAGTCTGTGGCAGGCTAAGTTGTTAGCTTGATTAAGATTATGATCATAATTGATTATAATAAATTTTGCTTATGATTATAATTTTGAGTATGATTCTGATAAATGTATATATCAAAATCTAAAAAATTTAAGTATATTGCCGATTTTTTCAGATAAAACTTTATTTTATTATTTTTATCTAATTTAGCATAAGGAACAGATGTTTTGTGGAAAGGAAAACAAAATGGCAAAGAATAGGTTTGGGGATTAACTGTGAATGTTAATTTTATTCTATTTAAAATTTTATTTTCATTACAATAGTCAAAGTTTTACATATGTAATTCTACAGTTCAAAGCACTGCTTGTTGTTTTTCTTTCCTTGTCTAAGTATTTGCAGAAAAAAATATAAAAAAAAAATTTGTTCAAAGATCCAAAAGACAAACACAGATGAAGTTTCCTTTTCTATGATCAGAGCTTTTAAATTTATTGCTGGGAGCTTATTGTTCCATGTTTCCTAACATTTGTGGTAGAGGATGGCATAGTTCTAGTTAGGTGTGGCCAAAGGTACAGCTTAATGGAACTTTAGGGGTTAAATGCAAAAATAAGACCCACATTTTATGCCTTTAAAATATTTTATTATTAGATTTAAATATAGATTTAGGGTTTTTTTGGTGGTGGATTCTCAATAAACAATGACTTATTCACTCTCTTCATATTTTAGTATATAGAAGGACAGCAATGGATACTGGTTAAACACTGATGATGAACAAGCTGTACAGAAAATACCACTGATTATCTTGCTTTTTAGTGACTTAATTATTATATATATAAAATATATATGTTATTTTATATATATAATTTTGTACATAGGAGGACAGCAATGGATACTGGTTAAACACTGGAGTTGAATGTAAATATATTGTTCTTTAAGACTATCGTTTCAGTAAGAATAGAATTTTACCTGGGCTATTTCAATCAATAAAACAGAGTAGCATGTGCCTTTTCCTACTGTAAATACTATCAATAAAGAAGTATCTTATCAAACAAATAATCCTTTAATTAGTAACCTTAAAAATTCAAAGATTACAGTGAAAAATATCTTCAAAAGAGTGGATAATTGGAATTGTCAGGATAATTATCACTTCATTTTAGAGGATCTTCTGTCAGGTAAATTAATTTTGACACAAAGATATAATAGAAAATAAATTGGAAAACCATTTAAAATGTTTGTTTTTGTTCAAGCTTTGAAGCTTGAGTTTGGTCCTGTAAATTAGATACACACATGCATAATTGTTTAATAATTTGAGGATAAAACCAATTTTTAAAATATGTGATAACAATAATAAATTGGTAGAAAGTATTTATCTACCAAACAAGTCTTATTTCTGCATTATCTTATTGGATAGTCACAACTACTATATTCCTATTTTATAGGTAAGAAAACTGAGACTAAGGGAAATTAATTTGCCCAAGTTCACATAGTTAAGTGATAGAATTTTAATACCATACTGTTAACTTCTATAGTCACAAAATGATAATAGCATTTTTTAAAGAAAAATCCATTGTTTTAAAGAAATAATGTCTGGCACTTGATATTATCTCAAAAACCAAATCTGAAGAAGAGTTTCATATTTCTTCTATTTTACCCAGTTCATCCCTCAACCTTAAACTATCTATAGTAAAGAAAACTAATCATGCATATGTGCAAAATAATGTTAGAAAACCATTAACTTCATTTTTTTATATTAATTGAGATATGATTTACATATAATAATGTGCAAGTTTAAGGTGTACAACATGTTGATTTGATACACTTACATGTTGTAAAATAATTACCTCTATAGAGCTGGCTAATACCTCCATCACCTCAGGGGAGGTGAGAACATTTAAGATCTACTTTCTTAGCAACTTTTAAGTTAAATACAGTATTTTTTTTGAATAATTTCTAAAATTTTCAATTATAGTTGACATATGTTATTATATTAGTTTCAGGTACATAATACAGTGATTAGACATTTCTATAATTTACAAAGTGATCACCCCAATCACTCCAGTACTCACCTGATACATAGTTATTATAGTACTACTGGCTATAGTCTTCATTCTATACATCCCAATGACTATTTTGCAACTTCCAATTTATACCTCTTAATCCCCTACCCGCTTCACCATCTCCACCCTCCCAATAAAGCAACATTTGAAATGCTTTCTGTATCTATGAGCCTGTTTCTGTTTTGTTTTATTCTATTCCAACATTTATTTTTCTCTGTCTTACTTACTACACTCAGCACAATATCCTCTAGATCCACCCATGTGGTTGCAGATGGCAAGATTCCATTCTTTTTTTTTTTGACTGACTAATATTCCATTGTATATATGCACCATCTCTTTATCCATTCATCCATCGATGGACACCCAGATGGCCCCCATATCTTGGCTATTGTAAATAATGCTGTAATGAAACTATCGATGTCCCTTCCAACTAGTGTTTTGAGTTTCTTCAGATAAATACCCAGAAGTGGGATTACTGGGTCCTTCTTTGTCTCATTATAGCCTTTGTTTTTAAGTTTATTTTAGCTGTCATAAGTATTGCTACCCCAGCTATTTGTTTTGTTTCTATTTTCATAAAATATCTTTTTTTATCCCTTTACTTTTAGTCTGTGTTTGTCTTTCATTCTGAAGTGAGTCTCTTGTAGGCAGCATATATTAGGGTCTTGTTTTCTTCTCTATTCAGCCAACCTAGGTCTTTTTGATTGGAACATTTAATACATTTACATTTATGTAGTGATTGCCATTTTATTATTAAAAATAATATTTATTATGAAAATAAAAATACTTTTTATTTTTTTCTTTGTCTTAAAGAAGTCTCTCTAACATTTCTTGTAAAACTGGTTTTGTGGTGAACTCCTTTAGCTTTGTATTGTCTGAGAAGTTCTTTATCTGATCTTTGATTCTACATGATAGTTTTGCTGGGTAGAGTAATCTTGGTTGTAGGTCTTAGCTTTTTCAACACTTTGAATATTTCATGCCAATCCTTTCTGGCCTGCAAAGTTTTTGTTGAGAAATTGGCTGAAAGTCTTACGGGTGCTCCCTTATAGGTAATTAATTGCTTTTCTCTCGATGCTTTTAAGACTCTCTCTTCATCTTTAGCCTTTGACACTTTAATTATGATGTGCCTTGGTGTGGGCCTCTTTGGGTTCATGTTGTTTGGGACTCTTTGTGCTTCCTGGGCTTGTCTGTTTGTTTATTCACCAGGTTAAAGTTTTTTTGTCATTATTCCTTCAAATAAGTTTTCTATTCTTTGCTCTCTCTTCTCCTTCTGGTATTTCTATGATACGAATGTTGGTAAGCTTGATGTTGTCTCAGAGGCCCATTAAACTATCCCATTGTTTTGAATTCCTTTTTCTTTAAAAAATATTTTATTTTTATTAATTTTTAACTGATCAACAAAATTTAATGTTTCAAGGGTACAGTTCAGCAGTATGTCATATATATATTGCATCGTGTGCTCACCATCCATAGTTAGACTCCCTTCTGTGTCCAAATATTTGATCCCTTTTACCCCTATATACCTCCTCCTTCCCCCCTTTCTCTGGAACCAATAATCTGGTGTCCATGTTCATGAGTCTCTGTTTATTTGTCATATTTGTTTGTTGCTTTAAGTTTTATATCCCACATATGAATGATACCATGTGGTTTTCAACTTTCTTTTATGACTTATTTCACTTACCATGATTATCTCGAGATACATTCATGTTGTTACAAATGGCAGTGTTTCATCTTTTTTTATGGCTGAAAAATATTCCATTGTATATATGTACCACTTCTTCTTTATACAGTCATCTCTCATAGGACACCTTGATTGCTTCCATATGCTACCCACTGTGAGTAATGCTACTACTACATCAGGGTACACATATCTTTGCAGGTAAATATTTTCAGCTTTTTTGGGTAAATACCCAGAAGAGGGATTACTGAATCATACAGTAGATCAATTCTTAGTTTTTTGAGGAAACTCCATACTGTTTTCCATAGTGGTTGTACCAATTTGCAGTCCCAAAGCAGTGTTTCCTTTTTCTTCACATCCTCTCCAAAACTGTTATTACTTGTCCTGTGGATGATAGCTATTCTAACAGGTGTGAGATGATAGCTTGTATTGGTTTTGATTTGCGTATCTCTAATAGCTAGTGAAGTTGAGCATCTCTTTATATGCCTGTTGGCTATTTGTATGTCTTCTTAGGAGAAGTGTCTGTTCAGGTCCTCTGCCCATTTTTAAAATGCATTTGTTGTTGTTGTTGTTGTTGTTGTTGTTAAGTTGTATGAGTTCTTTGTATACTTTGGATATTGCTTGCAAATATGTTCTTCCATTTGGGATGATTGTCTCTTTGCCTTGTTGATGGTGTCTTTTGCTGTGCAGCTTTTTCGTTTGATATAACCTCATCCATTTATTTTTGCTTTTACTTCCCTTTCCTTTGAGGTCAAATTCATAACATTCTCTCTAAGTCCAAAGTCCTTAAGTTTAGTTCCTATTTTTCTTCTATGTAATTTATTGTTTCAGGACTTATATTCAGGTCCTTGATCCATTTGGAGTTAATTTTGGTGTGTGGTGATAGACAACAGTCTAGTTTCATTCTTTTGCAGGTGGCTTGCCATTTTCCCAGCACCATTTATTGAAGAGACTTTTCTTTCTCCACTCTGTTTTTGGCTCTTTTGTTGAAAATTATTTGCCCATATAAACATGGGTTTACTTTTGAACTCTTGACTTTATTCCATCGGTCCCTGTGTCTGTTTTGCTGCCAATACCATGCCATATTGATTATTGTTAGTTTGTAGTATCATTTGAAGTCAAGCAGAGTGATATCTCCAGCCTTGTTCTTTTTTCTCAGGATTGCTTTGGCTATTTGGGATCTTTGGTGCTTCCATAAAAATCTGGTGATTTTCTATCCTGTTTGTTTTAAAAGTGCAGATGGGATTTTTATGGGAATTGCTTAAATCTGTTTAATGCTTTAGGTCAGGGGTCCCTAACCCCAAGGCCACAAACCGGTATAGTCTGTGGCCTGTTAGGAACCAGGCCGCATAGCAGAAGGTGATTTGTGAATGAATGATGTTTCATCTGTATTTGCAGCCACACCCCAGCACTTACATTATCATCTCTGTGTTCTTGGATTGGAAGAATCGACATAGTTAAAATAACCTATTACCTAAAGCAGCAGTCTCCAACATTTTTGCCACTAGAGACTGGTGCTCCTGTGAGAATCTCCAGAAGTTCTATTTGGTTCTTTTCAGGGTTTGAATCTCCTTAGTAAAAAACACATTTTATTGGTCTATTTTGATTCTAAGTTGTTGATATTGTTGGTCAGGTTTATTTTACATCTCACTGAGTTGTTTTTTTTTTTTTTTCCCTGATGTGCAAACCTGAATCCTCTGTCATTTAAATTGCATATTTCTCTATCTTTATTTTTTGGAGATTCTCTTTCTTTCTGAGGTGGCCTTTTACATTGGTTGTTCATGGTGTTCAATGAATTTTTTCTCTGTCTGGTCATTAATGGGAGTGTATTCTGCTTTCTTTCTTTCTTTTTTTTTAAAAGAAGATTTATTGTGTAGAAGTCTCTCTTTAGCCAGTTGATCTCCAATAGGTGGTGTTTGAGACTCTTATATCTCTGCTTTGAGGCTAAAAATGCTTTTCTTTTCTCTGTCTAATACGCAGTATATTTGACCTACAATCAGATCCCCTCAGTCCCAATGCCTTCTTGTGGTGCTAACCATGGTTTATGTTTTAGTACTTGTGCAGATTCCCCTGGGGCTCTGTGGTGCTAGTTGGAAAGATATGGGGTCGGGGGAGCGAGTGCTCTGGGTTGATGGTGGGGTGCTGCAAGGCTCTGTATCTCAGCCTTCTGGTTGGCAATGGCAGCTGTTAAGACACAGCTGTTTCCCTTCTGCACTTAATTCCCACTCTGCCTTCTGCTCTGATCCCTGGGCTCCGGTGCATGAAACACTCTGATTCTTCAGGCAGGGCTTTTTGGGATCAGCCACAACTTTTTCCTTTCCCTTCCTTCTGCAAGGAGCTCCAGTTGCATATGGATGCTTCTTTGTTTCTTCCAATCTACCCTCCAGACTCATGTGGTTTCAATATTTTGAAGCTCTAATGTGTTCAGTGATCTCTCAGATGTGCTTATGTGCAGGTTAGGTGTCAATTGTTGAGTTTTAGAAGTTTAGCTTATTATTATTTCAAGGAGAGAAATCAAGGAGATCCCTCACTCCACCATGCTTCTGATGTCACTCTCAGATTCTTTTTTCTTACTGCTGTTCTGATTGGGGATATTATCTTATCTACTAAATCACTGATTCAATCCTCTGCTTCATCTAATCTACTGTTGATTCCTCCTAAGGTATTCTTTATTTCAGTTATTGTATTTTTCATTTCTGACTGGTTCCTTTTTATGTTTTGCATCTTCGTTTTTATGTTTTCTATCTCTTTGTTAAAGTCCTCACTGAGTTCCTTTACTCTCCCCTTAAATTTATTGAGCATCCTTATAACCAGTGTTTTAAACTCTGCATCTGGTAGATTATTTGTCTTCATTTTGTTTAGTTCTTTTTCTGGAGCTTTGTTCTATTCTTCCATTTGGGACATGTTTATCTCCCCATTTTTTCGGCCTCCTTATGTTTGTTTCTATGTATTAGATAGAGCTACTACGTCTCCTGGTCTTAGTGGCCTTATGTATTAGATGTCTTGTGCAGCCCAGTGGCACAGTCTCCTTGGTTACCCGTGATGGTGTTATAGGTGTGTTTCTTGTGTGGGTTGTGTGTGCCCTCCTGTTGTAGTTGAACCTTGGTTGCTGTTTACACATCAGTGGGAGGAATTGACCCTCAGGCTGATTGGCTGTGAGGACTAGCCATGACTATCATGAAGGAGCTCTTGTGCAAGGGCTGACCCTACGTAGCAGTATTTGCATTAGTGGGGCTCTGGTGCCTTCCTAGTCTACTCTTTGTACGTGTCATCTGTGGATGTGGCCTGGCAGTACCCTGGCTGGGTCTGAAGCCAGCCACCAGTAGTGCTGCCTGGGAGCCTCTTGGAATGAGCCCCACTGCAGGCCAAGTTTAGCCTCAGCCTCTACCATGCCTGGGGCCATGTGGCATGACCCACAAAGCAATCTGCAAATGGTGTCACCTGAGCTGGGCTTGGAGTTGCCTGGAAGAAACTAAACTGTGAACCAAGGCCAGCTGCTGCCAGTGCCAGGCTTCTGGCTGCTCAGCAAAAGGTATGGAGCACACCTAGGCCAGATGCTGCTTGTGTGGGGTTTGTAAACTTTTGAGAAATTTTAGGGAAGTCTACACCATGAACCAAGACAGGACATTTGTATCAAAAAGCCCCTGGAAGTGGCTTAGGTGGACCTGCAGATTGAATGGGGTAGGGTCTCAGGGAATTATCAGGGTGGAGCAAAGTGTTATTAGGAAAGTTGATGGAAACTCAGATACCGTGGCTCCCTCTACCTGCAAGCTGGCTGATGAGAGTACTCAACAAAAGATCAGTGGATTTTGCCAGCACTATTACCTGGGAAAAAGCCACCCCTCCAGCCCTTACTTTGAAGTCAGATCATTCAGTTCCTCTCCATATGTCCCTGGTGCCTTTCAAGGCATTGCCCAGAGCAAGTGAGTTCATCAGCAGTAAGTCCATGTATGAGCCCTTTAAGTGGAATGCCTGGGATTTCTGAAGACCTTTGTCTTGCTTCTTAGGGGACCTCTGCAGCTGAGATATTCCTCCCAATTTTTAACTGCCATACATGAATGTGGGACCAGGCCTGTCCATGTTTCGACTCTTTTTACTAATTTCTACATGACTTTTTCTGCATATTCTTAGCTGTAGAACTTCTGTTCAGATAGAGTTCAGATGATTTTATGATGGTTATTCTACAATTTAGTTGTAATTTTGATGTGGTCATAAAAGAAGGCAAATACAACGTTTACCTACTCTACCATCTTGACCAGAAATCAAATCTCACTAACTTTTAACTGTCAAGATCTTAACCACAGAGGGTATTAGGTTAAAACTATCACTTAAGAAAATTGCAAATGTACCTCTTAGGAGTAAATTAATTTAATTCAATGAAGATAAGACTACAAACTCTACAACTAGATAGGACACACTTTAGCAGCACTAATCAACTGAACCTCATAACCCTGCTGAAAATGAGCTCTAACTTTCTGGAGAGACCACATCAGCAGACATCTATAACCTTCAACTTCAGATGTTCCAGTAAGTCTTCACAGTAGGCATCTGTGAGGTTGCTGCTGTATCCTATTAGCTGCCTGCGCAGTGCAAATGGCAGCAGATTTCTAGATTACCCAGGCTCCACTGTTGGTCAGGGAATAAAATATTTGCTCTTGGTTTTGCTCTGCCTTTTTCTCTCAGCAGTCCTACAAAGTGGATAATATCTCCAAATTATAATTAATTTATTCAGCCATTCTACCTTATGGCTGGTTTTATGTAGTTGAAGAAGATAACTGCTTCTGTGGTGAGATTGATTTATAAGACTCTTAGCAGAAGACCTTATTATACTTTGCTGCACTCTCTCATTTTCCACTAAATTTATGGGGATTAACCTCTTATAAACTTGGCATGCCTAAAATCCTTAACAAAAATAACCTTAACAAAAAATTTAAATTATTTAAATATTTTTTGGGGGGAGGAGGAACAATCATCTTCCCTCAATGAAATTTAAACTTTTGCTTACTCAGTCTTTGTTTTTCTAGTTCTTACAATTCCTTATTAATCAACACTAACCTCTCTTCTCTCTTCTGACCTCTGCTGTCTAGTTTTGGTGTTCTAGAGAAAGATCCATAATTTTATTTTAGCTTGCAGTCCTGCCTTATCTAAGTAAGCCCTCTATCAAAGGCTCTGAGCTCCAAATACTCAGTCTTAATGCCTGACCAGGATTACATCCTGTGCCCCTGCCCAAGTTCAAACTCAACTACCATGCTTGACCAAGCCATTGGTCTCACAAATGAGAACTCATTCACAACAAAATTGCCTCAGGTTCATAAGGGTAATCTTCAAATCTCCAAGACTACTTATCTCAAACCTACTATTACCCTGGTCATTTCAGAAGTTAACTCTGTGTAGGTATGTATGCACCCACTGCTACTCCATCTGTAAGGTACTACCAAGGGAAATTAATAGGAGAGCCATTGTCTCCAACTAACCCAAATGAGACTGATACCTGTGCTTACAATTCTGATCACTCTAATTGCAGTCGTTTCCTACTACTCTGTTTTCATGAGAAGTGTTTTATTCAAACAGAATTTCACCCAGAACCTCAGTATTGGTTGATGTATTCAATAGCTATTGAGCATACATTATGTGTTAAGCACTGAATATTTGCCTGAGTTAATGAAAATGCCACCTATCCATTATGTCCAGCCCAAAGATTTCCCTCTTTCCCTCACAGCACACACCCAGTCCATAAGCAAGCCTTATTAATTTCATTTCTATTATATGTCTTCATTTCTTCCACTTCTCTCTATCTACACTACAACCACTCTGATCCAAAACACTGTTATCTCTTATGCCTACCAGGATAGACCTCCCTGCTGCTTCCATTCTAGCTCTCTTATAATCTATTTTACTCACAAAGGGCAAAGAATAAACTGCAATGAATAAACTACAATGCCCTGTAGGATCTGACCCCTGCCTGCCATTCTAATTTAATCTGAATTCTATTATTCACAAACACTTAGACATAATTTGAATCTTTATGTTAAAAAATTTTCTGCCTTAGGTCCTTTGTACTTTCTGTTCCTCTTTCTGGAGTGTTCAGCCACCAAACCCCTTCATGTCTGCCTCCATCATATAATTGCCACCTCAACTCAATGTCATTTTCTTGGAGAGGCCTTCCCTGACAAGCCAGTTTAAGTTAACCTGTCAACTCCCAGTCACTCAGTCATGGCTCAATTTTCTTCAAAGTATTGGTTATCATCTGAAACAGTATGCTATTTTATGTGTTTACTTGTATATTGTCTGTCTCTTTCACACTTTTTTATAGTATAAACTTTTTCACAACTTTGTCTCTTATAATGGTACTTGGCACATAGTACTGAATGGCTATTTGTTATAGATAGTGAGGAATAAAACAAAGTCCTTGCCTTCAGAGAAATTTCAGTTAGACAAAACAGAAGTAAATAATGAGTAAATATAAATTGTGGTGGTGTCATAAAAGAATAGATTTCTCTAAGGTCAGAGAAGGTAGCTCTAGGAAGGTAGAATGAAGTGAGCTGAAGGGAGTCAGCTATGTGGATGTTTGAAAGAATAGTGACCAAGGGTAAGAAAAAAGGCCTTAAAGGCCTTTTCGAAGCATGTCTGACCTGTTTGAGGATAAAGTAAAAAGGGCCTGAGAGGAGAGTAATAGGAGATGAGGCCAGGGAGCTAATGAGTTATGTAGCAGGGCTGTTTCATTGAGTGTAACTCCTAATAATTTAGACATTAAAGCTCACATTCTTTTGAAGGAGGCAGAACACCTGGCAAGTATTTCAGGTTTCATGAAAGGGGTGTGTGTGTGTGTGTGTGTGTGTGTGTGTGTGTGTGTGTGTGATTTAATGGTTCCACTGAGGTTGATATGATAGCAGACTATTTTAGTTTATCCAGTCATATTTAAAAAACAAAGAAAAGAAAAGGGCAGAGGAGAGATTTTAAAGATTGTATTTTCCTTCCGGTCAGAGACTCTTATTCACACTGTGAATATCAGAAGAATGGTGGAGTGAGAGATGGCCCCAGATCTCTCCCTTTGTAATTATAATTAGCTGAATATGTAAAACTCAACAGCAACAACAAAAACTCCCAACATGCACACAAGCACATTGGAGTGAGGGATCTGCAAATAACAGCTACCATAGGTCAGAACTGGGGGAGTCAGGCAATAGGCAAAGAGAAACAAAGAAGCTACCTTTTGAAGCCAGAGCTCCCTGCAGGAGAAATGGGAGGAGAGAAGATGTGGCAGGTTCCCTGAAAAGCCCTGCCTGAGAGAGCTGTGACCTCCACATGGCGGCAGTGCCCAGGGACCAAGACAGAAAGCAGAGAAGTGGGGATAGCAGAGAAGCAACAGCTGATTATTGCCAGCCTCAGTTGTAAAATGCAGGGCTGAGCCACAGCCCCAATCCCCCAACTCAGAGGGCCCCTCCACCCATATACACAAAGACAGAACACTAGGAAGCCCCAGGGGAATCTGAGCAAACACTACAGAAACTGTCACTAACACTGACAGGGACTGAGACTGAGGGTAGTGACTGTGATTGAATATTTATAAGAAAAAAAAGAAAGACATTATTAAGGCTTTATATAAAGCAGGGATCCAAGAGGCTTAGACATAACCTACTGGAAACCAATAGAAAAATGCCTTCTTAGCAACAGGCTAAAGAGAGACCTTTATATAATAAATGCTCTTTCTGGAAAAAAAGAAAAAGCAGAATACACTTCCATTAGTGCTGAGGTGGAGAAAAATCTATTAAAAACCATGAACAACCAAGATGACAAGGCATTTTAGAAAGAAAGAAAAAATCTCCAGAAATTAAGCTTAATGACATAAGATATGTGACTTAAATGACAAAGAATTCAGGATGGTACTTCTGAAAAAACTTAATAAGATCCAAAATAATTAATACAAAAAATTCCAGGAGTTGAAAGAACAACTAGATCAGCAGAATGAGTTTTATTATCAAGGAGATTGTAACCCTAAAAAAGAACTAAATAGAACTTCTTGACATGAAGAACACACTGTAAGATGAAAAATGAAATAACAAAGTTTGGAAATAGAGTTGACCAAATGGAAGAAAGAATCAGTGATATCAAATACAGAAATCTGGAAATAAATCATAAGTAAAAAGAGAGAAACTGAGAACTAGCTAATATCATCAGGAAAAGAAACATAAGAATAATGAGCATTCTTGAAGGGGAGGAAAAAGAGCAGGGATTAGAAAGCATTTTTATGCAAATAGTTGATGAGAATTTCCAAATCAAAAGAATGAAATGGAACTTGGAATTCAAGAATTCAACAGAACACCCAATTATATCAACCCAAAAAGTCTTTCTCCAAGACATATTGTATTAAAATAATCAAAAATCAATGACAAAAACAGAACTCTGAGGTCAGCCAGGGAAAAGAAGATGGTAACCTATAAAGGAAAATCCATTAGATTTTTGTCGAACTTCTCAGCACAAAACTTGTAAGCAAGAAAGGAGTGGAATCAAATATCCAAATTACTAAATGAAAGTAACTACCGGCCAAAAATAATGTATTCAGAAAAGCTCTCCTTTGGATATGAAGGAGAAGTAAAGACCTTTCCATAGATACAAAAATTGAGGAAATTCTCCACTATGAGGCCTGCATTACAGGAAATACTGAAAAGGGTCAGTTTACCTGAAACAAAATGACAAAAAAAAAATACATAACTATTAAGAGAGGAGAGGAGGCATCTGAGAAATAAAAAAAAAAATTAAAAAAAAAGGGTTTCCAGAAATGACTATCTTAGCCAGTTAAAGTCCATTCCTGACTGCTCTCTCCCCCTCTCCAGGACTCTCCAGCTAACATGTTTTTTCATGGCTACCTCACCCACCTCAAGGACTCTCTAGCTCACACCTGTTGATTCATAACTTGTTATCCATCTAATGTTCTTCCTTATCTCTGCAGCTGTGTAGGAATAACAAGACTGTATACAACTACTTGTTATGTTATAATTGGAGCTCAGCCTTTGGATAGAAATCTGCTGAGCCGGTGCCAGCATCAATAAATGATACTTTCTGTTTATAGCTTCGGTGTCCTGTCTTTTCATTGGAGGATCCTATAACAGTGCTGATAATGCCAAGGTCGCGGGTTCTACAAGGCAAACGACCTGTAATTAGATAAGTGCAGAAATATGGAAATTCCTCACCACTTGCAGCACCCTCCTGAAGCTTTTCCTCTCTATCCTGAGTCATGAAGCACTGTGAAACTTCAGACAAAGGAATCACATGCCCCTTGCATGGACGCTGCAAAGGTATATAAGGTGTAAGAGATCTAACCAAAGAGAGCTTGTGCTTTGGGTCTTTTGAAAGCCTCACGCTCTGCTGGCAATAAATTCTCCTTCCTCTAACAAAGTAAATTGAGCACCCAATTTCCTCGGTCAGGTGTCTTTCTGCAACACTATGAGGTGTCTTTCTGCAACACTATGAGAAAGGTGAACTGACTAGTAGGCAGATAGAAGCAAGGTAGTGCAACCCTTATTAAGAACAGGACATTATAAGCTTAAATAATAAGAGGTTTGCTATAATGAACATTCAGCATACATAGGGATTACCTGAGATAATAAAAACAGAAAATGGGGAGGATTCAAAGATGCAAATTTGCAAAGGGGAATGGAAATAAAGCACATACACAAGAAAATGGATACTATAAAAAAGCATATAACATCAAATTTAACAACCTAGGAGAAATGGGTACTTTAGAAAGATACAATCTTCTTAGACTGAATCAAGAAGATTGTTAAAATCTAAATAGACTGATCAGTAGTTTGGAAATTAAAACAATCATCAAAAACCTACCAAAAAGTAAAAGTCCAGGACCAGATGGCTTCATGATTGAATTCTACCAAACATTCAAAGAAGATGTAATACCAATTCTCCTCAAACTCTTTCAAAAAATCGAAGAGGAAGCAATACTTTCCAACTTATTTATGAGGCCAGTATTACCCTTACACCAAATCCTAGTAAAGATAACACACAAAAAGAAATCTATAGACCAATATCTTTCATAAAAACAGTTGTGAAAATCCTAACTAAGATACTAGCAAACTGGATACAGCAACATATTAAAAAGATTATACACCATAATCAAGTAGGCTTCATCCCAGGAGCACAGGAATGGTTCAATGTACATAAATGAATTAATGTGATACATCACATAAATTAAAAACTAAGAATCATATGATCATATCCATAGGTGCACCAAAAGCTTTTAATAAGATATATCATCCATTTATGATCAAAACACTGAAAAAAATCGGTATTGAAGGAAAGTACCTTAATATAATAAAGGGCATCTATGTCAAACCTTCAGCCAACATTATACTTCATGGTGTGAAACTAAAAACCTTCCCTCTAAGATCAAGAACAAAGCAAGGCTGTCCACTATCACCACTGTTAATCAATATTACATTGGAGGTCCTAGTGAGTACAATCAGGCAAGAGAAAAATATAAAAGGCATCCAAATAGGAAATGAAGAAGTAAAACTGTCTCTATTGGTGGATGACATGATTCTCTATGTAGAAAACCCTAAAGACTCCACAAGAACACTACTAAAAACAATAAGCAAATACAGTAAAGTTTCTGTATACAAAATCAATCTTCAAAAATCCAATTAATTCTTATACTCTAATAATGAATTGTCAGAAAAAGAAGTGGAAAAAATAATTCCTTTAGTAATTGCAACAAATAGAATAAAATACCTAGGAATAAATTTAATGAAACATGTAAAGAACCTATATAATGAAAACCATAAGATCATATTAAAAGAAATTGAAGAAGATACACAGAAATGGAAAGATTCTATGTTAGTGGGTTGGAAGTATTAACACAGTTAAAATGAACTTAATACCTAAAGCATTATATAGATTTAATGCTATACCCATCAAAATCTCATCAGCAGGTTTTAATAAAAAATAATAGAAAATCACCAGATTTTTATGGAAGCACCAAAGACCCCAAATATAGCCAAAGCAATCCTGACATAAAAGAACTAGGCTGGAGGCATCATTCTGCCTGACTTCAAATTATACTACAAATTGAAAATAATCAAAACAGATGGTATTAGTAGAAAGACACAGAGACCAGTGGAACAGAATTGAGTGTCCAGAAATAAACCTATGTTTATATGTGCAAAATTTTTATGCAAAAACATACGGTGGAGAAAGGCAAGCCTCTTCAATAAATGGTGCTGGAAAAAATGGAAAGCCACCTGCAAAAGAATGAAACTAGATTGTTGTCTTTCATCACATACCAAAATTAACTCAAAATGGATCAAGGACTTGAATATAAGTCCTGAAATAGTAAAGTGCATAGAAGAAAATATAGAAACTAAACTCATGGACCTTGGACTTAAAGAGAATTTTATGAATTTGACCTCAAAGATAAGGGGAGTAAAAGTAAAAATAAATGATTGGGACTACATCCAACTAAAAAGCTTCTACACAGCAAAATAACTGTCAGCACTGTAAAGAGACAACCATCTGAATGGGAAAATATATTTGCAAGCAATGCCTCTGATAAGGCTTAATATCCAAAGTATACAAAGAACTCATACAACTGAATAACAACAGCAACAGCAACAACAACAAAACAATTCAATTAAAAAATGGGCAGAGAACCTGAACAGACACTTCTGCCAAAAAGACATAGAAATGGACAACAAACATGAAAAGATGCCCAACATCACTAGCTTTTAGAGAAATGCAAATCAAAACCACAATGAGATACCATTTCATACCTGTTAAAATAGCTATTATCAACAGGACAAGTAATTACATGTTGGAGAGGATGAAGAGAAAAAGGAACCCTGATACTACACTGCTGGTGGTGCTGCAAAGTGGTATAGCCACTATAGAAAACAGTAAGGCGTTTCCTCAAAAAAACTAATCTGATCTACCATATGATCCAGCAATTCCTCTACTGGGTATTCACTCCATAGACTTGAAAACTCATATTTGAAAAGAAATTTGTTTATAGCAGCATTATTCATGGTGGCCAGGACATGGAAGGAACCAAAGTGTCCTACAATAGATGATTGGCTAAAGAAGCTTTGGTACATATATACAATGGAATATTACTCAGCTATAAGAGTTGAAATACTGCCATTTGTGACAACATGGATAGACTTCAAAATAATCATGCTGAGCAAAATAATCCAGACAGAAAAAGTTGAAAATCACATGATATCACTTATATATGGGATATAAACCTAAAGCAACAAATTAACAGGACAAACAAACAGAGACTTGTGAACATGGACAATAGACTAGTGGTAACCAGAAGGGAGGGAGGAGAGAGGGCAAGGGAGGTAAATGGGGTTAAAGGAGCCAAATATGTGGTGACAGAAAGAAATCCATACTATGGGAGGGGAACACACAACACAGTATATATATGCCTTATTGTTGAATTGTACACTTGAAACTTACTGGATTTTGTTATCAATGTCACCATAAAAAATAAGGGTACAAAATTGTGATCCATCTTAATCATACTAGACCACTCAGAATTATTTTATTTTTTACTCTAAACAGTCACTTAATTATATTGTTGGCATTCAAAGTAAAAATAAGGTGTGCAGTTTGATTCCGATGCTTGAGTCCAAAGTAATCTGATTGCTTTTGGCAACTCATAGGGAGAGTGTGTGTATATAATAATAATAATAAATAATAATAGATACTTTGGTTAAGTTTTAATTTTGAGGAAAAGTATTCCACTTCAGAAGGTAAACTTCTAATGAAAACGTTATTTTCTTTTTCATATGTAAAATTCTCACATAGCTTAATAGCCTGGTCAGTACACAGAAAAATTAGGTAAATTTATAATTTATTATTGAGTACAAATACTGGAAAAATGCTGGTATTTAACTTCAAGGTGTTCATAGCTTAATTGATAGATAAGGGAAACATACATGAAAAAAGAAATACCGTAGAAACTATGTGAGGGCAGAAAGGACTATACGTTGGGAGCCATTCTTGATGAATGCCCGGCAGACAGGGTTGGAGTTGCCTGCAAGCTAGCAGTTTGCAGGGCAGGTGGGCTTGTTTACTGAAGGAGGAGGTTTGGCTTAATGTTGAATGTTTCTTGCCCCAGGGAATAAGAGATAAAAACAGGAACAAGGATGTTTTGCGAGAACTTAGGTAAAGGTCAGCGATCATTTGTATATGTGTGGGTGTTGCTTCTCCAAGGGTATATATATGCTGTGCTAAATAAACTCGGGGCGCAGTATTTACTGTTAGCCCTCCCGACTCTATCTCTTTGTCTCTCTCTCTCTCTCTGTCTCTTTTTTCTATCTTTCTGAATCCTCACTCCTCGTCTCAGGAACTGTTCGATCTTAGACGGCGGGCTCCGGCGACTATACCTATCATGCTTTGGCCGTCTTCCTTCTACTATGATTTTCTAGGCTCTAAGCTTATTTTAGCTCCTATATATGGTCTAGAAACAATCATATTTCTAATCTCAGAGAATTTAGTGAGTAGTTGGCGGATAGCAGTGAGATTCAAGGTCAGTCCATTTATGCAGTTGGTCTAACTTTGGATTCGGAACCCTTATTTTGATAAATGGATCTGCTTTTGGGGACCAACCAAACTCTCCTTGTATCCTGGTTATCTCTATGCTCTGTCAGTCTTATACCACACTCCAAGAGTTACAGAGATGAAAGTCCTCCTCACATCAAATATGGACACTTGCTATCTTTGACAATCTGTCTTAAGCCATCTACCTTTCTTCTCACATGTTTTCTAAGATTCAAAGGTGATATTATTATAATTGTAATGTAATTAGCAGACACTTCTTCTAATTCCCAGGAGCTAAACCTGGGAAAGATGGCTACCTACTTGTTTCACTATACAGTTTAGAGGGTTTTTTTTTTTAAATACATGCATACTATTATACTATAGTCTAATCAAGATGGATTTCTATGGGTTCTCCTAACCTTAGGAGAGGGGTAAGGAAGATAAAGGAACCTTTAACTTTCTTCCTAGGGAGGGAAAATGATTAGACAGATGAGGTCATGATGGAGAGGGAGCAGATGATGGAGAAGATAGGGTAACATGAGGTAAAGGTGATTAGGTAATGTCAGATAGATTGTAGAGAGTCTGGAAGTCATGACGAAGGTATTAGACTTCTTTCTTTTCATTAATTTATTTATACAACAAAAATTTTTTAGGTTCCATATGCTGCCAGGCCCAGGTTGGTGCTGGCATGACAATGATGAACTGTATAATCCTTTCCACTCAAGGGGGATATAGAGAAGAAAAGAGGCAATTAAAATAACACTAATTTCTTCCATTCTGAAGGCTGCCATTTCATTTTGTTTATTGAGTTTTTATTTTTATTTTTATTTTTTGCTGCACAGAAGCTTTTTAGTTTAATGTAGTCTCATTTATTGATTATTAATTTATTGTTTGTGTTTTTGGCTCCATGTCCAAAAAAACCATTTGGCAAGTCCATGTTTCTTCCCTATGTTTTCTTCTAAGAGTTTTATGATATTAAGTCTTATGTTTAAGTCTTTGACCTATTTTGAGTCAATTGTGAGTGGTCCGAAGTAGGGATCCAATTTTATTTTTCTGCATGTGTTTCTCTAGTTTTCCCAACACCATTTATTAGAGACTATCCTTTTCCAATTGTGTGTTCTTGGCTCCCTCATTGAATATTATTAGTCTGGTCAGATAGAGCTGTGACAGGAAAACATAAAACCTAATTCTAGGAAGATGAAGAAAGCTTCCTACAGGAGGAGACATTTAGGAGTTAGTACTAAGTCACCTAGGGAAAAGGATGATCATGCACATAAATCAGAAGGTGAACATGGCCTATTAGAAGATTTGTATTACCTTTAGCTTGTGTGATCAGGGAAACAGTGCATGATGAGACTGGAAAGATCTTCAAGGGCTAGATTGTCAAAGACCCCAAAACACATAGTTAAGAAGTTCAGAATTTACCCAAAGAACAATGGGGAGACATTGGATGGCTTTAGGTAGGAAAATGACATGATCAGATTTGTACTTTTAATAAGATTCTTCTATCTAGTATGGAGAATAGACTGGAAGGAGGCAAGAAGACCAATTAGAAGGGTATTGCAATAATCTAGGTAAGAGATGATGACCACTTGTAGTAAAATTATGGTGTGGAAGGATATACTTGAATTTTTTTTGTTGCATCTCTGGATGCCTTCTCTCTTTTTCACTGCTACACTGGCCCTTAGGATGCTGTCCCAGATGGGCTATATCAACTTTGTTAGATGTGGACTATGGGAAATACCTGTAGGGACTAGAGTGAAAGATAACAGATATTGATTCCCATAGATCCCTTCTAGTTTGATTACTGCAGATTGACAGCATGCCTCTAGCAGAGGCTATAGCTAGTGTCTGGCAGCCCTATCCATATAGTTTTCTTCTCTGAATAGGGTAACCATTCACTTACTTTTGCCTCTTTTGACTTAGGTGTGCTGGCTCCCAAGGTACTGCATTACTTTTATGGTTTTCTTCAGCTCTGCTCATACCTTTGTAAATACAGTCACATACTACATAATGATGTTTTGGTCAATTATGGACCACACTTTTTTGCACCAGGGACCAGTGCTCCTATGAGAATCTAATGCCTGATGACCTGAGGTGGAGGTGGGGCAGTGATGCTAGTGCTGGAAAGGTCTACAAATACAGGTAAACATTTGTTTGTTTGCCTGCTTCTCACCTCCTGCTGTGCGGCCCAGTTCCTAACAGGCCACAGACTGGTACCAGTCCATGGTGGGATGGTGGGATACCATATAACCTAGGTGTTTATCAGGTTATACCATCTAGGTTTGTGTAAGTATACTCTATGATGCTGACACAACAAAATCACCTAATGACACATTTCGCAGACCATATCCCCATAGTTAAATAGTGCACAATTATATTCTCATTAGTAAACTCTCCTCAAATTACAAAGCTGGCATGTACCATCTGTTTTCTGCTGGGGCTCTGACATGCACAAGAGGACAATGAGAGTAGGTCAATATGAGAAACTGTAAAATGGTAAAATTGAAAAGATACTGTACAGGAGAGACAAAGTACAGGAGAGAAAACAGTTGCTGATGATAATTCTTATAGATAATACATTCAAGAGGTGTTTTGAAGAAAGATGAGGCAAGAAATCTTGATAAAAAATATGCAGTGCAATAAAGAGGAGAAATAAAAAATTATTCTGCCATTGAATGTATGTAAAAGAGATAACTCACCTTCGATAAAGTTTTCTTGTATTTTTTGTCATTGGATTGGCTATCAGTTTTGAATAGATAAAGAAATGATTAACTCTGGGAAGCTGATTGTATTACTGTTTAAGTCATTTTATAGTATTAATTAATTGGCATACCTTGGTTTGAAAAGCACAGAATTCTATTTCTGCATATAGAAACCAAGGAATACCTTCCCATCCCTTTCACAAGTTTGTCAAGGGGAATATCTGTAGAGACCTGGTAAGTCAAAGGGCCCTCTTACTACTGGCTAACATTTTGGCTTTAATTGGGCTAGAAGCAAAGTAGGCCAAGTAGCATTTTCTCTTCTAAATTTATATTAAAATCTTGGATTGTATTTCTCTGATTGAACAACAACAAAAAAGCCAGTGCTAGGGAAAGAAGCAATGACAGGAGCTCAAGGAGGTAATGGGGTGGTGGGGCAAACTTAGTCCCTCCTACTTAAGCTACATTGGCAGACATTCAAAAAGACAAAATAAGATGCTAAAGAAACAGAATCCCAGATGAAAGACAGACCATGTTGCTTGCATATGGCCCATTAAGGAGCTCTTGGTCTTGAACAATCTATAGAGCAATCTTTATCACATCTCTTCTTCTGGGGAGGATGGTTAAGTAATAATGTAAAATGTGTATCTTCATAAATGAGATTTGCAACAATTAACCTCAGCAACAACATCCTTAAACATATACACCCATGGCTAGATATAGGTATAATTTATTAATTTGATCAGAAAATTAATAACACAACCACAAAACAACAATCAAAGAAATGAGGACAAATAACTTCTTCTGACTAGTAAAAACTGTTAAAGTAAATATATACATAGGCATCATTTAAGTCATGATCAATTTTTCATGTTGTATACGTCAATTATTTTGTTAAACAAGTGCAAGAAGACTTTACCAGGAAATATAAAAGTACATTTACTTATTCTTCTTACAGTAAATGTAAAGGTTATTAAAATACCTTTCTTGAAAAGAAAGATTTTCCCCCCCATATTCACAGTAGATATCCACTTTGCTCAGAATTAAGCACTGGCATATTGACTTGAGCCATAGAAATAATAGGTAATTTTGAATAAAACAGGGTGTCATCTGATATTTCATCAGTGTAATTAGATGTGGTATTTTGGAATATCAAGATACCACTTACATGTATAACAAATTAGCTTCATTTCTGCTTTTACTTTTGTGCTTTTACTTGACTATCACTTGGGAAAGTGACTAATGAATGCTGTTCTTTAGTTGCAAGAGCTTAATCTGAACTATGCCTCACCTCTCTACCTCATATGAGGCAGTTGCTCTGAAAGGTTAAAATAAAAATCAATTTTCTAATTCCTTTGCTTCAATTTGATAATTAGGAATAATAGCTATAATAATACCAATGTTTAACTAAATGTCAGGGGCAGTGCTAGGTCTTTAAATACATTGTCTCATTTAATCTTTAAAACAGTTTCATAAATTAGTTATTATTCCATTTTTTGGATGTAAAAACCATGTCTCATAGAAGTTAGGTAACCTAATTGAAGTTACCCATCATTCATCAGGTGGTAGAGGTAGAATTCAAATTAATTTCTGAATGGCTCTCTGTAATATTTCTATGGAGCTCTGAGGGAATGTTTTAGATACAGATACTTAGATTTTCTTAGGCTAAGTTTATATGTACTATGAATGGACTATGTTTAGAGGATTTGAAATTTAGTTTTGGGGAGTCATTTTCTTTAATAAATTGTTTTAGGATTTTTATAATTTGGTGAGATTGTTAAAAGTCTCCATAAATTATTTGATACCACTTTCCAGACTGATTTTGACAGAGAGATTCAGTCTATCTCCATATGATTATACCAATCATTTTTGACAGGTTTCAATGGTCACATAAGATTGTGGATAACATTAAGTGAGATAGAGAAGAAAACTTCGGAAAAAAAAATAATCTTTAACTTTATATGAAGAGAAATGTATATGTGTTTATTTCTTGAAAAAGATAAACATTCCATGCTACATTTTCCACTGGAAGTAGTCATGTGAATACTGTTAACATATTGATGAAGTAAAAGGAAAAAATCATTAAGTATTTTCTTCCAGTTCCATTTATATTTTGACTAGCATTCAGAATTTCAAAGAACTACTGTAACTGGGGTAAAGGACATAAACATCTCACTGTAGGGTTGAAAATGTAAGGAACTTCTTGCTTAAATTAGTTATTTGGGGTGAGAGATAAATGTCAAGAAAAACTGATAAGATACATTCCAGATTTTAGCAACACCAGCTGAATGTTATACCAAAATTTAAAAAATCAAACCATGATCTCTTTTGTTCCAAAAATCATTCAAAACACTGTTCTAAAAATTTTTCTAGAATCAACAGTTTAATCAACAACCTTATTAATATTTCATTAAGCACATTTTATTTTACCATTATATTACCTGTACCAGGATGACTGTGATTGTTACTATCAGTAAATAAAATAAAAATGCATTGAAATGGAACTTAAAATGTAGAAAGATCCAGCATCCAAAGACCATTTTATGTACTTATGCGCTCTGAAAAGTAGGCCAATATTTTCTCAATTGGTAAACTAGGAGAAAAAATGAATTATTTAATAACTGGTAGATTTGTAACCCAATTTATTTTTACATCCAATGTTATAATTAAATATTCAGCAGCATTTACTGAAATCTATTATATGTGTAACACTAAATCATCCATTAAAATCTAGATCCAGTGACAATACATCTCAGAAAGATGAGTGATGAGTTTTGGGTCCTTCTTCCTGTTCTTGAAATGACCAAATTTACACAATAGAAAACAAAGTATTGGGCTAGCAATTATCCATCTACACTAAAACTTCTGAAATCTTAGAAGTTTAAGAATGAGGTCACAATAAAGTTCCACAATTCCTCTTCTTAGGGCTCAAAATTGGAAACTGCTGATTAGTCTTTCAAGATTATCATCATGATTATGGATGGTCACTGGTCAGGGTTATATGAAGAGTGTATTGCTAAGGCAGCATGGTTTCCCAGAGAAAAATCATGGGCTTACAAGCAGAATTTAACTTAAATATTGTTATAGGTATTATCTTCAAGGACATTTGAAAATAGCACTCAGATGGGAACTTAGAATTTTATATATGATGTTGGAAAGAATGTGCGAGAACCTTTTGTAAATGGCTATACACTTAAATTATCATTATTCATATGAGTTATGATTAATTTCTATGTGTTTCAAAAATTCTGTATTTATATTGAATTTTAAAGCACTTGAGAAAAAGAATTATTTTCAAAACACTTTGACAAGAATGCAGCATATCCTGGTAATGAAAAACATGGGTTTTTGAGTCAGACTTGATTTGAAATCCATCTTAACCATGTATAACCTGTGTGGCATCAAACAAGTATCATTTAATTCCCTTTGTCTCCATAAAATGGGAATAATAACAGTTCATTCTTCATGTGGGGATTATATATGACAGTGCAGGAAAAAATACAGCTTTTAAAAATAAAATATGATGAGACTTCTTTTGTTACCTCCCAAAATGTAATGATCTAAATAAAATTAAGTTTATGACTTATAAATACATAAATATTCCTTGAATACAAAAGATTTTTATCCTTCTTTCATCTTACTTACCACTGTTGCTAAATAGCAAGTGCGTTCTAAGTCTATGACAAGCAAACAATCTCAAACAAAGAGGTTATTATCTTATTGAACAACAATTATGAGCCTTTCGAAAATCCCAAGAATGTTGTCATATTTGCCATTTTAATTTTAAATTAAAAAAATTTGTGAATCAAAAATAGATAAGGAAATGGAAAGCCATCTTGTTATATCCTCTAGATTGATTGAAATTTGGCACATTCTTTACATTTTAAGAAAGATATTTTGTAGCTGCTAAACAAATACTAACATAAACTTTGTCTTTGAAAGTAAGAGATAGTTAAGAAAAATATAAGTAGTTGGTAAAACAATAGGGTACTAAGCTATCATTGGGTAATTAAAAGGCTGCAGTTGTCAGTGACACAACTCACTTAAGAAAATAATTCATGAAGTAGCTTGTGAGCAGCACTGTGCTGTGGCTCTTTTCCCTTCCTAACAAGACAAGAAAGCAAGAAACAGAATAGAGAGATTTATAAACTATATAAATGTCTAACCAATGTACTGTATACTTGAAAGTAATACAAAATATCAGAATAGAGAGATTATCTCTTCATATAATTTAAAAAGCAGAGGATTGCTGGGTCCTAGTAACTTAAAAGATATCTTTAGATATAAAAAAAAACCTTACAAAATGGAAAGGTAGACATATTATGACAAGAATAGCTCCATAATTTTTATTTCTTTTATTTTAAGTAGTATTTGTTTCTCCATAAGAACTTGTTTCTGGTGTGCTGTGAAAATCAGCTCAGATTCAAATAGCATAAAAAAGGTAACTACTCAAGGGAAATATATCAATCCTTAAGAAAATTTCTTTGAATAGATAATGTAAGGTGAGGATAAGGCTAATGTGTTAAACATTTGTTCTGTAAACATCTTTTAAAATATTTGAAAATAGTTTATTCTAAAGTTTGCAACAATTTGTATGTCCAGTTTTGTTTTCAATATACTTTTGTAAGGTTAAGAGAATAAATGAATATAAATGATATCGATGTTAATGATTTATGAAACCCCTGATAGCAAAAGTTGAGGCTATTGCCCCACTGCCTTCAATATTGCTATGCACTGAATTAGGATGCCTGTAATGGTGAACCACTAAATTTGCTGGCTTTTCCCTGTGGCTTTAGATTTTTGTTTTCAAGATCAACAAATTAAGTGTTCAATCTAGAATCACAGATTAGAGTGACCTAAAGTGTCCTTAACTTCTTTGGAACCTCACTGTAACCAGAGAGGCAACTATCTCATTTCTTTAAGTGTAATTTGGTAGCCATTTATCTACCTATACACCAAACACCTATGTCTAGCCTCTTTTTTCTTGAAAATAATTTTGTTTTTAAGAATTATATAATTTCTCAGCAATGTATTTAAGTTGTTTTAGTGTACTCTACTTCCAATACAATTATTAGAAATAATAATAATATTTTTTAAATAATATAACTTTCAATTGGTACAGTGGCTTTTGCTTCTATTGTTTCAAAGTTTTTCACCAGCTCGAGTTTTGCTGTTGTCTAGAAGAAATTATTAGAGTTTTGCTCATATATTATAACCAATATAAAGATAATTATTAAATCATATTTGAAAACAATTTTACATGCATAAATACACATGTACTATTATTCTTCTTGTATTGCTATTGCTACTATACCTATTGCTACTCCTACTTGTGATTTGGCACATGTGTGCTTATATGTACAAACTGAAACAGTGTTATAAATTTATACTAAATGACAGATTGTTTCATATGATCCAGATAGATTCTTTATTTTTGTTCTTAGCCTTATACTAAAGACTATGAAGGAGACCATCTTGAAAATAGTCCCTAAAATGTTTTATATTGTGTAATGCTATTTTGTCAATTCTTACTTTAAAGAAGTTTGAAATTAATATTACTTACAACCCGAGATATACTAGTAAATATTTTATAACCAGCTCTCTGGAAAAAAATCTTTATAAGTAGTGTTTGTTGATTTCCTTGTTGTAAATATTGTCACTGAGGCTGATTTCATCTACCGATTTGATGTCACTTAATGCTGAGTAGGAAGAGATGCACATTATTGGATTTCTCAAACCAACATGAGTCCAAAAGCCCTAATAGATTTTGCTATATGTTATATTACTTTATAAATGTGCATATATACTCTTTTTTCTTTTTTTGAGATGAATGAATCAAGAAAGTGATCTGAGTACTACCAAATAGATGATCATTACAGAAAACTCTGTATTAGAACAAATCCCAGACATCAGAAATAGTACTAGATAGTCAGACTTAGATTATCCTTTTTCATCTAGGGGACAAACCCTCCTGGTTAACATTGAATTTCATTGCTGCTAGTTCTAATTTTTGCTATCTGTAGCAATGATGAGTAGAAAGCATCCTTCTACAGTAAATTTAATGATTTCAAACACATACAGCTTTACTGTGTTTATAGAAAGAGTAGTCTAGAGGAGTGGTCCTCAAATGTAATTCATAGACTGGTGTGGGTCACAAACTGGTGTGTAAGTGTTCTGTAATGAGAATGGTGCAGAAGTTGAAGTAAAGATTTTCGAAGCTTTTATAGCAGTTTGGCTCAATATCTGAATTAACAATCAGAAGATTCATAAGATTCATAAGATTAGCTCTATATTATTGAAGAGCTTTATAGAGTAAGTTGTTATATCTGGCTATGATGAAGAATTAAAAATTAATTTTGAAAATATGTAATTTGCCTCAATTTGTATAAAAGTTAAAAATGAATACCGTGAGCTGGCCAAAATTACTTTAAAATTCCTTTTTCCATTCCTATCAATATTCTTCTATGAGACTGGTTTCTCTACTTTCTGAGTGTTATTAGAAAAAAAAAAAAAGAAACCATTCAGAAATACATGTCATCAAACCAAACTTGGTTAGATAATTTAACAAGCAGAAAGCAGGCTCATTTATCACACTCAAAACTTTAAATATCAATATCTTGGTGTTAGTTCAAAGTGCGTAAGTAGGCATAAAATATGGAAAATTGCTAGTTCCTGGCATAATCTTTATTTACCATTGTGGAACATGAAAAAGTTACAAGTGTATTACAATTCCCTGTATTAATCACCTATGTACACACTTTTAAACATGTTTTATTTTGCAATTCTTTTTTATTAAATTTATTGGTGTGACATTGGGTAATAAAATTATATAGGTTTCAAGTGTACATTTCTATAATACATTATCTGTGTAGTTTCACAATTCTTTGTAATTCTTATTTTCTTCTTTGATTGTGTTTCTTCTGGTTATCTCTCTTAAAATGTAATTTTGTGTTTGTTGAATCTAATAATAATAAACCTTAATTATATATGTCTTTTAAATTTATTATTCTAATAACTTATTTTTATTGTGTTCTATAAAAATATTAGTCAACAATGAAAAAACTGATCTTTCTCAACAGATAGTTTGAAAATCATTAGGCAAGAATAATAGTTGGCATATAGAAGTTGTTACTATTTATTGAACAAGTGGAAAATTTGAACTTCAAGTAAGGTATAGATAGAACCGGAAATTTTGAAGTCTCATATTATTATAAATTAATTGTTAATAGCAAATATTTTTTAAATTACATTATTAGTCATAGGATAACTTTTTACTTGCAAACTATAACTTGTTTTGTTTGGTATCAGTAGAAGAAATTTCCATATATCTGCTCTAAATAGAAATTGTTGCATCTTAAATTGTGGCTACTATTGGCTCTAAGGTCATAACAACCAAAATAATCTATTAAAAATTATATAAATATAATTATGTATATATGACTTACTGTTGAATTGTACACTTGAAACTTATTGGATTTTGTTAATCAAAGTCACCTCAATAAAAATCTATGTAAATTATATAATATGCTTATAAAATACATTAAATATAGATAAAATATATTAAAACATATATTTAAAATATAAATATATTAATAATACAATATATAAACATAATTGAGCTACACATTTTCTTGCTTAAAACTCTTTAATGGCTTGTCATCACATTTAGAATAAAATCCAAACTCTTTTTAATAATTTTCAAGATTCTATGTGATTGAAACCTCACCCACTTATCTGATTTCACCCTACCCTTATTATACTCCAGTCATGCTAATCATATTTATGCTTCTAGAACAAGCCAGGCATGTACTCACCTCAGGGACTTTTACCTGATGTTCCCTCTGCTAAATATTCTTTTTCCAAATCTTTTCACAGATGACTTTTTCTCATCTTTTGAGATTTCAGATCAATATCACATTCTAGAGAGTCTTTCACCTCACCTCCATGGCTCATTATATGAGCTTTTAAAAATAGTCTTCATGATACCTATCACTCCCTAAAATTATGTGCTTGCTTATTTGTTTACTTGCTTATTTATTATCTCTTCCTTTCCACTGGAATGCAAACTCGGTAAGAGTGAGGACCTTGTGTTTCTTGTTTGTGTCTGTATCCTCAAAGCTTAGGATTCTAATATAAAACAAGTACTCAATAAATATCTGTTTAACAAGTTAATGGATGTGGAGAAGTATTTTACTTTGACTGGCAACACTGAGCCACTTGAATTAGCAAGTTTGAGAGACCTGGAGAAGATGTCTCACCAAAGAGGTGAATAAGCCAGGGGAGGCCCCTTTGCCATTATAAAAACACTCACCTATGGAAATGAGATAGGATTCTCAGACAGATAAACTCCACTTCCAATGCCATAAATAATCATCCTTCTCTCATATCTTCTAAGATTCCTTTCAATAAACTCACTGATCCACTTTTCTTTGGAGAGGTCTGACATATTTCATACATCCCCTCTGGAAAATCAAGTATTTGCTCTAGAACACATGTCCATAAACCCATAAATGCCCTGAAATTAAATGTAAACTATGAATATATATGTTTTTAAAGGAAAATGTCATAGCTATCTAAATAGAGTCATGATTTCTAAATGATTAATAACGTCTTTTACATGAACTCCAGAAAACATAAGCAAGAAATGCTCAGAAATAACATACAGCCTGTGACATTTTGCCACCAGTTTATAACACTTACAAAGATAAAAGTAAACATTTACAAGTTATTTCAATATAACTATTTTTGTGTATATCTAGAATTAAAATCTCCATCATGCATGTGATAAGATTGATAAAGTTAAGTGGCAATCTCTCTGAAGATGAGACACATTCTGAAATTAATTTATTTTGGCAAAACAACATAACTATTCTGTAGGTTGCCTTTTCACTGTTGATTACTTCCTTTGCTGTGTAGAAACTTTTTATTTATTGACTGTTGATTTTTTTTCTTCAGTTAAGACCCTAGAAGAAATGATTTATCATATGTGTGTTGTATTTAGCCACAGCTAAAAATAGAGCTAATCCAGAATGTTACCAGGTCCAGGGCAAAGGACCAAAAGAGACTGTTTTAGTATGATCAAGGTGGGTTTCTCAGATGTGGTCATGGTGATCAGATGTCAATGGATATTCTAGATTTATTTAAACAAGTTCTAGACAGAAGCATGCAGTCCAATCATTTCTACTAACATCCCTGGCCTCTGGCTTTCTGTATGTCTGCTCTTGTGGCTTCCATAGATGCACAAGCTAGTGATTTACTTAAGACCTCTGCCTCATCTTTCCTCTTTTATTTCCATTTGGCTCTCATAGCACAGAGGTTTCTAACAAGATGGTGCAAAGGCTGAGAGCTGCAGAAATATTTTATTTTGATGTAATCCTATTTGTCTCCTTTTGTTTTTATTGCTTGTGCTTTTTTTTTTTTTTGCTCTATTCAAAAAAGCATAGCCCAGACTAATGTCAAGAAGTTTTTTCTTTATGTTTTCTTCTACTGATTTTGGAGTTTTAAGTTTTTAATCCATTTTGCATTATTTTGGGGATATGGTGTAAGATAAGGGTCCAATTTCATTCTTCTGCATATGGATATCCAGTTTTTCCAACACCATTTATGGAAAAGACTGTCCTTTCTCTCATTTTGTATTTTTCGTGCCTTTATTGAAGATTAGTTGATTATAGATTCGTAAATTTATTTTTGAGCAATGAATCCATTTTGATTTTGCAGAGCCATTTCAGGATAATGACTTTTTTGCTTATAGAAGACTCTTCCTAAAATAGTTTGGAGCTGCTCTTACTACCAAAGTAGTTGTTTGTGTAAATAAATTTCAAAACAGAGATTTATTATCACTTTTTTTTCTAACCACAAATCAATCCTTACTTAAATTGAGTTCATTAATTTTGGTGAGAGATCCTTTTCTGTTACATTTTTACCTCAAAACCAGCAAGCAAATGGTGAGGCTCAAAAGAGTTACAAGTGACAAAGGATGTCCTAAAGCAGATTTAAAAAAATAACTGACCTACCAAACTTTCCAGATTTCTTATTACTCAGCTCTGTAGAGTCATTTCATCCACTGAGAACAAACAAAAGTATTAATGAATTTTTGTCTATACCTACTTGTTATTTTTAAGAATAGATAACGAAGGATGTGCTAATTTTTTTCTGACAGATAAACCTACCCAAGGAATATCTTTTCACCCTTATACTTGCTATAGAAAGGAATATTATGTATGCAGGCAATGCTTTTGTAACATTTTTTAGGTTATCATCAGCAACTGAGGCTAGAACTGTCTCATAGTTCATTGCTTAAACTAATTACAATTCTACTTAAAGCAAATATTTATGGAACATTTATTATGTGCCATACATGGTACTATGCACTGGCAATACAAAAATAAGTAAGTCATAATTTTTCCCCCCAAAAATAAATAGTTAACAGAAAAGTTATGATGCACCATAATAAAAGCTGTGATAGAAATAGAAATAAATAACTGTAAGTCCTCAATAGGTGGCATCCCCATAAGTAGGAGTTTGCCAAAGGAAAGAGGAAATACGAATACTGGTGGTGAAGGAACAGTATGTGAAGACATGCAGAGATCTTGTCTGATGGGCTGTGTAAGGAAAATGAGAGTCATGGCAGGAAATGGGGCAGTGATGGCTTAAGTAGAACAAATTATGTAGATCTTTGTCTACAGTGCTAAGTCTAAAGATGTCTAAAAACAACTGGTGAGCAGGTAGAAAAGCAAAAGCTTTTAACCAGAAACATGAAATTATCAGATTTTATCAATAAAACTGGTAGAAATCCTGGAAGTAGGTGGTGGGCAACAGCATCCAATTTATACTTCAATAATCTCTAGATCTCATTAGCTCTAAAATTCTTTCCTGTAGTGTTCTTTAAAAAATGTCATTGTTGAAGAAACAAACTCTCTCTACCTTGCTGACTCTTTTAGAGATGTTTGTTTTAAGGGGGAAAATATAACAACTTACAGCTGGAAAAGACTCTAGCGGCCCTCTGCTCTACTTCTTATATGTTCCATGCAAGGAAATTAAATCAAGCCATACAAGTTGACTAAAGAGCCAGGGCTGTAATCTGATCTGCAGTGCTTTCTGCTGCACCACACTCGTAGTTTGTTTTGGTTTGTGAAAGATCAAATTGAGAACGCTGCTTGGCTCACCTGAATTATATGTACAACAGACAATTTCATTAGGACAAATGAATAGTTAAATTAATTCTGATATTCCTGGAGGGAAAGAATGGAATACAATTTTATTCGATTTTCACTTCATTTATTTTCTCTACACCATCTTCAACATGAAAGTGATTTGTTTGACAATGGATTCAAATTGTGAAAGCCAACTTTATACAAGACACAGCTGCTCAAAAACATATTGTGTATATTAATATAACAGAATTGCAACTAATAGTAATCTACTCTTTTTTTGTAAATATGAAAAACATTTCTTTTTGTCTATATGTTTTGCAGACTAAGCCTGTTGTGAAGCACTCAGTCTCAAGCTACTTTTCAACGTGGCAGAAATTTAATAGATTTGGCTAATGTCCAAGATGTCTATTCTGAATATTAAAGTATTTTTAACACTTTCTCAGAAAATCTGTTTTGCAGTTATCTATTTTAATGTTCTAATAAAATTGGCTCCTTTTACACTATTTAATTTGATATTTATAGATGTACTGATAGAGAAAGCAGCTAGGGTTACCTCTGCAGGTCTTTTTATTTGTATTTTTTCAGATGCTTCTTCACCTCTCTCAGAATCTCTCAGAATCATCTGAGTGCCAGAATTATTTAGATTGGTGTTTGTTACATCCCTATTTTCTCTTGTGAGCATACATAATTGAATCATGCTGACTAAAGGCTACCATTCTCTAGAAATAGATTGTGTGATGGATCATATTGAAATCCATGTAGCATTTCAGTAATAATCCCTCTGATTAATTTTCAGAATGAATTCACCTTAAGTGAAATGCATGTTTATTCATTCATTCATTCATTCATTCATTTGTTCAAACAATATATATTTATTAAGCTCTGACTACTGCCAGGTACAATTCTAGATAAAAGTCTTTATCAAAAGGAAGTTTTTTTTTTCTAGTAAGGAAGATGGACCATAAATAAATGGGTAAATATATAGTATGTCAGCTGGTGAAAAGTGTGTTGAAGAAAAATATGTCAGAGTAAAGAGAGATGGTGAACAGAGGGGTTACTGTGTATGCTCTATTGTATGGGATGGTCAGAGAAGGTATCTGATAAACAATATAAGCAGAAATCTGAAGAAAATGAAGTAGGCCTAAATGGAAATCTGGACATAGTGGTTATTTGGCAAAGAGAGCCACAAGAGCAAAGGCTGGAGTATGAGGTAGTATTTTCATTTTTACAGAAAATGTAGCTGGGAATAAAAAAAGATAGTAACCATAGCAGAATCACAACACTTGTTGTGGATGGTACTAAAATTTGAACTTTGATTTGCAGAAAGATGGAAATGTAGGAAATGTAGAGAAGATTTAGCTAGGTCTCAGGAAAGAGTTTTCTAGGCAAAACCAAACCTCTTAGGAGAGCATGTCCTCAGGATATCAGGAATAGCAAAGAAGTTAATGAAGCTGGAACACAGGGATCTAGGAAAAGAGTGGTAGGAGATGAGGCCCCTGAGGTGATGTGGGGTGGGGGTAGGTAGCAGCACTGATGTGTAGAGCCTTATAGGCTGTTTTAAGGGCATAGTATTTTATTCTAAAGAAGGGTTATGATTTTGTTTATGTTTCCCAAAGATACTCTAGCTGCTGTATGAAGAATATCCTGTAGGGGTTTCGAGGGTACCAATAGGGAAGTCATTTAGTAACCTATTTGCAATAGTCTAGATCAGAGTGAGATTATTGTGGCTTGTTCTAAGGTGATACTGGAGGAAGGGGTGAGGTAACTTGCACTCTGTGTATATTTTGAAGAAAGAGACATCAGATTTGCTGACATATAACAACAGATATTATAGTGAAGTTCTAGCATGTTTGAATTGATTCACTGAGAATAATGCCCATGTTCAAAATCTGCATTTCTTTAGCTTGAGCACATCTTCTTGCTAGTAATATTTTCTGTTTGACCTAAATGATGCTGCCTAGAAATTACTCAACCTTCATTTATACCAAAAATGCATGATAAACATCTTAAACTCCTGCATGATATATTTATGGAACATTGTATATCAGTTTTTGTTGCAGCAAACTCTACTATGTTTGGCTATTTATAGATAATTAAGTTATCAGAAGTCCTATTATCTACAAGACAGAATCTGGTCATTTTAACTAATTCAAGCATTTATGCTCACAAATATTAAAGACATAGTGTATTATTACGAAGGATAGGGTAGGGACCCTACCAATTTAAGAAAGATGAAAACAGCAATTGGAAAAATATGCAACTGAGAGTGATTACCTAATGCATCTAAAAGAAAATTGTTTCGAATTATTAAATTTTATATATTATCTTATATCACCATTTATTTCTTATGTTCTGTTTCCTTTAGGTCAAAGTAATTGTATGATGTTAGGCAGAGTAAAAAAAAAATTCATTCTTCAGAGTAGGTGAAGCATTTTTTCTAGTTATAGTGATATCTATGTTGGCATTATAAATTCAATGACATGAATTAAATGCTTATATTTTTGAATCCTGTATTTTAGAGTTAAAAGTGCAAAGTCTTCATGTAGCCTCAAATCAGTTTTCTTATGGATATGTTCGAAAATAATGAGACTTCTGGATGAAGCTATTTGGTAGTCAAAGGCTTAAGAGATACATTTGTATTGGGTATTGAAATTTGGAATTCATAAGTCTATACTGCTTGAAATCATGGGGTAGATGGGACCTCCCATTCCTGGAGGAGAAACAGGTGCCTGGTATTGAAACTCAGTGACACTATTGTATGAAAGGCAGGTGGAAGAAGAATCATCTGAAGCAGCTGAGTGGTTAGTGAGGCCAAAGAATCAGAGATGAGAGCTAGTGTAGACAGGTTGAAGAAAATGTTAGGAAATATGCAGTACCGACGTTAAATGTTACAGAGAGAATAAATAGAACAAGGGTTGAAAATAATAGATTGAATTTGGTAATTAGATCTTTTGCAAGAACAGTTTCAGTGGTGTGTTAAAGACAGAAGACAGATTTTAGTGAATTAAAGACAAAGTAGATGAGAACAAGAAGTCAGAATACAGATAACTTTTTCTAGTAGCTCGGAGAGAACTAATTAGTGATAAATTGAAAAAATGTGAGAGCATGAGTAGTATGTAAAAAGCAGGAAGCCCATGGAGAAGGAAGGTTAGGGAGGAAAAGAAACTAATTATTGGAACAAAGTAACAAAACTGAGGCATCATGGAGAGCACAAGGAAAGGATAAGTTTTTGTATAAGATTTCTTCCTTTTAAAACAAAGTAGAGAAAACAAAGATATGTGTGGTGGAGGTAAACTTTTAGGGATTCTAGAGATTGGGGAATGGGAAGAGAGATGCCCTAGTTCAGAGGCTTTAATCTCATGTTGAGTCTTTACCAGAACTATCTATAATGTGAATAAAAATATTTCAGTTTATATGAAAGCAATTGATCAAATTTTCTTCTCTTCAACCTCCCCCCCCCCACACACACACACATACACACGCTGGATAATTACACTATCATTTGTGGAGATTTTGCCATATGATTTTAGTTATGTATTCCTGGCATGTGATAATGTAGTCAGGAAGCTGGAATAATATACAGGGAACTATGGACATGATTATTCAGCACATACCAACAGAAGGAAAAGTATTAAACATATCTAAAACACCTTTTTAAAATTTATTTTGAAGAACTTATTACATTGGGAATTAAGTTTTATTTGGGGAAATAGCACTGATATTGAGCTGATTGCAGAGTTAATATTTTACTAGAGTGAGCCAGAATAATTTCTCATTTCGCTAAAGAACCATGAGTCATTTGATAGATTGGTGACATCTCTCAGACTCCTTCGGGTGGCATAAAGCCTGAAGTCAAAACTGACTCATTCCTCCTGTTCCAAAGTGAAGTATTTCAAGGTATAAGAACACTGAGCATCATTATTTAGGTAAAAGACAGAATGTGACACTATTCACAGGATAGAATTTCAGTAGCTAATTGTTTTATTAAATGATGCCTGCTTCTATTTTATTATTAATTTATTGTAAAGATGGGCTGCAATAAAAACCATTTCTGAGCGCTGAGGCAGAGAGAGTGATAGGGACAGTGTTTTCTAGATTAGCCCATTTATCTTTCTGTTTCTGTTTTAGGGAATAGAAACACAGCTGAGTTGTAGTGTTAAAAAAAAATAAAGAGAAAAAAGAGAAATAAAAAGAAATGAACTGTATGTAGGTCAAATAGGATTATCTTCTTAGTGATGCTAATTTGAATTGCTTCTAATAGGAACTAATCTCATGGGTTTGGAGTAATAGAAAAAGAATTATCTCAGCTATTTAAACCAAATATGCCTAAGTAATGTATAAGGATATTAAATAATAGTGTTCTATAGGTAAAGCAGTTGCTGGACTGATGAGGAAATTTGAGGAATTTCATTAAAAACTAATCAGCTTTCTGCTTTTGTAAATATGCTTGCTTTCTGTAATTATGTTTGCAGCATGCAAGAGCTTTCTTGCACTTTGCTGAACTTAAAATTGTAACTTTATACTCCAGCAGCTCCCACTTCCTGTAATGATTTTTGTTTACTTGTTACCCATAGCAACTCCCACCCTTCTGTGTGTTACTACTTAAAATCTGCATAGCAACTCTTGCTGTATGTAACAGTTTATGTTCAAACTGACCAATCAGCTTGTGTAAAGTATTTTCTATATAAAGAGATGTTTCCACTGAGAGCCTGCCCAGATCTTCAGAGCACTAGCTGTCTGGGACCATGTGTAATCTTGAATTCTCTTTCACTCTGGATTACTGCTTGGTTTTTCATTGGCCTGGTTTTGGAGATTTGGGGGTATTTTTCCACAAAAGGGCAATAATTAAGAGTCATCATACAAAATTGGAAATTATGTTCCTATTAATACTTAATTCCTTTAATCAAATTATTCTTTTTTGATAAGAGGTAGGAAACTTTACAGAAAAAGACATTTTGTTAGTCAAAAACCTATCTAGAAAAGAGTTACATGAATCTGTTAAGAGACTTACTTTTCTAGTTTGTATTCCTAAGTAGTGGAGCAAGAACTTATTTTTCATTATTTTAGATGTTGGTGAACATTATCTGTGTTTTTTTTCTAGACTTTGTGGGAGTCTGTTTTTAAACATGTAGGTACTAAGATTTGAGAGAAGAGATTTATGCTCTCATTTTGTTCCTCTAATGGGGGCTTGGAACATTTTGAGGTTGTATGAAAAGTCTTCATTTGGCTGTTTGAGTGGAATCTGATTCCTAGTGAGGGAGTAGTGATGATGCCAAAGGGTTCTTTTTTGTAGCCCTACTATGGACTCTTTCATTCTTTGGGGAAACTGAAAACCTGGAAATGATGGAAGATGTAGGAAAAAGTACAGAATATTACAAAATAGGTAAGCTTTTATGCTTTCAAAACTAGTTAAGCAGCTTAGAGTAAATATTGAGTACTCTAAGTTCTTCTCTCTTAAAGTCTTTATTCATTTATTTAACAATTATTTGAAGGAAACTATTAGGCATACCATGGTGAACAAGAAAGACATTGTCCTTGCTGTGGTGAAATTTAAAATCTAGTGTGGAGAAGCAGAAATTAAATAATTTTCATAAATACATATGTAAGTTAGAACTCTAGTATTTTGAAGAAAAAGCTCAAGGACACTTACTTAAATTGAGAGAAAAGGGTGGTAGTGGGAAGTCAGCTCAGACCTAAAATGAGTAGGGGTTAGCCAGGTCAGAAAAGAAAGGTAGAGTATTTGAGGCTCTTTTTGCTTTGACTGAATCTTTTTTCTAAATGTTAAATTACAAATATAATGGGTACTTTTCAAATTACCACTTAAAAAATGAAATCACAAAATGAATCATTTAAAAAATGAATATAAAAAAATCAAAGTGAAATCTTTCATGTCATCTTCCATGTGCACTTGCAACAAGTTTAATAGGTCATGACATTTGACATATTTTTACTTTAACCTGTTTATTATTTTTTTGGAATTCTAAAGGGCAAATTTTCTTATCCCTAAATTATTAAATATTACTTTTGAGGGATTCCTTGAAAAACTAAAGGCATAAAAAGTAAGTATTTTCTGAATTGCTAAAAATCATGGTATTTTGAATGTTGTCAGCTTTTCCCAAAAGATTACTGGGCTAAGACCTTTCTAGAACTAATTTCTAGTCTCCCAGAACTATCATTTATCCTATCTCTGAAAAACATCTTCAATGAAGGACTGCTATCTTCAATAACTTTTAGATCTTGACATGTTTTAATTGTGGTTCATCAACCTTTATATTGATTTTCTTGTGCCCTGAGGCTGAACTCCTTTGTCATTTTTGCAGAGATAAAACCATGAGAATTTAGGTCAGAATGTTAATGTTCATCTTGTGGATTATCATTTTGCAGATTTTCATCCTTTACATTTTTCCACTTTCACATTTTGCACTCGAGTGATTTGCAGTTAATCATTTCAGAAGACAGTTATATGGACTTAGCTTGTGCTTATAAATATATGAATGCCTAAACATCCAGAAAAAAATAAAGACTGCAGCCAATATCCAAAGGCTTTGTCTGCATGAGGCCAAACATGTAGAAGCTTGCCTTTACCTGCTTCCTCCCCACTGCTGAAAACTGTGAGAAGACACCAAGACCAGACTTAGCTCCAGGAAGACTGAATCTCATAGCTTCAATTTCACCAACATTTTACTAAATCCACTGTTATGGGTTAAATTGTATCCCTCACCTAAATTCATGTGTTTAAGTCCTAACCCCCTAGTACCTCACAATGTGATCTTATTTGGAAATAGAGTCATCACAGATATAGCTAGTTAAGATGAGGTCATGCTAGAGTAAGGTAGGTAGGTCCCTAATCCAATAATTCTTTATAAAATGAGGAAATGTGGACACACACAGAATGCCACATGAGGATAAAGGCAAAGATCAGGGTGATGTTTCTACAGGCCAAGGGAAACCAAACATTATCAAAAAGCCACCAGCAGCTAGGTGAGAAGCATGTGACATATTCTCCCTCACAGCCTTCAGAAGATATCAACCCTCCAGAACCTAAGACAATAAATTTCTGTTTTTAGTCACCTAGTTTGTGATAATTTGTTATAGCAGCCCCTTAGTGATGAAAATATTATCTACATTGCAGCTCCCTTCCTGGATCTTCTAGCTTCCTTCATCTCCATGATGCTCAGTACCTCCTACCTCTTCTGCCTCTAACAGAATATACACTTATTCTATTTCACCTCTTTCCACACCTACTCTATTCTGCTGCTTCTCTTCCTCATCCTCTATTAGTTTCTTCCATTATGCATTGTAAAAGCTTTTCCATCTTTTCCAAGTATTTCTTCTGCTTTTTTCACTTTAAATAAAACGTGGATTTTTTTTATTGTAGCTATTGGCATAAACATACTTAAAAATCTATCATCTTGAAATAATATTCTGTGGCCTATATTTTGACTCTGATTCTTTCTTCATCTGTCTACAACCATTTTCTCTCCTCCCTTATACCTACTATTTCTCTCTCTCCCTATTGTGATTCCCAGGTCGTGGACATCTCATCCTTATGCTAGGCCATCAGTCCGATTGCTTTCTTAACCAATCTGAACTTGGTGTGTCTCTTCAGTGATATCCTAAAATTCTTTGCAGTCTTGACTTTCTGCTTTCCCACCATTATTACTCATATTGCCCAATTCTCCATTCCAACTTTGTTGGATAAAGTGACAAAATAGTGCTTTTGGGTCCAATATCCATTCATGCTACCTCATCTTAGCTGTTCTCTCACTCCTACATAGCCACTATGGCAATTTTATAGCAATTCTTCTGTTCTATTCACCTCTCTAGTCAAATTCACCTCAGGTCCTGATAAATCATCGTCTTCCACTTTGATGAAGTTCCACCTATATGACTTAGTAGCCTCAGTATCTAAAAAATATAATTCCTTGCATTCCTTTTACAAATAACTCCACTCTTTGTATTCCTCATAATTGTCTATGCAGTAAACCAATGTAAGCCACCAAATGTGAACCCACATTTACTTCTAGGAATATTTTCTATTTATAAATTGGCCTATAGTTCAAGTAGCATATATGCTATTCCCTAATTAGGTTTTAAAAATTTTCCAACTTCATATCTCTGCTAATATTTTATGTTTCTGAATGCTGCTATTTTTTACTCATCATCTTGTCTATATGAAATAATTTCCACCTTTCAAAACCCAACTTAAATGCTGTCCCTCTATTAAGACTTTCTTTATCACCTAGCTTGTAGTGGTCTTTTCCCCTCCTATAGCATACATTTCACAAATATTATGATAACTTTTATTGTTATAATGTATGAATTCACCTGTTATATATTAATGAATTATAAGCTTCTTTAAATAAGGCATGCACTTTTATTAATCCTTCTATCTCTTGAATTGCCTGTATATAATAGATGTAAGACAAATAGCACTGAATAAATAATTTTTAAAATAATTGTTGAATAATTATAGCCAAATAATGAGTTGTATGTTTAATTATTCATCCAGATATCTGGAACTATTTAAACATAGAAATCTCAGTACAGAAAACTCATTTTTTTGAGATGATAAGATAATCTTCCAAAACCAAACCATAACAACAACAAAAATGCCTAGGGAATTAAATACATAAAGCTCAATTTTTTATAAGCAGTGTGCTTTAGTTTCTCTTACTATAAGGTATTTCCTAATTAAAAGAGAAGGTGTGAGGATAAATGAGAGAAAATATCTTTCTTTCTTTGTATATAAGTGAATAAAGGTGTGCAAAACTTCCAGAAGTACCCTTTTAGTATGTATGTCTTATGACAAATTTTGTAAATTTACTCTGAATACTATTTATTGTTTCCCAGAGGATTTTCAGTGTAGGAATTCTTCACCTTTATCCTGTGTGGTACAGGATACACTAACATAATTCTGAGAAATGCAAATATAAAACCAGGAAGATAAATTCTGGACTTTTCTATTCTGCAAACTCAGAGAAACAGCATGCTATCATTTTTGTATTATCAAGAATGCAAAGAGATTCATATCAAACATTGTTTCATTTTTTTTCCCCAAAATGCAGCAAGAGTTAATGTATCTAGTGCTTTAGTTGTTTAATTAGACACATTTTTTGTGGTGTATGACTAGGAATTGCAAGTGTTGTTTTTCCCCATTTAATCTTAGCTTCCCTCGTGTCCTCTAATTTTTCTGTTTATAATTTATCTTTACTGCCTAATTAAGTTGAAAGAAGGAACTAGAAGACCTTCAAATGAGTATTTGGATTATAACAATTAACATTTTATTTTTTGATAGTGTTGAGCCATACATTGTTAACTTGATAAGACATTTTATCATTGGTGAATAGATCTGTGCTTTTGAATTAGACAAGCCTAAATTTAAATTTCAGTTCTACCATTTATTTCTAGGAATTTTGAGCAAACTGCTTAACCTCTTGGCCTCAATTTCCTTATCCTTAAAAAGGAAGATAATAATATTTACTTTGCAGAATTGTTGGGAGTTTTAAATGAAATAGTGCATAAAACAGAGAGCACAGTTCCTGGCACATAGTGTTTAATAAACTGTGGGTATTATTGTTTCTATTTAGGGAGGCATACAATAATTTTAATTTAAACACCACAAGTTTTGTTGGCTCTAAATTCTCTTTTTATAATGCTAACAAGTCATAATTATGAATCAAGTTTAACCCATGTCTCCTCTACCACTTTGCCCTCCATCTCCATACTTTGTAAAGTACTTTCCTGGGGAAGATGGAGATGAGCTCCTAAATTTCATGAACCATTGCAAGTACAGTAGGAAGGGGACTAAATGCATAATTCTGCATAATTCTTATATAACTTGCCCACACTTTACTGTCTTTTCTGTCTTCCGTCTCTCCAGGGTACTACTGCCGAGGAAAACTATCTTTAGTGCCAAGCAAAGGAACAATGTTTGCTGTGAATATATGAACAAAGGATAAGAGAACTCTCCCAGCAAAGACTTGGTTTTACCTAGAATTGAACATCATGATGGATTTAGCTAGTAGAAAAGAAGAGCTACTTAAGACTCTCTTTAGAAAAATCATAGGTATCCTAATCTGTTTTTCCAGGTGATTAATGTCATAAAATTTTCAAGAAAAGATTTTCTTTCTCATTTGATAGAAATAAAGTTTATTATACAAGATACCTAAACTTCAGCTTACATAGAGAGTGCTACAAAATTTTACACAATTTAAAAGAGTCAAAAGATTTAGTGACTTTTCCCCTTTTACATATCAAAAATATATAGAAAATAGCTCAGATGAATATTTGACAATATTTTAAAAATGAACAGAAATTTAAATTTTTCATGTGATAACAGTTATAGAAACGTTTTATTAGCACATTAGCTTGATTATACATACTCATACTATTTTTATTAGAATGAATATACAGTTTTCCTCTTTCCTTACTGCCTCTTTAATTATGAAGACTCCTGAGATTGTGTATATAGCCATGGTCACTTTTTACTAAAAAAATTTAGTTGGCCATTATTTTATAGATTTAGTAGTTTATAGTGTATATTTATGTGCACCTAATTGAATAATAACATTTTGTTTTTGAAGGTTTATCTGTTTTCTAACAAAGTCATTTAATATGACATTATATCTTAAATTATTAGTAAATTTAAAAAAAACTCTAAACAATAGTAAGATTGTCTTATTCGTACCCTCCACCCCAATTTAAATTGCTGTTTCCATAACCTATTTGGAAGAGCATGGTGCAAAATTAGTTATATGGAATTTGTGGTTTGCTTATTGTAATTTAGTGTTGCTAACTAGTTATAGCAAAATCTACTGATTCCATTCATGCTGAGCTTATGAACAGAAAGCATAAAATTTGTTTTACATAGAAATGGTGAATTTACTACCCATGAATGATGCTAGATGGGCAAACTTTGAATGGTGCCAGTTGGAATGGAAGATTTATTTATTTATTTACTTATTTTAATTTTTATATGTGTTTTTATTTTTATTTTAGTTAGCATACAATATTGTATTAGTTTCAGGTGTATGATATAGTGATTAGACATCTATATAAATCACAAAGTGTTCATCTCAATAAATCTAGTGACTTTCTGACACCATACATAATTATTACAATATTATTGGCTATATTCTTTATGCTAATTTTCTATCTTCATGACTATTTTGTAACTATCAATTTGTAATTCTTAATACCTGCCCTCTTTTCATCAACCTCCCAACCTCCTCTCATTTGGTAATCCTCAAAATATTTCTGTATCTGAGTTTGTTTCTGTTTGTTTGTTTTATTCTTTAGGTTCCATATATATGTGCAATCATATGGTGTTTGTCTTCCTCTGACTTTCTCCACTCAGCACAATACCTTCTAAGTCCATCATGAAATACCTTTTTCCATCTCCTTACTTTTAGTCTGTGTGTGTTTTTTAATCTACAGTAAGTCTCTTGTAGGCAGCATATATAAGGGTCTTGTTTTCTTACCCATTCAGTCACCCTATTTGATTGAAGCATTTAATTCTTTTTTCACTTGAAGTACTCGTTGATAGATATGTAGTTATTGCCATTCTTTATTTAGACTTTTACTACATATTTTTTCTTCTTCTTAAATAAGTCCCTCCAACATTTCCTGTAATACTGGCTTGGTAGTGATGAAGTCCTTTAACTTTTTCTTGTCTGGGAAGCTCTTTATCTATCCTTTGATTCTAAATGATAGCTTTGCTGGGTAAAGTAATCTTGGTTGTAGGTCCTGGGTTTTCATCACTTTGAATATTTTGTGCCAAGCCCTTCTGGACTATAAAGTTTCTGTTGAGAAATTGGCTGACAGCCTTATGGGTGTTTCCCTGTAGGTAATTAATTGCTTTGCTCTTGCCATTTTTAAAATTCTTTCTGTGAATTTAACCTTTGGCACTTTAATTATGATGTTTTTTGGCACTTTAATTATGATAGGACATTTTGGGTACTTTTTGTTTGAGACTCTCTGAACTTTATTGGCTTGTATGTCTATTTCCCTCACCATAGTAGGGAAGTTTTTTTGTCATTATTTCTTCAGATAGGTTTTCAATTCCTTGCTTTCTCTCCTTTCCTTCCTGTGATGCAAATGTCAGTATGTCTGACATTGTCCCAGAGGCTTCTTAAATATCTTCATTTTTTTGGATTCTGTTTTCTTGTTGCTATTCTGATTGGGTGTCCTCTGCTACCCCATCCTCGATGTTACTGGTTTGATCCTCCATTTCATCTACTCTGTTGATTTCCTCTGATGTACTCTTCATCTCAGATATTGTATTTTTCATTTCTGAATGGCTCCCTGTTATGCTCTCCATTTTCATTTGTGTGTGTGTGTATTTTTTTTATTTCTTTGTTAAAGTTCTCACTGAGTTCACCTATCCTTCCGCTAAGTTCCTTGAGAATCCTTATAACCAGTGTTTTAGATTCTGCATCTGATATATTGCTTATCTCCATTTTGATGAATTCTTTTTCTGGAGCTTTGTTCTGTTCTTTTATGTGGGACATGCTTCTTTGTCTCCTCATTTTGGCTGCTTCCCTGTATCTGTTTCTATGTATTAGGTAAGGTTACTAAGTATCCTGGTTTTAGTAGAGAGGATTTATGTAGTAGGTGTCCTGTAGGGCCCCTTGGCACAGACCTGAGAGGAGTTCAGCTGTAGACTAAGTTCAGCCGCAGACTGTGCACCTCTGGGGCCACCTGATAAGAGTCACCAAGCAGTCCACATATGACTTCTACCCATGCTGAGCTTATAGGTGCCTCGAGGAGCCAAGTCAGAAACAAGCCACTGCCACCCGTGCAGGGCTTGGGGCTGCTCAGTAAGAGGTACTGGGGTACCAGGCACATTGAGGTCAGAAGCTGCTTCTTTGGGTTTTGTGAACCTTTGAGAAATTTTATAAAAGTTAGCAGTAGGAGCCAAGACAGTGCATTTGTACGGAATAAACCACTGAAAGTGGCTTGGGTGGGACCACAAGTTGGGAGAAGCAGAGTCTCAGGGAATCCCTTGGGGCGGAGCGACCTGCGTTATTTAGGTTTATGGCACTCATGTCTAAAGGCTGGGGATGGGTAGGGCTCAACAAAAGAACAATGGTTTCAGCCTGCACCTTTGTTTAGGAGCAAGCCATTCCTCCAGCCCTCACTCTGAAGCCTGACAACTTGGTGCCTTCCCGTATGTCCTGGTGCTCCTCAAGCAGATTCCCCAGAACTGGAGCTCAGAGAGAGTGAGTTCATCAGCAAGTAAGGTCAGGTGTGGGCCCCTTAAAAGGGAAGGTCTCCACCTTCGGCAGTCCTCCGTCTCACTCAGCCACAATCTCTGCTGGTTTTCACAGCCAGAAGTTGTGGGGATTTCTCTTTCTGACAGGAGAATCCTGGGCTGTAGAGCCCAGTGTTCAGCCAGTACTCCTTGCTCCTCAGGTGGCTCTTCAGCCAAGATAGCCCTCCCAATTCTCTATGACATGTGGTTGTGAGACTGGCCATGTTGCATCTCTGCCCCTCTTGCCATTTTGAGGTGACCTGTTAATTTGAGGTGACCTAGTTGTAGGGCTTCTGTTCAATCAGACCTCTGGCAACTCCACGTACTGGTTGCTCTGTAGTTTTGTTATAATTTTCGTGTGGTTGCTAGAGGAGGAATGTACAGCCTCTATCTTCTCCACCACCTTAAATCTCAATCAGTTTTATTTTTTTATTTTAATGAACAGAATAGAGGAGTAGATGCTACAGTACTACCCTGAAGGTACTGCAAGAAATTTGGCTTGCATTTCCATTCTAGCATTATTCATTGTTTTAAAACAGGAAGGAGGTGAATGGTCACCAGATGAGAATTCCTGTGATATAAATTACTATCATAACTATGACTGTGGCAAAGCTAGGCTCACAATCATAATTTTAATACTCAAATATTTAAAGGCAAATACCATATGATTTCACTTATATGTGGACTCTGAAGAACAAAATAAATGAATGAACAAAACAAAAACAGACTCATAGATAGAGAGAACAAACTGTTGGTTGCCAGATGGGAGGGGGATTGGGGAGCTGAGTGAAAAAGGTGAAGGAATTAAAAAGTACAAATAGATAGTTACAAAATAGTCAATGGGCATAGAGAATATAGTCAATGATATTGTAATAACTATGTATGGTACCAGGTAGGTACTAGGATTATCAGGGGGATCACTGTAAATTATATCAATGTCTAACCACTGTTGCACACCTGAAACTAATATAAAATAATACTGAATATCAACTGTAATTAAAATATAAAAGTTAATTTAAAAATACTCTTATTTTTTATTTTTATTTCAATGTATTAGAGCTGTTAGAATTAATTAGTTTAGCATCACTGTATCTCAGAACTGAAAGAGATCTTAGCAATCCTCTATCCCAAAACTGTATTTTCACAAATGGAACAAAAAACGCCTAGGGAAGGAAAGAGATTTGCCTAAAGTCACATAGCTAATTAGTGGTACACGTACAACCCAACTCTGGATTCCCAACTCTTAGGTGTAGGGAAGCCTAAATGAGAGAATTAATGCAATTAATCTGACAGACAGTAAGTGCCAAAATACTATAAAATGTTCCTTGTAGTATATTTAGTACATAGTTCCAGTCAGGAGAGACTAAAGGATAAGAACTTGGCAGACATATATATATATATTTGAATCCTGACACCATCTATCACTAGCAAATTATTTTCTTCTCAGCATCTCAGTTTTCTCATCTGCAAAATGGGAGAGTAATAGTGCCTTTTTAACAGAGGATTTAGTGAGAATAGCTTTAAATCACTTGATACTTTATAGAGTATCTGGAGAGAGAATGCAAGAAAACAAGTTCATGCTGTACTATATTGTCTCCTTCTTCACTGCCATCGTCATCTTTTCCATTAGAAGACTGGGTGACTTTCTTGTAGGCCTCCCAGGAACTAAGCTCATTTATCAGGTAATTAGAGGAAATCTACACTCATTTACTCATTCATTCATTCATTTATTCATTCAACAAATGTCTGTTATTGGCTATTGCCATCCTTTCTTTCACCTTCGAGTTAGACTTCCTCCAAGAACTGACAGCTACATCTGTCTCTCACATTTCATTGGATGAGCTTAATTTCAAGTTCCCAGCAACTCTCAGTCTTCTTTGTCTTGCTGTGGTTACTGGTGCAATATCCCATGGCTACAGACCCCCTGGGCTTATCTTTTCCATTTATGCTTGATTTGCTCACCAATTAATATAGAACTTTTTGCTTTTAAACTAATATTCAACCATTCCTCCCCCTAAAACCTATTTATCCTTTATTTCCTTCCTTTGGGTGTAGGTTTTGTGCCATCCACCATGAAAATAAACTAATTTGATAAACTAGGAAAAGTTAGAGGATATTATTCATCCAACTAGGGATATATTCTGAGGACTTGCCAGGTGCTAAGCAGTGTAGTAGCTTCAGTGGAAGTCAGTGATGAATTAGATTGATGCAATACTTATTTTCATAGATCTTACAATCAATAGGGGAAGACAGGGAAGTAAAGAGACAAAGCATCGTGTCCTGAAATTTCTACAGTAGGGAAAGCACATAAGATATGCACCTAATCTAGACTTGTGGGGTCAGAGATGGCTTCCTAAAAGGATAAATGTCTTAACCAAGAGAAAAGGTGGTTGTAAGTCAATGTTTCAGGCCAGAGAAGGTACAAAAGCTCCGAGTAAAGAGAGGGCATGACTTGTTAATAGTAATGAGAAGCATTTAGCATGACTAGAAAATGTAGTATCAGCAGGGATTCAAAACAGATTAGGTGATATGAGTAAACAGAGTCTAAGTTACAAGTGGCTTTATAAGCTACATAAAGGAGTTTAGGCTTTATCCCAAGAGCATTAGGGAGCCTTTCAAGGATTTTAAATAGGGCAGAGATATCAGGTTTAGTTTTAGAAACCTTGTTTTATTTAGCTGAAGTATAGAAAATTGTCTGGAAGGAGGGCAATTCTGGAAACAGTCCATCCAGTTAGAGTTGGCTCTGCAATGATTCAGGTGAGCAAGAGGTTGCTTGAGCCAGGGAAGTAGAGAAAATCTGTAATCATTCACACATCTGTTTATTTATTCACTCAACAAATATATATTGACTGTGCCAGGCACTGTTCTAAGTTTTAGGAATTCAATAATGAATGGAAGAGACAGGTGGAATCCCCCAACTGACTGATTGTGATGTTAGGACAGTGTGCTAATATACTGCAGGGCTGACATCAGGCTGGGACTTGGAAGGGTCAACTAAAAGTCGAGTTAAAAAAAGTAAAAGGTAAGCTCAGATCTGAATCCAGTTATTTTACAAATATTTATTAAGTATTTCTTATGTGCAAAAAATTCTTCTTGATATAGAAGACATATCAGTGAAAAAGATAAATTCTCTAAGTCACAGGGATTACATTCTATTGCAAAGCTTCCTTTCTAGTATTCTGAGTTATGAGTATCAGCAGGAAGCTAGCATAGGGGGTGATGATAGATATTTTATTAAATTGACAACTGAAGATGAAAAGAACTAAAAAAGCCAAGACCAATGTCTAGAGGATTCAGGAGAAGGAGCAGGTTTGTGTAAAAAATGACAAGCTCAGTTTTGTACATGTCGAATCTGAGATACCTCAAAGATGTCAAACGAATTCATCAGTAAACAATACTGTAAAATGGTTAGACATCTGGAGTCTGTATGGAGTTTGCCTCGGTTCAAATACTGATTTCACCACTTAAAAGCTCCATTACCTTGGGCAATTTAATTTACTGTCTTATATCCTCAGCTTCTTCATCTGTACAATAGGGATAATAATACTACTAACTTTAAGCATTGTCATGATGATTAATTGGGCTAACATATGTTAAGTACTTGGAACAGAGCATGGCATGTAGTTAGTCCTAAATAAGTCTCAGCTATTCTTATATCTGAAGCTAGAATTGTATTTTGGAATCACATCCATGCATTTACATGAGTTGTGTATGTCTCAAAGGTGCCATACCTAAGGTGACACCACTAAAATCACAGATGTAGTATATTTGTGTTTTTATTATAACAGCTATCTGGTAGATGTAAGCAAGGAAGGAATATCATTTTCTAGTCTGTACAATGGTATTAAAATAGTTAATAGTGGTTGTAATACTGTTGTTTATCAGTTCTCTCTATATGGTATGAGATTTTTCAAGGAAAGAGTGTTAAGTTGTTAAGAGAGTCATAAGTAGACTACAATAGCAACCTAAGGATCAACAACAACATTCAAGGAAGGAATGGTAACTGCAAAGGAGACTGAAAGGGCCCGGCCATAGAAGTAGGAATAAAACCAGATGCTCGTGATACCGTAAAAGTCAAAAAAGACAATGTAACAGAAGGGCAGAGTGGTAAGCTATGCCAAATGGTTCTGAGAAATCAGGCAACCCAAGAAATGTCATTGGATTAGAGGCCAGGATGTTACTCATGACCTTAGGAATAGAAATGGTGGAGGAAACCTGGCTGCCTTGGATGGAGAAGTGAATGAAAGATAATCTTTGGTTGTGAAGAGGAAAGAAAATATGGTAACTGGAGAGAGATGTAAAACCAAAGAGATTTCCCCCCTTTATTTGAGGCAGAAGAGTCATGAATGTGTTTAAATGCTAAATACAAGGAGCCAGCAGAAAGGGAGAGGTCAAGTTCCAGGAGTGGAGTGGTGGTAATTGATAGAATATGATCTCTTGGAAGTTTGGGAGAGGAGATGGGATATGGGACCTCCTCAAATCTCCAATGGTACATATTTACAATTTAACAGTGTTCTTCAGAGGCTGTTTCACCTGCAGGGCAGGAATTTCAGGCCAGATAAGTGGGGAAAATTAATTTTGGAAAAATCATCTATGGCCCCAACAAATTATTTACTGTAGATATCATGTACTTTGGATAAGGTTAGTCTTAACTAGTCCATATAGTAAGCTGATCCCTTACTAAATAATTCTGTTCTCTTTCACTGGATCAATAACATATTTTTGCTAGAGATGTTTGGTTTTAAATTGCAAATCCTTTATAAAGCTGCAATTATGTTTAGGTTAACTAAGTTCTTTTGGGCTTTTATTGTACACTGATAGTTTCTGCCATTATTTGATTCCTGTTACCATAAATAAAATAAGAGCTGGCTCCCACTGCCAAAGTTCCCATAGGATCTGAATCTGAATTCTTTACCTATCTCCTTAAAAGTATCAAAATGACATGATTCATTATATTTTTTCCTAATATCAAAAATATTTTCTCCTCAGCCATTTTATAGCTTGTATAACTTTCAGAATATACAGATATAAAATTATTTCAAGTTCCTTTCCACATATGGGTGCCTTTATGTGTGAAGGGTAGACTTTTAAACACATTTAGAAACTCCATAATTTCTTTGAGACCATTGGGATACTATTTATAAAAGTAGAGTTTATTGCTATTATATGAATCCATTTTTTAAAAAATTTAGTTGAAAGAAATAAGGCAGAGTATATGAATTAAAATTTCATCACAACAGTCTTAATAGAATAAAAAAAGCATAGTTGAAATAGTAAAGAAGATGGCTGAGTGTCAGACAAGGAAGTACAAGAAAGATTTTGTCAGAGGTTGTTTTAAGAATGATGAAACTGAGGTCCAGAAAGATTGGTTGACATCGGCTGGGTTACTCAGTAGGTTAGTGGTAACATCAGAATTAGAATTCAGGTCTTCTGACTCTTACCTAAAATTGCAATTTTTGTCATGTTATAATAATTAGATATATTCTGATTATTTCTAAAATATGTCAGTATAATCAATTTAAAAGTAAAAAAAATATAAATAATATGCATACATTTTTGGCCACATAGTACCTTTGAATGTATTAACTAACATTTGTTCCCACAGAACTTTTTTCTATCCTAATAAAGCAATCAGTAACCTGCTGTCAATTGGTAACATGTAAAAACTGCAATACCTAAATACTTTCAGAAAAGGCTTTCAGAATGACTAACAAAACATTACTCCCCTGAAATTTCCCTCTTATCCAAAGATTTTGTAATTCCTTTGATTTCATAGAAACAACGTGATGTGCTATAATAAGAACTCAGTCTGTTGTGATATTATTGCCTAAGAATATTCATCAGATTCATAAGCTTAAACACAATTAGGTCTGTCCTCTTCAGAGCCTTTCAGACTCCATATTCTTATTAATTCATCTGTGATGTGGCATTTATGCTTTAGACTTAAAACATCTGCCTGTATTATTCATCCCAGGGTGCCACTTATTTCTTCTGCAGGAATCATGACCTTTATTTTCTCTTCTATCACTTTGGTTGGTGCATGAGACTGAGTCACTGATCTAATGAGGGCAGTGTAGGGTGGGCAGCCTTGGTTTTCTAGCCTGATTTGCCCTTCAGAGGGCATAAATTCACAAATGGATTTACTCAAGTCACTTGTACCACAATAACCTTGAAAATCTTAATTTTATGGCATATCCTTTACAAAGAAGCAGTCCCTAACAATTTCAAGTCTGTACAATAATGATGAGGAAAGAAAAATAGGAAATTGTATTTTTCATTTGCTTTCTCTTCAAGTGAATGCAGCACAGTTGTATGTAAATTTCTTTAAAAAACATGCTCACTAAAAGTTTTAAAATCATAGAAATTTAAACTAAAAGCATACAACTTTATGTAAAATAGAAACACACATTTTATTTTGAAAAGCAAAATTAAGAGAGAAATGTTTGTATTGGGTCATGTCATTTAAAACAGTCATTTACATTTCTTGACCCAAAAAGAATTTCCTATCATTGCTGATGTGTTTGGCATTGATATGATAGAATCAGGCTGGTATTAGTCTTTAGCTCTTTTATAAAAGGATGGTAGGCAAATTGTGGAGTGGAGAGGTAGAATTAGCTCTAGATAAATAACAGGTGTTTGTAAACTTCTGGTTTCCACAGAGCCCAGTTTTTCCTTCATCTTACTCTCACTGCAGTGTTGATTGGTTAAAGTTTCAAATATTAAAACTTATTTCACCATTGATTAGGACCAAAGCTGCCAGTGGGTAACTCTCAGTCCTCCCAGGTCCATAGTATTGTGCCATAATACTATCCTCAGTGAATGCATTTCAGTCACAGGTCTGTTTACCTGTTAGGCTTGTTCAGCACTATCTATATTTACAGAAAAGATGGCTTTGGAGTAGATATTTCTTTGTTTCTGAAATCTGTTCTTGCAATTTAAAAACCAATGCTAATTAAATCAATAATAATTTATTTCCTTCCTACTAAGTATAGAATATACCAAATTGCACAGCCCTGATAGATAAATACTCTTTGCTGTGTTGCTGAAACTTAATTTTTACTAGGAAGCCTGGGGAGCTGGCCAGCAAAATGACTTCACTGAATCACTGCACAAAACTATATACCCAGTTGTTGGGAAACATTATAAGCTTAGAAGTTAATGGTCTCATTCTCCCAGCAGTGAAATGCAGTTTTATGATATAATTGACATTTACTGAAGTTAAGGTGCCAGAATTCAATTCTTTTTGGTAGGATGGGGCATTTGCTTTCCTGATTTGGTAAATAAGCTGTTTCGGGTACAAATCTGTTGCATGGTTTTATTTTCTTTAATCATTAAGATTTAAAAGTGAGGGTGAGAACATTAGTTATGGCAGTTCTTTTTAAGTGGTAAAATTCTTTTAAAGCAGAGATAACCAGCTTTCCAGATGAACAAAATATGTATAATAGCTATTACATATTTATAAAACAATTCTATATGAAGATGTCATGTCTGTGTTTTGTTCATTATTGTATCACTGTAACATAGGTGGTGCATAAATATTTGTTGAATAATTAAATAAACTTTTTAAAAATTGGATTTACAGTAAACAATCTTTATGGTCACTTCTTAAAAAATAAACTACCAGCAAAGTTCAGTTAGCTGAATAAAGACATTATTTTTAGATTATCTGGTTGTGTAAAATCAAGAGTTATAATTATTTGTCTCTGACTCTTAAAATTATTTAGCTCTCAAGTGAATTTTTTTTCATTTAAATAATTGTAAAATAAAAAAATCCAGCCATTCAGTTTTATTTATCACTGCTAAATACTCAGTGTTCATCTTTGACAAACTAATGAGAGTTCAAAGGTCTCTTACTCCTATGTCCAAATGATACCAAACTTGCCCCCATTTATTTTGATTTAAAATAACTATGATCATAACAATAATTGAATAAAATAATAAGTGCCTTCATACACCAAACTCAACAGTATTTATGTTGTTAACAGCCTGTAATATATTTGAAATGAAACAAAATCATTCTAAAGTACACTTGAATATACATTAAAAATCCTTTGCTATTAGATGGTTAGCATTCTTCTTTAATCTTTTTTTTTTTTTTTTTTTTTAGACAAGGCAACCCTTGGTTGACCTCACAAACTGCAAGGACCTTGTCAGCTTACAATCCCTTATTTTTCATTTTTTATGCCTATAGCACCTGATCTTCTAGGTGGTCTCCCATTCAAATACTAACCAGGCCTGGCCCTGCTTAGCTTTTGAGATCAGATGGGATTGGGCTTGCACATAAAATATAGACTATAAAACTATAGAGCTCATATTCTTAAGGTGTTCCAGGGATATTTTTCAATCACTACACTTGAATCATATGATAAAAAAATGAGTTTTTACATAATATATTTTACAAATGTATTTTAATTATTGGGGAAATATATCAATGTTAAAACTATTTATACTTTATAAGCTGAACCCTTGTTGTTGATTTTGTTCTTAGTGATATAAAATGCATTCGTGTGACTTTAAAAAAAATTCTACTAGTTTAATTGATTTCTAAATGATCATGTTTTTGTACTTGTGATGAGTAATTTATTAGAGCCTAATTTAAGTGTTTACTGTAGCATAAATTAAGAGTTATCCTTGATTAATACAAGGTGCTCATCTGTGAATATTGTCCAAAGTGAAAAATGTTTAAAAATAAAATGTCTTTAAAAATTTGAACATATAGTTTCAATATTGCTTAACATATTTCATATTAAAATTGCAGATCTATAAATAAAACATCACATAGTCTTTCTGATTACATAGGCCATTTGTCTAAAACTGATCACAAGGAAGCCAAGTGAGAAAGTGTGAATGTTCAAAATTCATCATCACTACAGAAAACCTAAAAGTTCACTAGTCTTTAAATTAGTATAGGCTTCTGGTCAAGATGGGGCAGGTAAATGCTATGCTCATCTCCTTCCACGGCCACATCAAAATTACAACTAAACTACAGAACACTGAGAACCACCTGAAGTCTAGAATAGAAGTCCCATCTAAGGCTATATAGAAGTAGCCACATTATGACTGATAGAAGAGAGGGAGACATAAAACAGGCTGGTCCCACCCCACATGCGGTGGTTAAAAATTGGAGCAGCAGGGGGTCCCAGCCTCACACCAGACTCCCCAGCCAAGAATTCCGTGAGGGGAAAAGAAGTCCCCATTACTGCTGTCTGTGAAAACCAGTGGAGGCTGAGTGAGAAGAAGAGCTGCTGGAATGCTAAGTGATCCACCTAAAGGGCCCATACAAAAACTGACTTGCTGATGGACTTGCTCAGAGCTCCAGCTCTGTGACAGCAGCAAAAAATGCACTAAAGATGTTTGAGAAGGAACTAAATTATCTGGCTTCAGGCTGAGAGCTGGAGGGGCAGCTTTTTCCCAGACAGAAGTACTGGCAGAAACCATTGTTCTTTTGTTGAACCCTCCCTTGACCCAGTCTGTGTAGATAGGCATATGCCATCATGGAGTCTCCATCAGTCTGGCTAACACCACTTGCCCTGCCCTAATGATTCCCTGAGACCCCACCCCACTCAACGTGCAGGCCCACTTATGTCACTTCCAGTGGTTTTTCCATACCAAGAGCTTGTCTTGACTCATGTTGCAGACTTTTCTAAAATTTCTCAAAGATTCATAAACCCCACATAAGCAGCATCTAGTCTAGGTGCCCTGTATTTCTTTCTGAGCAGCCGAAAGCCTAGAATTAGTGGCAGCTGACCCTGGTTCACAGCTTAGATTATCCCAAGCACCTCCAATCCTAGCATAAGTGGCAACCATCGGTAGATCACTTTGAAGCTCATGCCAAGTGGCCCCAGGGCAGGGTGCAGGCAGAGGCTGACCCTGACCTGCATCAGAGCCCTTCCAAGAGGTCCCAGAACCAATATACCCAGTAACTAGTTTCAGACTACACCAGAGCACCATCCAACCACTTTCATAAATGACAAACCCAAAGGGCAGATTCAGTAGGTACCAGAGCTTCGTTAAAGTGAATTCTGCTCTATAGCTTCAGCCACTGAATAACAGCTTCTCCACTGTAGTCACAGCCAGTCCTCACTACCAGTTAGCCTGAGGGTCAGTTCTTCCCACTGACATGGCAACAGCTGTCAAGGCTCAATCACAACAAGAGAGAACATACAAGCCACAGAAAGGACATACCTGGAAAACCCAACTCAGATGACTAGAGAGACTGTGCAACTGGGCCCCAAAGCACACTTTCTACATAAGGCCACTCTACCAAGACTGGAATACATAGCAGCTATACCTAATACATTGAAACAAATACAGGAGGGCAGATAAAATGAGGAGACAAAGAAAGAACAGAACAAAACCACAGAAAGAGAATTAAACAAAATGGGCACAAGGAATCTACCATATACAGAATTCAAAAACACTGGTTATAAGGATGCCAAACAATCTCAGTGAGAAGTTCAACAAAGAGATAGAAAACATAAAAATTGGAGACAGAAAACATAAAAAAGAACCAGTCAGATATGAAAAATACAATAATCAAAATAAAGAATACATTAGAGGGAATCAAGAGTAAATTAGATGAAGCAGAGCACTGAATCAGCAATTTGGAAGATAAAATAGCAGAAGTAGCCAATCAGAACAGCAAAAAGAAAAGAATTATAGTTTAAGAGGTCTCTGGGACAACATCAAACATATGAACAAATTGCATTATTAGGGTACCAGAAGGAGAAGAGACAGTGCAAGAAATTGAAAACCTATTTGAAGAAATAACAACAAAAACTTTCTTAACCTGGCAAAAAAGTACACATACAAGGCCATGAAGCTCAGAGAGTTCAAAAAAGGATGAATCCCAAAGAGGCACACACCAAGACACTTCAGAAATTAAAAAGCCAAAGGTTAAAGACAAAGAGAATCTTAAAAGCAGCAAGAGAAAAGCAGTTATCTATAAGAGCGCTCCCATGATACTGTCAGCTGATTTCTTAACAGAAACTTTGCCAGGCCAAAGGACTATAATAAAATATTCAAAGTGATCTAAAGCCAGGACCTATAACCAACCAAGATTACTCTACCCAGCAAAGCTATCATTTGGAATTGAAGGACAGATAGTTTCCCAGACAAGAAAAAGCTAAAGCAGTTCATCACCACCATAACCTGTATTACAAGAAATATAAAGAAAATTCTTTCATAAAAAAAGATAGAAAATATGAATAATAAAATTTCAATAACTACATATCTATCAACAATTACTTTGAATGTAAATAAATTAAATGCTTCAATTAAAAGACACAGGGTGGCTGAATAAATAAGAAAACAAGACCCTTACATGTTCTGCCTATAAGAGACTCACTTCAGATTGAAAGACACACACAGACTGAAAGCAAAGGAATGGAAAAAGATATTTCATGAAAATGGAAACAAAAAACAAAAAAGCTGGGGTAGCAATACTTAAATCAGACAAAATAGACTTTAAAACAAAGGCTATAACAAGAGACAAATAAGGACCCAGCAATTCCACCTCTGAGTATTTATTGGAAGCAACCCAAAATACTTATTTAAAACAATATATGCATTCACATGTTCATTGCTGCATTATTTACAATAACCAAGATATGGAAGGAACCTAAGTGTATATCAATGAATGAATGGATAAAAAAGTGGTACATATATACAATGGAGTAGTATTCGGCCATAAAAAAAAGAATGAAATCTTGCCATCTGCAACAACATGAATGAACCTAGAGGGTTTTGTACTAAGTGGAATAAGTCAGACAGAGGAAGACAGTTACCATATGATTTCATTTAAATGTGAAATCTAAAAAGCAAAATAAATGAACACTGAAAACAGAAATAAATTAATAGATATAGAGAACATTTTGCTGGTTGCCAGATGGGTGGGGTGTTGGGATTATGGGTGAAAAAAAAAGAGAAGGAATTAAGAGTTGAAAAATAACCACAGAGATGTAAAGTGTAGCATATGGAATATAGTCAATAATATTTTAATAACTATATGGTGTCAATGGGTACTAGATTTTTTGGGGTGATCACTTTGTAAATTTTATAAATGTCTATTCACTATGTTGTACACCTAAAACTAATATAATATTGTATGTCACCTGTAATTAAAAAATAAAAAATTATTTAAAAATTAATAATAATATCTCTCTAAATTAGTAGTAACTTCATTTACAAAGAGGAAGACAGGATTTTCTAGATTTTGATTAGATTCTCTCTCTGCCTGTTTTGGAAATAATATTTGACTTAACATCTTAATTTGGACAAGAGCAAAGAGATTTAAATAAAATGTTCTAAAATTCATATTTTTACCCTTCTGTTTTTATATGTTAATAGTTTTTTCTACTCTTTGTGCATTTATTTATCACCTCGTAGTAAGCTAGGCTACTTTGTGAGAGTAAAAAATATGTAGATGACAAGGTCCTTGAGCTTACAATCTTACTAGAGGAATATGAAAAATTAGAGAATACAATCATACAATGTAAAACCATGCACTGCTTATGTATAACCTAGGCATGTAGAGAAGAGAGAAATTAAAGTGGGTCAAAGTGATCAAAGATGAAATTTCAGTGAGCTTATGGCTTGAGTTGGATAACCTGGGAGAGAATTGTGTGCCTGTGTGCTGAGGAAAATATCTGTGTGTTTATGTGGTGTTAGTAATAAATGGAAAATAGAAAAGAATGAGAGAAGAATATCAATAGATGAGTAAAGTGTCATATTATAAAAAGTCTTAATAATGGACTTTGAATTTGATCTTATGTACACAATAGAGAGAACTTAATGTTCTTAAACAAGGGGATCAAATTTGAAACCATTTAAAATATTAGTCCCATCCTTTATTCCTATCAAACTTTTCAAACTCTCTTACTAATGAAGATTTTTTTTTCTAGAGTCATGTGTTTTCTCATCACTGAAATAATTTTACCATTCTCTTTCATTTCTTTTGTGGTTTCTCTTTGGTGATTACATACATGTGTCTTGCTACATTGGTTTCTACTATTAATGGTGAAATGTATTTAACTATATTTTTCTGTCTTTTGCTATAAAGAAACATCTGAGAAGAAAGCTGGATCTGCAATTTTCTTCACATTTCCCCCCGTTCATCATAAATGACATTTTATACATAATCATGATATCAATAAAAGTATAGTTTTAGTAGGTTGAAATAAAATAGTTCCTGATTGAATATTTGTGAGGATCTATTTTATCATGTACATACAATGTAAGTTAGACCTAAAATTATAGCAGAGTAAATATTCAGCAAAATTCAATGTAGTAGAAAATGTCTTTCTCTCTCATTATTTTTTTTTCTTCTTGAAAATGACTGTTTTTCATGTTAATGATGGAAATTCAAAGCACTGGAGCCCTGGCATTGCAGAAATGCTCAAGACCTTCCAGGTATCACAAATAATAGCACCACAGCAAAGACCACAGGTTCTTTCTGCATCAGAAAACTAAGCGGCATCATATCTAAAAGCATTGATGAAATGATTGTTCAGAATTTCCAGTGCACTATAGATGTGTCTGGACCACGTAAAAATGGAAACATTTGTTTTCTTGAATCATGAACTCTAGGATGCATAAATATTTTCCCAGGCTACCTACCAAATTCTTTGTTAGTAGCTAAAAAGTTACTATTTGATAAGAATATCTTTTTTAGTTCATTTTCTTAAAAGTGAACAAATCACTAGATTCAAAATATATTTAAAAAGGTGTTTTATAACAACTAAATAATTCTGTTGCTGTAAATCGGACATAATTTAAAATGTGCTATTATTTATAGTCATTTAAATCTAAGCCTAGGGTATGATTAAAAATAATAGGAAAACACTTTTGTACTAGGTCGAATTTAAAAGTTCATGTGATCATGCATGTAAGGCACAGCAAAATACAACTAAAAAAAGAAAACTATATTTGTGTTCATTTCACAAGTCTTTAAGACTAAAACCTCAGCCAATACCAGATTCAATTAAAATATTTTTTAAGCACTTGAAACAAATTTGGTTTCCTCTGAAAAAAAATCTATGATTTAGAAATGAGAATAAAACATAAAAAGGTATAACAGGTCATGAACATCCATAATTTGGTCATTTGAAATGGAAGCAGAGCATAAAGTTTGTCTGATTAAAGTTTAAAATGTTATAATAAAGTTAGTATATGAATAAAGCAGAAGACTACTGAAAGAGTATTTTAATATGATATAGATATTCTGTAGAGTTGATATCAAGAAGTTAGGGTCAGGTTGGGCCTCCAATTGCCCAAGTAGGAACCTACTTAGTTGAAATGTACATAGCAAGTACCAGCATCTGCCCTGGGAAGCTTTGTTTGTTAGAAATAACCATGTCATTAATGTCCTGGGACATCAGTGACCCCGATGGACAAAGCATAGATTATTCCAAGATGGAGGAAATTTAGAGATCAACCTCTTTATTGTACAGTTGAGGGTACTAAGAAGTCAAGTGACTTGACCATGGCTGGTAGCTGGTCAGCAGGTCAGCTCCTGACACCCAGGCTGGCATGCTTTTCCACATTTTACAGGATAATTAAATGGAAACTATGTTCACTGAGACTACAAATATCACCAAATTGGAGTGGAGGGATGGCAGTAGCTATTACTTTAGAAGACAGAATCACCTTGGTACAATTATTGGTAAAGTAGAAAGAATAAAGCTCAATTGGGATGAATGTAGGAGGGTTCAAATGGACAAAGTAACAGCTTTAAAAAATGCAGTGAAGTATGGCCAGGTGTGTAAACAACTGACAATGAGTCAATAGTTAAAAAAGTGTGACAATCATGTGGATACATGACTACCAAGCAAATAAGACTCAAGAGGTAATTCTGCTATATATTCTCCATTAATTATCCCTTTTCTATATATAGAGTTATGAATGATAGAGGTTCTGAAAAGATTTCAGAGTACAGAAATAAGAGTAAAGAGGACATGGTTGGAAATGGTGATCCTGAAAGGTGGTGGCTCTTTAAAGGAAGACTTGACAACAGACTCCATGAAAGGATTGTACTAGCATATGGTAATCATCTTTTTAAAATCTCCATTTTATAGATTTACCTGCACCTGCCCACCAAACTGAGCTAGCTGTTAAGTGAAGAGGGAATGCAGAAGCTGGAAATCAAACTGGACTTGCTTTATTTGCTCAAGATTTTGGAGCTACCTTAAAGCCACTTCTAGAGCCACAGTTTTCCAAGTCTTGTCTACAAAATGTGATCTTAAGAGGTTTATCAGTTTAGGTGATTTGTAAACCTCTTTGAACCTCTAGTGAAATAGGAAGACTAAATACATTTATCTAAAATCTCTTCCAGCAATGTAATCCCATGATCCAAGGGTCTATAGCTTGATACAGGATACAAAATAAGATGCCTCAGAATCTGTGAGTGGCTGGCTCTGAAAGGGGAAAAAGGAAAGGAAGAGCTTTCTATTCAGAGTAGCTCCTTTAAGAAAACTCACCAGCCACTGCTTAATGATGTTGAAGGTGGTTTTCCCATTCATGTGGCTCCTGGTGAAAGAGATTAGGATAAACTACCTGTGAGAGTGTATTTTACAGTTTATTTACTTTCCAGTCTGTAGGTAACACTGAATTTTCTATACTTCATCTATCTCTTGTATTCTGCGATCCATGAAATCTGTAAGATGCTGCCACTAACGAATTAGCAAATGATTCTCATTCAAAAGTGCCTATTAAATTCCCTCCTATGTGCCATGAGTGAGTCAATAGTAAGTGGATAAGTGACAAAAAAATACTAAAGAATAGGAGTGGTGAGTCTTTTTTTAGGAGGACTCTGAGCACCAGGACTGTACCCCTAACAGTTCTGTACTTCAGAGAGGTAAGCAAACCACATTTCCACCTTTCTTTCCTCATGTAGTTCAAAAAATACAATTGGATATGGCAGAATCTTAGCAATTTAGTAACACTGACTTTGCCTTATATATGTTTATTTTAAAAAATGTAAAAGCCTTGAAGTAACACAATTAAAATATTGTAATTAAAAAAACTCCATTTTACATAGAATATGATGAAACTGATTTAGGACTGTAGAATATGAGTCAAATCTAGGTAAAACTCCATATGATATGAGTTATGTAGCCTACTTTTAAAATGTGAATGATGTAATTTGAGCAATGTCCTTTTAAGAAATCACTTTGAAAGATCAGATGGATTCCCTGATTCTGGGGTAATATGATACTACTATGTGAAAGAGAGAGGTACTAGGCAACCAGCTACTTACTATTCTCTGCTTCCTTTGGATTCTTAGTGGGAAAAGAGGGAGTATAGCAAAGTGGAGTTGAAGTCTGAAGGCTAGAGCTCTGTTTCTGCTCAGTCACTTCAGTTCCCATTTGTTTCTAACTTCCTTCAGTTATTTTGTTAAAATCAACAGCAGCAGCAGGAACAACAATAGTCAAATTCTACTGAATGTTCACCCTGGGCCAGGTATTATTCTAAGTGCTTTATATTCATGTTTTGCCTATTACTAACTTGTACAAGTTACTTAAATTCTCTGTGCTTCAGTTTCTTTATTTATAAAGTATGAAAAATAATAGCATCTACTTATGGTAATCAAATGCGTTAATATATGAAAAGCATTTAAAACAGTCTTTGACACATAGTAAATACTTAATGAATAACAGTTATTACTATCACATTTAATCATCAAAGCAAATCTTTAAAGGTAGTGGTTGCTACTACTTACTCCCCCATTTACAGATAAGCAAATGAACATTCAAAGAGTTTAATTAATTGTTCAAAATCATAAAGCTAGTAACAGACAGAATAAGGACTTAAACTTCCAAATCTTGTACTTATTAACCTCTATGCCATATTGGTCCTTCCCTTCCATGTACTTTATCCCCAGCCACACTATACTAACCTCTGATTAATGGATCTCTAGGTTGAACATATCTTGAGCTTTCAAATCTCTTTAACTTGCTCATTTTATTTCCTCTGAAATGGTTTTCCTAACCTTGTCAAGCAGTTGTAATTAAAATTATCTTTCAACACTGAATTCAGTTGCCTCCTTTTCTATCTCAACTTTCCCCCATCTTCAGAGTTATTTGCTTGTCTGTGTTTCTTTAACACTTATCTCATATATTTCCCTTATAGCACTTATCACATTGTCTCATAATTTGTGTTTCTGCAGCTAGATGGTAAACTAAGAGAAAGCCAGCAAAAAGTAATATTTATTTAAGAAGCTAGACTCTCTTCTAAGGGCTTCACAATGGTCACTGAGTCCTTGCAATGACTCCAGAAAGTATGTGCTATTAGCCCCTTTTAATTGATGAAGCATATAAGGTAAAATAACTTGCCCAAGATCATACATGCAGTATGGAGACTAAGTAAAAATGCTCACTAAAAATGATCAAAAATTCTTTTTTTTTTTCCTGAAAAAAATGAACTCTCTTAACCTTTTTTTTTTTTTAATGGAGGAGAAAAAAAACTTTTTCATCTAGTCATATTTTTGTTTTCTGTGGAAAGAAACAACTAATTACCTAGTTGAAGCTTAATTATCAATTCAGCTTAAGAATTTTTTAATATTATAACTTTTTTATGATATAATAAATGACTTAACTTCTTCACTCCATGATCTTTAATACCCACATAAAGTTAAATGTTGTCTATTCAAAATTCATAAACCAGGACATGCATTACAGTGTCAATTTTAATATTTGTGTCAAGAATCTATTATTTTCCAAACACACTGAGGAAAAAAAGGAACTGTTTTACATCTCCAAGCCAAATTTAAAAACCTGTCTTCCTGGGAATGTTGTCCCACAGCACCAGAAGGAGCTAGGCGGTTGGCCATGAATACCAGGTGTGAATAATTTCAAACCCCCCAAAATTTGTGGCTTCTTAGAAGACTTTTTCTATAATCACTCAGGGGAGAAAACACATTCTCTTTGCCCTCCTCTCAGGCCTTTATTAACTGACTCATCTGATGGGAGGAAAATTGGCTTTAAAATAATTTTAATTAAAAGGGCTTGAGCAGCTAATGGACATCATTCCTTTGGCAAAAGGAAATGATGTAAAAGCTCCATCACCATTTTAAAAACCAGGTCTTATTTATAGAATTATTTCATGAAATTAAAGCCTCTTAATTCTAATATATATATATTTTAGAGCCTGCTACATTGCAGTATAAGGCAAACAGAATTAGCCAAATAAATATTTCCTCTATTGCTCCAGTTTGCAATATCCCTTTAACTTATTTGACTGTTTTGACTGATGACAAAAAATAATCCAGTCATTTACAAATGATATATTTGTTTCAGCCACTGTATAGACTAATTATGAAATTGTGCCTCAAAGTTAAGCAATTCTATCATTTTAATATGATATAAAAAAGTTTCTGAGGGAATTGGGGAAATCACAGAATACTAGCATGCCTCGAGTTGAAGAACAACAGTAAAAAATGTCAGTAATAAAAAATTATCTTAGTCGACCCTGCAATTTCCATTCAAACATTTATAAGAGAATATTAACAAACATGAAAGTGATGTATTTTGCTTAGAAATACAAACTCAAAAGATTCTGAAATTGTAAATAACCCACAATTCTAATAACCATCTAATTAATGTGTTTAGCCAGCATTTGAAACATTACCATTTATCATTTTATCTTTTTTAAAATATAGAACTAATATAAGCTAGGTCTTTTTTGTTTAATAACAATATAGTTTATTATACTGGTAGAATAAAATAAAGAATGGAACAAATTAAATTATCTAGTGGTGAATACACAGAAATGAAGTGTTTTGGTTCTGTTTGCAACTGTCCTATAGTAATCCCTGTTGCAACACAACTCACTATTACATGGTTGAAAAGGAATATGTCCCTATAATGGTAAACATTTTAATTGTATTTGCAATAAAAGTAAATTTTGGAGGCCAAATGAACTTTGCAGCTGATAGGAGGTTAAGGAGTTTTGTTGTATATCTCTAATAAGGGGTAATAAAAATCTTAAAGTAGTGGCATGCTTTAATGAAAGACATGTACCCTCTTTCATAGGTTATCCCCATGTTTGCTTGAGAGCCATGGGAGCCCCCCTAGGTGTGGGCATCTTAGTGCCTTCCTTTGATTGCACTTTACCCAGGCATTCTCATGTTAACTTGCAGGCAAGTATGAGAATAGAAGAAAAGACACCTCCAGGTCTCTTGAAGGAACTGAAATATCTCTCTTGTAGAAGTGGACAGTCTGGATATGGGGGAACTTTAACAACCAGATTTCAGTGTATAGTATTTTATGTATAGTATTAACAACATGGGAACTTGGGGTTCTAAAGCACAAAATGGTGATTGAGCTAAATGAAGTGTGAGCAGAATTGGGTGCTCCCTCTAAACTGAAGGAGTATGAGATAAAAAAGACCCCGAGGAACACTGAGTAAAATAGGCGATAAGGCATTGAATAGAAAATGGAGAACAATTCTAATAGTCCTAAATCATTGCTACAACATATTGTTTGTTTTTCCCACTAGACTAAGAAATCACCAAGAGACCATTCTACATTGTTTTCCATTGTGCTTCCAGCACCAAGCCCAGTGCCCAACACATATTGTTGAGCGAATGAATAAATGAATAAAATAATTCAGGTAATAAATGGGTAAGTGGACATATTTATGTGTTAACAATGACAAATCAGTTAACTTCTATAAAAAAATGCTGGTGTTGAAACCCAACCAGCTAACATTCAAAAAAGATAACTCAGTCAATAGGTTGTCTTACAAATAATTTTTTTTATCAAATCACTGTTTAATTTTGTTATTTAAATGCAGCCTCTGTGGGAAACTGGACAAGTTACTCACCTCCTCTGCCTCAGTTAATATCTGCATAGGATTCCACAGTCACAGACTGAATGCCTAGCTCTAGCCAGGACCTCACAAATAGATCCACTGTGCACTAAAAGAACCAGATGAGATAGTATAGACATATCAATGCAAGCACATCACTACTAACAAGAAAAACAATTTAAAGACTGTTTAGCTCAGATGCAATAAGTTCAAGAGGGATACACTGTTATTGATAATTGGTCTTTCACACAGGGAAGTTGTACTTGCCAGTGGGAATGTATTTTTATGCATTGGAGATTATTAACATTTTCAAATTAAATTAATTAACAATTGTTTTTAAATATTAAATACTGGAATGAGTGTCAAAATAGATAATGCAAATTGGTCATTAAGACACTGAGGCAAAGTCTATTTTATGTGATTGCTACCATTACATATTGACTTACAAATGGCATTGATTAACTGGGGATGTATTCTTCCACTGCTTGCCCTTTTGACTGAAATGCCAAGTTAGTCAAAGGTAGGCTTAAAAGAAAGTCACTAAAGTTCAGCATTATTCACTGATCACTGGGGTTGATTACTTATCAAAATTGATAGAATCTGGTATTCCAAATATCAAGGTAGAGTCAGGCAATCTCACTTGCCTATTGCTCTTGACTCCTCAACTATTAGTCCATGCCTGTTTTCTTGTTTATGTAACAGAGGCTGATGTTGATAAAACCTGGTTTCTCGGTCCTCAAGATGACTGCTGAATTTTCTACTAATTGCTGGGGATATCTGAACTTCTAAGCAAAATTCTTTATAAACATAAAAGTTATGTCTCTACTTATTTTTCTTGAGTTGAAAACTTTATCAGAATATCTTTTGATAACATTTCCTTTATTGTATATCGGACAATGATTTTAGTACCAACAAGAGGATTTTATTGCTAGGTCAACTCACTGTTGTATATTAAACTTTGTCTCAGATCCAGTCAACTTTAGCAGAAAGTAAAAAAAAAAAAAAAGGTCAAATTGAGGTCCTTACTAAAGATCACAGCCTGAGTTGTCCTTATATGAGCAAAACTGAATAGCTGTTTATATCATTGAGACATTTCAGTTATTTATTTTTTCTTATTGGTATTTATATTGATATTTTCTTTACAGGTGTACTATAGCAATAAAGAATTCTGTTCCATTAGATTCCTAAACTTATATTTCAAGTACAAACAAAAACAATAAAAAACAAACAAAAACGATAACAACTTTCCTGGTTTTGCATTAATGTTATTGTAAACCATTTTTCTTACAAGTTAAATATCTAGAACCCCAAATTTCTACTCGGCCCAAATTAAAACGTGCCATTTATATTAAAATTCTGAACCAACCAAGCAGGTGTATATCTCTAAATATTACTGGCTTGTAAGAATAAACAGAAGGATCATTATGATAAGTTAAATAATGCTTTTACAGATAATATGACGTCAGTTTATCAGCTTTATGCTCCTTATCTTTCATGCATTTCCAGTTCTAGAATATAGTAAGCAACAAAAATAAAAAAAATCAGAATAAAGCTAGTCTTCCTAGCTTGTGCTTGCCTTCCAAATAAAATAAAATGTTAATTGCCAAAAAAAATGCAAAATTTATTCCAAGAGAAGTAACAGGCTACGCCGGTAAATTTTGGCAATGCAACTTTATATTGAAATTCACACATTTATATCTTAAAGAATGAGACTCACAGACTCTAATATATTTCTAAAATATCAGAAATCATAATATAAGCTTTCACAAGTTAAACCTGAAATAATTTAAATGACCAATTTCACTGAATGTGCAGAAGTATAAAGAAGACTGTGCCTTCTGTAGAATAAGTGCTTCACAAATTGTGCAGGATGTCAAACTAAGGCTGCGGTCTCCCCTTGACAGCTGACTTAAAATATAAACTGATATCAACTGCCTCCCTCTTAGAACAAACTAGAATGGGTAGCACACCTCAGAAGAAATCTCATTATTCCAGTAACGTGCAACTTAATTTTCAAACCATGGGAGAAAAAAGGAAAAAGAGTATTAAATGATCATCCATGCACTTCCATATGCATGACTATGACTAGCTACTCATTTGATTTCCCTTGACTATTTGCTCTAATACTAAATAAGATGAAAGATACTAGATAACCCTTTAAGGCAACAAGTGTTTATTCTGCATTATTAGAACTGCTCAGTGGTGACTGATTGGTACCATTAATGTTGCCTCCCAGACCAAGATCTAGCATTCGCAAAATAAAAATGAATTGGAAAATATACTAAATCAACAAAAAACACATAATACAGTTCAATCTCAGCAATTTCACTAGTAGGTAAGAAAAGTGGTATTTAGAAATAGTAATGTATTCATAAAAAAGTAAACTCTAATTGGAACCAATATACTGCTTTGTAATGCTCACCTAAACTTTCAAGGAAACTTTTTAAAAGTGTGATAATCCAATAATTCATGGCACATCTTTACTGGATTACAGTACTTTAAGTCCCCAAATATTTTTGTCTTTGCAAAACAACAATAGTATAAAATGTTTTAAAGTCTTCAAACTTCTAAAATTAGTTTTTATCAACACATTTACCTCATGTCAACTTAATTTATTAAATGTCCAATACTAATTGTTTTTTTGATTTTTTTTCATAAGTAGTGATATACACAGCATTTAGCACTGATACTTAGCACCTGCTAATTTCATTATCTAGTTTCGACCACATAAAGAAACTTAGGGCAGTGGGTCAGTCCTTTCTTAATTACAAACCTTCACCATCAGTCAGAAGGATCACTCTGAGATTTACAATAGGATTATAGGTGAACTATTGCAAAAATTGCAGAGTCTTGCCCAAATCCTTATATCTGCTGATCCCATTCTTGATTTTCTTCTCAAGATATGGCTACGGGCCACAACTGCTTAGCAGAGAAAGTGTTTCAAAAGACTAAAGATTTATAGATGCTCCTTCATATAACACAGTAAGGTTCCCTTGGTAACCTAGATTTTCTGCAGTAAAGAAGGGTTGTGCTGAAACAGCGCCTCAGCTCCCTATTGGAGAAAATGCAGACAAAAGGATTGATTCCTGCTTGGGCGAAACTCATCCAGACAGCAGCTGTTAGAAATCCCCCTGGTACTACAGGCCCTCTTGCAAAAACTCTCCAATAACAGGCCACCAGGTAGGGGCCCCACAAGGTTAGGAAAAGAAAAGTCATTATATAGAACATTCTGCTAATTCTTTTTTCCATTTTGAACTCATCTAAAACTAATAGCCTTCTTCTGCCTGAGGTGTTTGCATTTTGCCTGATGCCCAGCAAGGTGGGTGGTGTGGGACCCCTTCCAAATCCCGCTAGCCAATTGGCAGCTGCCTGGCCACTGGCTCCTGGGCCATGAAAAGTCCAGTTCTGGCTGACTGCTGCTACAAACTGGACTGGCTTCATTTTCCTTCGATCGTAGACAAAAAATAACAGCTTGAGGTAGACAAGCTGTGTGGCTAGGAGGATGAGAGCAAGGAGCAGCATAAATCCTAAGGAATCATTAGCCCTAAAGGAGCGGTGTTGGAAGGTACATTGATCTTCTTCCCTAATGAATGAGTAAGTGCCCACATCTAAAACTGGAGGAAATGCCATGGCCACAGACAGAGTCCATACCATGCAGATCACAGCCAGACACGTCCAAAACGTTAGCCTCTTTGTATAAAAGCGGTGATGGGCAATAGCTAAGTATCTGGTGACACTGATGCAGAAGAGCATGAAAGCAGTGTGGAAACAGGACAAAACCCCCAAAAAGGCAATCACTTTGCAAGTCAGAGTCCCATAAGTCCAGGTAGAGCCATTCTTGACAGAGTTGAATACAAATGGAAAACAAATTGCAGATCTTAGGATATCTGAACAACAAAGGTCCAACAAGAAGTAGTAAGGCGCTCTATGTAAGGTCTTATCTTTCACTAGCAAAATGGAGATCAGAAGGTTGCCTACCACGCTGACTCCTATTATAAAACCCAAAGAAGTCAGTTTCAGAAAGGCTGTTAGAGGAGAGAGATTCTGCAAAATGTTGTCAGCTGCATGGCTATAGTTCGCCATAGATGGATGGATGATAAAGATACAGCCTTAGTCAAGTCTCATGATCTAGAGAGAACAAGGAAAAGATAGATCCATACATTTTACTGAAAATGTAATCCACAAAGAGAACTGATCCGATCTGCAGTCATATTTTCTCTTTTCTTCCATTTGATTTGCCATCAGAATATCTAGAAAAAAAAGAGCTATCAGTTCTTACCAAGCAATGATGTCAGGCAGTGCTAACATAATGCTGTTCATTTGTGGGGAAGTAAATAAAGTTTTAATTTTGAATATTATTTGCTTTAGTAAGTATTTTTGCTTAAGATTTTAGAGAATTGGCTTGCTTAGTTTTTTGAGCTAGATGAATTTAAAAATGTACCTATTTTGGATAACATACATTTTATTGGGTACCTTTAAGACAGAAGGAATAAAATCTTCCACAATCATAAAATATGCCAGTCCAAGAATTAATTACTAGTGTAGCAATGGAATTGACAAGATTGCTAATAGGAGGCAGAGAGGAGACTATCTACATTTACTTGAGGTCTGTTAGTATCTGTCAGTATTTTATAGGCAACTTCTCTAATAGAGATCCAAAGAAACCTTGCAAAATAGTTGTCTTTTAATTCATGCTGCATATTATAAGAGTAATTGTTGGTTCATCTTAAATCATAAATTCAACATTAGACCTCAAAATTAATAGGATCTGGTCCCAGGATTTGATGTTTTTAATCTTTTCATCTCCCCCTCAAAGCCCATTTTTGGCAATCTATTCTTTTTTAAGCACACATGATTATTTAAACTGGTTAATGTAAATATTGACCACGGAAACACACCCACATGAATAATGCTCTTCTATTTGTAACCTTGGCTGCTTGAAGTCAAATGAATTTAACATGAACCTGTATTTCTTGGGCAATTAAGCCTTTATATCGTTGCAAATCACAAGTGGCTTCATTTTAAAACCAAATACAGTCTCCTAGGTGCCTGGGAGCCACACCAGGTAAATCAGCTTCCTCTGTTATTCCCACTAAGACTCTTTCTCACCGCTAGGAATGTGCTGATGGTAGCTCAGGCAAAACTGCGTTCGGTGATTTTAATTTCTTCACCGGTACATCTCTGGATAAATACCGATCTCATCATACAACATTATGAAACCTGAAATCCACCACCCCTGGATTTATAATAGGGGGTGGAGAAGAAGGAGGGAAGAGAGACATGCATTACATACGCGAAGATGAGACGAGAGATTGCTTCTGTTCCTGGTGATTCGCAGTCTGATTTCCTCAGTCTTGCAACGCTTTCCAGAAATGGAGCTGTGAATAAGGCCTACTGAAGACGCATTGCCTGAATGTACTTCCATTATGCAGTTGATTGCTTAATTGTTTAAGAAAACCAAATACCACCTTAGGGAGGGCTCTTTCCCGGTGAACTGCAGTTTCATTAACACTGTACGCCCTCCACCCCCAAACTTAACCGAGAGCCGAGAGTATGTCCTCCTACCTGTTGGTGTTGGATATCCCGACAGACTATAGCTTCTTCTTTCTATATATTGCTGCTTTGCTGCTTTTTTTTTTTTTTTTTCCCTTGGTGCCTTACTGAGCATCCAGGCAGGGCTCGGCGGCGCCTGCGCGCTAGAGCCTCCTTAAGCTCCAGACACGTCCTCCACTGTCGCAGCGGCACTGTCTCCCTCAGTAACGCAGGGGCGGCGGCGGCGGCGGCGGCGGCTTGGGCTGCGGGGCGGCGGCGGCGTGGTAGGCGGGGGTGGGGGTACGGCGAGAGCGGCTGCGTCCGAAAGGGCAAGGATGACGGCTGGGTCCTCTCTGGAGCCAGCTCGAGCGCCGACAGGTTTCCATGACTAGCGGAGTTCATTGAAACGCCGTCCTGTTGAACTGGCAAAATTAGGATTTTTGTCTCCTGGTGGCTGCTTCTGAACTTTTACCTCCTCACATTTGAAGTTGGGGGCTGGAAAGGCTAGATCAAGACCTCAGGCCAATCCTCCTTCTTTAGGGCAGCGCACGGAGAAGACATCTGGCCAGGGACGCCTGCCCCCTCCTCAGCTTCCTGGAACCCTGTCCTTCCCCGAACACTTTCTTTTAGGGTGGTCCAAATCATCATCTTTTCTTTTTCTTTCTTTCTTTCTTTCTTTCTTTCTTTCTTTCTTTCTTTCTTTCTTTCTTTCTTTCTTTCTTTCTTTCTTTCTTTCTTTCTTTCTTTCTTTCTTTCTTTCTCTCTCTTTTCTTTCTTTCTTTTTCTCTTTCTCTCTTTCTTCCTTCCTTCCTTCCTTCCTTCCTTCCTTCCTTCCTTCCTTCCTTCCTTCCTTCCTTCCTTCCTTCCTTTCTTTCTCCTCCTCCTCCTCCTCCTCCTCTTCCTCCTCCTCCTCCTCCTTCTTCCTCTTCCTCTTCCTCCTCTTCCTCCTCCTCCTTCTTTCTTTCTTCTTTCTTTCTTTCTTCTTTCTTCTTCCTTC
>PVKZ01002793.1:0-89444 GCA_004027375.1 Macroglossus sobrinus | reverse complement strand
ATTTCGCCAGCTGGCTGTGGTGGTTGTTGGGTGAAGATAAAGAACATGAAGGAAGGAGGGAAGGGGAGGGAAGGGGAAGGGAGAGAGCGAGAGGAAGGAAGAAGGAAAGAAGCACAGTTAAGAAAAATATTGTCATTGGAGAAGAAGGGAAATAGGTTAGGGCAGGCCTGTTTTTGTTAGTCATCTATTCTCAAATGCACCCAACTATGCATTAAGGAGAAGCTAAGAGAACAACTGCAAAATTATTTAGATCCATTCTACTTTAACGAATATGACTTAAGAATCTACAAACATTTTAAATAACTATTCCTTGCATAGCACCTAACCAAACAACAGCCTTTCTTTTTCCTTCTTGCAAGTATGGCTGACTAATAGATTGGTGATATCAAAGCAGTTGTGTGTGTGATTCCTCCTTGTCCTCGCCTTGTTATTCTGGAAGAAAAAATACTAGGAATATGGAGCATTCACAAAACTTACACCAGTCCAAAAGGTCCAATGATACCACAGCATACCACATAGCCTGGCACCTAGGTGCTTAGGGGTGCCTCTAGAATCATATATTTTCTTATTTTACCATTTTGAAAGAGTTTTGTTTGCGGAGTTGGTATAAGATTTTAACTCCCCACCTTCAAAAAATGAGCAGACATGCTTTCATTAATTCCCAATGTAAAACGTCTGCTTCTCCTCTGGCATGCTTATTGCTTTATAATAATCCGTTAATGAAACAAATAATTCTTCTATACAGTAATAATTTGATCTCTATATGACAGTAAAATACTTCATTGCTGGGTGGTGAGATTGTGACGTTAGAGGGAACTCAAGCCAATTAAAATACAGGAAATATGGGCCAATTTACATATCGTGTTTCTATTGGCCATACCAAGGTAAAGCTTCCTCTGTTTAAAGCTTAAAAATGAATACTTCGCTGTCATGATGTCACAGTTATTACACAAAGCCCTGTGTTGATAATACTGAAATGATGTTACATTTCCCTAATTTGTTTGAGATATCCTAAATGCATTAAAAAATATGACTTTTTAAAAAAGAACTACATGTAAAGCACCTAACTCTGGCATTCCATTCACCTAGAAAAATTAATTTTACGGTAGTACTGGAGTAACTTGAGGGCATTTCCATTCAAGTGAAAAATTGCACTTTTTTGCAAACATATTTTGAGGAGATCAAAACTATATGATGGTTTATACCTTCTAAGTGAAATGTCATTTATGAAACTACAAATCAATTCAATTTGTCGTTGTTATTTTTAAATCTCCCAGTTAGTGTCTCAATGTACTTTGAAAAGAGTTATTTCCTGAATTTTTGTAGTTTGAAAATTTACAGAATAAGAGATTCATGATTGGCCAGATCTTAAGTTGTATGGATTAGGGAAAAGCTTTTTAAAAGTAAATTAAAAGGTGAAGATTCATGATTGGCCAGATCTTAGGTTGTATGAATTAGGGGAAAGCTTTTTAAAAGTAAATTAAAAGATGACTGCACTGCCAGGTCACAAGACAATCATTTATTCTCCCAAAAGGTATAAGGCCAAGATTCAAGGGTTTAAATATACTTTAAAAATCAGATATTGAGTCTTTAAAAATAAGGGAAGGGATATGTGTGTATGTAATATTCTTTCATATCCACATCTTAGAGTATATTAAAGCTATTATTTTCCTTTGCAAATGAGTACAGTTACATATACTAGTTCTTCAGTTTCCCAGCTGTAAGATGAGAATGTCATTTTCTTGCCTCACAAAGGGACTCAAAAATTTAATGAAATATTTTCCATTTAGTTCATTAATTCTCCTGGAGAAAACATTAAAGTCTGCATCTACCACCAAAAGGGATTTTCAAAAATATATTTAATAACTGACAAAATTTCATATCATCTACAAGTTCTCAAATGTAAAATTATTGCTTCAAAATGTTTACAACCTTGTTTTATATTAGCTAATTTTTTTTTCATTCCTATATCACCAAACCTAGAAAAATTGTCATATTAAGAGTAGTGGAAAAAGCAAAGAATGGCAAAATACTATATACCTTGGGTTTGAAGAATTCTAGAAGTTTTTAAGTTCTTGGCATGTCACATTTACTATATTGATTAGTGGATTAGGAAGACTGATGTAATTTGCTTAATTTTGTTCTTATAATGAATATATACAATTTTGTTTTAATAGCAATTATTTCAAAATTAATCATATATTTCAGAGTTTTACCAAATGATGTACAGTCTCATGATGGTCAAATGAATATTTTTGTATTATGCATTGTTTATGTGAAAATGCATGTCAGGATGTAAACAATCTGTGGCAAATTCAGAGAATAATAGGCTAGAATAAAGCATTCTAAGAAAAACTTAAAGCTTGTCATTAAAACTTTAAAAATACATATCTTTGATATCCTCAACTCTTACCAAAATCTAAAGTTATATATAATAAAGAGACATCTATAAACATTTGGAAGCTATCTTGGTAAAAAAGGCTCTCATCTGGAACTTTTGCACAAAAACATTTTCTAATAGATTATTTTTAAAAGTTCACTAACCTGGAATAAGTGACCAAACAGAAAGGGAGATTACACATTTATATTTTGATAACATTTTCACCTCCTTGTCTGTGGCAAAAAGTGACCTTTTTTCACAGTAACATTTAAGTAACTGAAAGATTCCTGGGCTTTGTACTCCATTTGCTTGAGGAACAGAATGGTGAAAGAATACCCTAGACATAAAGAACTACCACAGGCTTAAAGATTTATAAGGTCAGGCTAAGAAACTATTTTACTACTAATAACAGCACTTGTCACAGTGATAAAGCTTTAATGAATTCTCTTGATGTTTTATGAACAAAGTGATAGTTATAAAATAAATACAACTTTTTCTGGAATTCTTTAGAACTCGTCTTCTATTACACATTATTTAAATGTGATCCTTTGAATGAGGAGAACAAATGCAAGTTTCCCTAATAATACATGGTAAAACTTTAGAGTTTGATTAGAAGCTCTTGGCCTGTTAAAATATTCTAAATTGTCTCATTCCTCTCTCTCTCTCTCTCTCTCTCTCTCTCTCTCTCTCTCTCTTTCTCTCTTTTTCAGATGAAGTTAATCTCAATTATAAAAAAGATAAAAGTGACCCATGTGGGTGTGGTGTGAGAGTAAGTGGTGTGTATGTGTAGGTTTGTGTGTGTTGGGAGGGAAGAGGAGGCAAAGTAAGTGTTGGTAATTAAGAAGTGGGAAGTTTAATTTAATATTCAGGTTAGTGGAGAGTCATACATATCTTACATGTACTGAAAATTTTCACAAAATAAAAATACAATATAATTTTTTAAACTCAAGAAGTATAAGGCATTTTTTCTTTGATTATATTTTCTTTGATTATTAAGACCATTATTATAAGCACCCAGTTATATGATAACATAAACAGATTACAGTTATTTAAACTTCCGTGCTGTTTAACTTTTTGATAAGTGGCTGAAAGTAAAGAATTTTTCCTTAGACACTAATTTAAGAGCTTCCCATATTAAGTATCTAGCATTGCATTCTGATTTTTCGATTAGCCTTTCCCCTTTCATTTCTCTTAATTTTTAAAACTTTATAATTTTCTCTTTACAGAGTAATACCTTTGGAAAACAAAGACATAAACAAAATTTTCATACCTGATAAATATGAGTACTACTTTAGTTTGAGTAACATTTGTTTAAAATAAAAGTGTGATAATGTCTGCCTAATTTTACATTAAAAATGATTTATTATTCATTTAGCAAATGTAGTAGTCTTCACTGCAATATGATCATATGAAGAGTTTAGACATTGTTTTATTTTGCCTTGTTCTTCCCTGCTGCCCAAACAGAACCTAGCATGTAGAGGGCACTCCAAATATTTTTGTTCAATGGATAATTTATAAACCTACTACGTAAAGGTTGATGAACTAAGCACTGTGAAGAGGATATAAAAACAAACAAATGAACAAACAAAAAAACAGTGACACAGGCTCCAATTGAACTCTATTTTTTTTAATTTAATAAGGTTAGAATGATTATTTGTATTATAAAGGAAAGTTTTCTTGGCCAAGAATTTACTCCGTATTTGTGGAATTTTGTTTGCTTCTTAACATTATTACATTAGCATTTACTTGATTCCTTACTTGCCTTGGTACTCAGTAATTTTAAACCATTTTAACTCATGTGAATTATGAATCAAGAGCAGATATTTTATCCATTGAGCTCCTAACCTGGTGCTCAAATACATGACAAAATATCTGTAGCTTTTATCTGGATTTGGATTTATGATCATTAATTTTTTTAATAGCCAAAAGGGTGGTGTATTCTGAAAACAAAATTAAACTCGATTTATCAACAGAGGGTGAAAATAACTCAATAATATAGAAAGGAAATTTTAAATGATAGTACTGGTTTATTTTATTAAATGAATACAATAAATAAGCTATTAGCCAAATCACTCTTTGAATCCTCTTAACTTGAACAAAGGCCAGAGCTGATGATAGAGTTTGTAATCTCTGGAACAAGGAGAGCATAGAACAATGATTCCAAAAACATAATATAGAATAGCAGCTCATTTTCAGAAGATGGTAATGACTGGGGCTGAGTGTACATAATTTCAACACATAGAACTTGGTCAGTATTACCATTCCCCTTTAACTGATCCAGAATCATGGCATCATGTATTGGCAATTGATATGTGATTTACAGCAGGTGTTTTCTGGCATGGCTATCATTAATGGGTCATTTTTTATTTCCATGAGGTATAAAGAATATTGTTCATGCATGAATTATGAAAAATGCGAGTCTTGCCAAATAAACTCTATAATCTGTACTTCTAGCTATTAGCCATCATCTCCTTGAATGTCACTTTGCTGCATAGAGGTGGGCAGGGAAACAGACTTAAGAAATGGAAATGGTCCTATGCCAAGAGTTCCAATATTTGAAATATTTTTTGACTATGAATTTCATATCACTTAATCCCAATTAAAACAGTAGAATAGAGGTATGATTCTAACATTTTTAGAACTAGTTATTAGTTGTTTTGGCAAGCAGTTGTCTAGGTAAGCTGGAGGGGATATAGACTGCTGTTAGGCATCCAGGTAATTTTTTCTGTGAAAATTCTTAATGTGGACATTTATAAAAGTTTTAGTTAGTGTTTCCTCCAGTCTCTATTTTTTTGTAGTGTGCAGTTCCAGGATTGCTGTCATTTTGTTCTACTTGTATTAAATCCCTTGACAACCACATGTCTTTTTAAGTTCCAGATCTCTAATAAGTTTTCCTCCAAGAGAACCATGGATCTCTTGCATTTCTTTAGTACTAAATATGCTAGTTAATTAAAACAGCTCCATCATATAACATTATAATTCTCTTATCAATTAGGTATTCACTAGATCACATATGTCCTATATGCAGGTCTAGGTGTATTTACTGCTTGGCATTACATAAAACATTTCCACATAGATTGGTCCTACTGTACCCCCAAAATTTATAAGTTCTTGAGTTGGGGACTGAAACCTAGTTGTTCTGTAGACTCCCAGCCCGGGGAGTGTTTTCCACTGCATTGTGCATCCTTGCCAACATTCAGTCTCCATTAAACCAAGTCAGCACATGTTTAATTGGCTCTCTGTATTAACACCCAAACAGTTTGAAAACTTAATTTTAAAAGTGTCTTATCAAAAATATATGTAAAATGCACACTTCTATCTCAGAACTCTTCAAATTTCACTATTTAAGATTTTTTTTTAATTTATGCATTATTAAGTCCCATAAATTCTAATAAGAATTAAGCACAAAGATCCTTGGCACTTTGTTAGAATACTAGGAATGCACTTTTGTATGTAATGTACTTGTAATCCACTCTATAAATGGTTTGTTCTTTTGTGCCAACTGGCATTGAATAGGTGAGATTCTGGGGTATCATGATGAGTCTTACTACTATAGAAGATCATACATAAATTGACATTTGAAGAGATGGACTGAATATTTGCTCCTGTTCAGACTATGCTCATAATGGTGTTTTAGTAAAAAATAAAAAAAAGCTCAGAATTAACCCATGTCAATGTCGCTCTCTAACTCAGGTATATATACATATCTTCAATATTTAAGCATAAAATAGTAATTTTAATACTGTATAACTACATGAAGGCAAGAGTTTCATGTTGATCATACTTGTGTCCCTGGTACCAAGGATAGTGTCTGGCACATAATGGGCACTAAGCAATAGTTAGTGAGATATATGGGTAAATTATTTCATTTAAAAATCATTGTAACTAAGAATTAAATGCTTTTTATTTTCCAATTATTTCTTCTAATAAATCTCCAAGTACTTTGAAAATAAATTGAAGAATATTCTTTTTTCCCCTCAGTAAAATACTTCTAAAGTACAATATGTTGTAAAAAGCCCCAAATCAACTTAAAAACTATGCAGTATCAAAATTATTGAAAGAATGAGTTAAGTGCTTGGTATATACATAACTTTGAGAGTGAGGTTGGCATCAATCCCAAGCTTTTTGACTATTTACTAAAAAGTCATTCTGAATATAATCTGTAATAGGATATAAAATATGCACAGCAGATCAACCTACTCATGCTCCAGGGTAAAGGAGTATAAAAGCTAAACTCATATTTACTCTGGAAGACTTAAACTTTGTAGTGACCATCAGGGTTGCATAGACTTAATGACTTTTAAAGCTGAATAGTTACTAATATTTACCTAGTTTTTATGATTTATAAATTAATTTTGAGTATATCATTTCATTGGATTCTAACATCATCCTATGAAGTATCATTCTCCTTTAAGTATAATAAAAAAATAAGTTTAGAGATATGATAATAGTTATATGGTGTTTATAATGTGACAGGTATTATTTGCATGTACTATTTTAATTTTCATAAACCTTTATAAGTTAGATTGCATGATTCATTTTAGTGATGAAGAAACTTGAAGCACAGAGAGATATAATAACATATAGGTCAATGGAAAAGTTGGAATTTATGCTAAGTGACTGACCTCAAGAAGTGGTAAAACCAGAAACTGATTTAGGTTTTCCTGATACTACATCTTATGTATTTTCAGTATACCAAAGTGCCTCTAGAGTCTAAATTAGTGCTATCTATAATATTTAATGTCAACCACATCTTATTTTAAATTTCTAGTAGCCAAAATAAAAAAGTAAAAATAAACAAGTAAAACTACTTTTAATAATACATTTTATTTAAACTAATATATCTAAAACATTAAGTCATCATTTAATCAATGCAGTTGAATTAGAGATAGTTTATATATTTTCTCACTAAGTCTTCAAAATTCAGTATTTTGCAACACTTGCAGAGGATTTTAATTTGGACTAGCCACATTTCAAGTGCTCAAACCAGCTCTGAGCCATTAGGCCTAAAGTCTTCATGTATAGACAAGAATTATAATAAGACTGGAGAAGTGAATTCCCATACTCAGAGTTAATCTGGTATATAAATGCTAAGTTGGTGACCATAATTAAAGAGAAAAATCAATTATCTGGTGTCCTATTGCATGAATGTGGCTCTGAGGCACTCTTTCTGCATGGTTTCTCTCTGGAGCCAGTCTCTATATCTAAGTAACCAGAGCTCATTATACCACATTTCATGTCCAACACCTTGAAGGCAAAAAGCGCTGGTTTTACTCTTCAATGGAACACATGTTAAATGCTGTTTATTTACTGTTGCATAAAAGAAAAAAAAATGCATGAAAGAAAGAAAAAGCCCTCAAAAAGTTAAAATCTCCATGGAGTATAGAAGCCCTCTTTTCATAATCTCTGTTTAAACACAGGTAGGCTTTGGAAAGCATATTGTCAAAAAGTGCTTCAGTTTAGGAAGAAGGCTGGAATTCTACAAACTTCAGAAAGTATGTTGTCTTAGAGACATTCCCCTACTTCATCACAGATGCTGTGGACTTTTAAAGAATATTACAGTCTCCTTCTGTTGATTGTTAAGAAACCAAGAATAATTCCTGTATTTTTACCCCAAATTCATTCAAACCTTTCAAGTCATCGGAGCCCGAATTGATCAAAAGTAGTATATATTCTTCAACTAGGAATTTCTATAGTACTATATTATTAGTTATATTATAGATTTCATAAGATTTGTATTTTAGAGTTAAGAAAGACCTTAAAAAGATGTAATAGTAGATTTGAAACTTTTTTCCCTAAAGATAATGATATGTTTTATTTTTTCAGATGAGATCATAGTTGGAATTCACATATAAAACAGATAACAGTGCTTTGAGAGAAGACTGCAGCTATACTCTGTCTTTTATCGTTTTAATGTAGGAAGGAGGCAAGAAAACTAAAATGTTAAATCAAGCTATATTCAGAGGCTGTAAGTTTATCAGCTCTACAGCCAGACCAGAGGAAACCTGCAGAAGAAAGAAATATTTCTGCTGGATTGCTAACAAAACATTTCCCCACACTGTGAAGGAAAAACAGGAAAAAAAGCGTCATTAAAATGGTGCCCTGTGCAAAATAAAATCATTCATACTCTATAGCTAAAACCATTGGGAACTTAAGGATTAACACTGGGAATTGCCAGCAGACCTTTCACACTACATATTCTTTTTTTATAAATAATTAAAAAATTTTTATTTACTATAGGCATATGATATTATATTATTTTCAGGTGTACAACATAGTGATTAGAATTTTTTTTTGTAATTTACAAAGTGATCACCCTGATAAATCTTGTACCCATCTGATACATAATTATTACAATATTTTTTACTATATTCTTTATGGTATACTTTACATCCCCATAATTATTTTATAGCTACCAATTTATACTTTTTAATTCCTTCCCCCTGCCCCAAGCCCCCTTCCATCTGGCAATCATCAAAATATTCTCTGTATCTATGAGTATGTTTCTGTTTTGTTTGTTTATTTTGCTCTTTAGATTTCACATGTAAGTGAAATCATATGGCATTTGTCTTTTTCTGTCTGACTTAACTCAACTCAGGACAATACCCTCTAAGTCCATCCATGTTGCTACAGATGGCAAAATTTTATTCTTTTTATTTTTTTGGCTGAGTAATATTCCATTGTATATATGTACCACTTTTTTTTCATCCATTCATCTATTTATGAACACCAAGGTTGCCTCTATATCTTGGCTATTGTAGTAATGCTGCAATGAACATATAAATTCACATGTCTCTTTGAAGTAGTGTTTTGGGTTTCTTTGGATAAATACCCAGAAGTGGTATAACTGGGTCCTTCTTATTCTCTTGTTATAGTCTTTGTTTTAAAGTCTATTTTATCTGGTATAAGTATTGCCACTCCAGCTTTTTTTTGTTTGTTTTCATTTTTATAAAATATCTTTTTTTCATCCCTGTACTTTCAGTCTATGTGTGTCTTTCAATCTGTAGTGAGTCTCTCGTAGGCAGCATATATGTAAGGGTCTAGTTTTCTTATCCATGCAGGCACTCTTTTTTTTAAAAAAAAAAAAAAAGATTTTATTTTCTGACTTTATTGAAAATAACAGACAATTGGTTGCTTGTATTTACATTATACAAGTCTATGAGTTTTTTTTCTGATTATAGTTCACATACATTAATATACTGGTTTTAATTGTACAGCCTAGTGATCAGAGATCCACATAACTAACAAAGTGATCACCCACTAAGTCTAGTAACTCTTCCTCCTTACATATTTATTACATTATTAACCATCTTCCCCATACTACACTCTACAACTCCATCTCTATTCTACAACTATCCATTTGTACCTCTTAATTCCTTTGCCATTTTTTCCTGTTCCCCCAACTCCTTTCTATCTAGTAGCCCTCAATATATTCTCTGTATCTATGAATTACTGCTTTTGTTATTGTTTATTTTGTTTTTTAGATTCCACACGTATGTGAAATCATGCGATATTTGTTGTTCTCTATCTTACCCATTTCAATCAGCGCAATATCCTCTAGGTCCATCAAGGCAATATCTTTTTCCATCTCCTTCCTTTTAGTCTGTGTGTGTCTTACTCTGACGTGAGTCTCTTGTAGGCAGCATATGTAGGGGGCTTGTTTTATTATTCATTCAGCCACTCTGTCTTTTGGTTGGGTCACTTAATTCTTTTCCATTTGAGGTTCTTATTAATAGAAATATAGTTATTACCATTTTTTATTCCTGTTTTTTTATACTTGTTTTACTTTTTAAAGAAGCCCCTCCAATATTTCCTGTAATAATGGTTGGGTGTTGACAAATTCCTTTAGCTTATTTTGTCTGTCCTTCAACTCTAAATGATAATTTTGCTAGATAAAGTATTCTTGGCTGTAGATCTTGAGTTTTCATCACATGTCAGTGTTTGCCCTTCTGTCCTGCATAGTTTCTTTTGAGAAATTGGCTGCTCTGTTGTAGATCACTAACTGCTTTTCTCTTTGCTTCTTTTAAGATTCTCTCTTTGTATTTAACCTTTGGCGTTTTAATTATAATGTGTCTTGGTGTGGACCCCTTTGAGTTCCTGGTTCTTGGGACTCTCTGAGCTTCCTGAGGTTGTATATCTATGTCCTTTAACAGGAAAGGGAAGTTTTCCATCATTATTTCTTCAAATAGCTCTTTAATGTCTTGTTTTACCTCAGATACCCCTATGACACATATATTTCTACATTTAATAGTGTTCCATAGGCTCCTTAAATTATTACTATAGTCGTAGCTTTTTTTTTCTTGCCATTCTGATTGAGTGGCCTTGGCTTCCCCATCCTCTTTATCAATTATTGAATCTTCTTCTTTATCCACTATGTTAATTCCCTCTAATATACTCTTCATCTCAGATAATGTGTTCTTCATTTCTGACTGGTTCCCTTTTATAATTTCAATTTCCATTTTTATATTTTTATCTCTTTGTTAAAGTTCTCTCTGAGTTCATCTACACTTCTCCTAAGTTCACTGATCATCTTCATAACCAGTATTTTAAACTCTTCATCTGTTAGATTGCTTGACTTCATTATTTCTGGATCTCTGTTCTGTTCTCTCATATGGTTTCTGCATCTTTGTCTTCCCATTTTGGCTGCCTTTCTGTGTCTGTTTCTATGTACTAATCAAAGCTCTTAAGTATCCCAGTCTTATTAGTGTGGTTTGTGTAGTAGTGGCACAGTCCTGAGAAGGTTTCAGCTGCAGGTCAAGTTTAGCTTCAGCCTGTGCCCCTCTGGGGCCACCTGTTAAGATTCAGCAAGCAATCCACAGATGCTGTGCTTATAGTTCCCTCTAGAAACTACACCAGAAACTTAGTCCAGCTGCCTAGTGTGAGTCTTGGTACTGCTCAGCAAGGAGCATCTGACTTTTTGAGGACACAACAGGATGTGGCTTAGGTGGGGATGCATGTTGGGGGAGGCAAAGTTTCGGGGAATCCTCTGGGAGGAGCAACTCTGTTATCCAGCTTGGTGACATCTCATCTGTGGCAGTGCTGAGTCAGCATACTGGGAGTGGGGAAAGTTCAACAGAGGATCAGTAGATATCATCAGCATTTCTTCCCTGGAGAGAGCCTCACTTCCGGCCCTCACTCTGACAACTCTGTCCCATTCTAAGTCTTTGGTGCCCCTGAGCAGCTGACCTGGCACTGGTGCTCAGAGTGAGCAGGTCTGTCACCACGGAAGTCCACATGCAGACAAGGTCCCTTTAAGAGGTGTCTGCAGCTGCTGGCTGCTGCTGCCTCAGCTTCTGTTCCACTCAGCCACTTAGGACAGGGCAGCCTCATGTATTCTCCCTGTCCTACCTCTTCTTGTTGCAGGATGATTTCTTATTTCTCTCCTTAGTTGTAAGGCTTGTTCATCTAGGCCCCAGGCATCTTTCTTTGCTGTTTGCTCCGTGTTTCTGTCACAATTTTGATTTGGTCACAAGAGGGATGAACAAAGCCTCTATTTCCTACACCATATTTTCCTTCTAACCTCAAGCTACATATTCTTACATCTTTTCGCTACATACTCTAATCTTTACTCACCGTATGCCCATATCATCAAATTAAAAAGTCTTTAAACTGTAATTCATATAAACTAAAAATGATATATAAACTGGATTCTCTGACACTCGGGTTTTTTTTTCTTGTCTTGGCTTTTTGTCTTTAATTTCTTTTGTCTTAACTTTTTCCCTTTTCTACTAAATTTCCTTTTGATTCTAACTTTGGCATGTGCTTGAATTCTTTCTTGCACTCAGCAAAGAACTCTTTTCTCTCTCACTGCAGGGCTTGAGTTTCCCCCACTCGGTGAAATTTGCCCTGTCCTGCATCAGTGTGATTTGGCAGCTGCCAAGGCAGCCCTGTAGAGCCTAGGGGTTTAATTAATATATTTTAAAAACACAGATTTAGTCCATAACTCTCCCCCTACCCCTGCAATTTTTTCTCCTTGCCAGGGTGATGATAGCCAAACACTTAAAATTCTAAAATATTCATTTTTTTTAAAGGTCCAGGAATGAGGACTAGAGTGACAGAACGGTCCATAAAAAAAATTGTAATGAGAAAGAATCAAGGTAGGTCAGAATTATTACTTTGGTATGGAATAGAACAAGTTCAGACTTGGCTGGCTAGTAGATTAATGGGGATACACACATGTGCACCCCCCCACACACACACACACAGAAATCAGACAAGGTATTCAGTTTTGACAGAAAGTTTAATTTTAGCAAATGAACATGAGGCAACAGCCAGCAATTCACATGCCATCATTTATAAGTGCTAATTGGTCTTGAACTGGAACCTGGAGAGTCAGGGCCACCCATATGGGACTTTTCTGCTCATCATGGAAGCTCATAAAGGGACGAAGTATGTATATAGAGGAATTCTCTATGAAAGGGTGTGGGAAAAAGAGAATATCAAAATCAGAGAGTTAAAGAGTGATTGAACATTAAAGCATCAGAAGAGTAAGAGAAATCAGTTAATAAGATAGTAAAGGAGTAACAGAGAGATAGGAGGGAAAATATCCAACTATTCTCAGCCCCTTCCTTTTAAAACAACCAGTTTCTCTTTCAAAAGCCATTGTAACCTTCTCCTATTTAGATCAAGTATGTATCTTTTTTCCTTGCTTTTACAGCAAATTAAAACATAAGTGGAAATTCATTTTATCCATACAATTCGTCACTTCATGTTTTTGAGTCATGTCATTTGACTACACTGAGATGTAAGCCCCATGGGAGAGAGGATATTCTTCCGAGTATTAGTAGTGCTGCCATTAACAAACCACTATAGCAACCATTTTATGCCAGTATCATATAGCAAAATGAGATGTATAAACAAATTGAGAATAGCCACCCTAATATAAAATCATAAAGTGCTCTTTCCTAACTTTGATTATATTTTTATGGTAATGTTGCTAATTTGAATTTTATTTTGATTCTAGTTGGTTGTTTCCAAGCTATCAAAGTAGATTATAGTTTTTCTATAAAATCCTTAATTTTGTCATTGCAACCATTTGGGTTTTCTGTGGAAAGAGTTCTTGAGTCAGCCTACAAATATTTATTGAGTACCTATTGTGTTATACACTTTATCTTGGGTGTTCAACAATAATACAAAACAAAAAAGACAAGTTTTCTTATTTTAAGACTATTGCTATTTGATTGACATGATTAATTTAATAGACTATAAAGCAAAAATTAAACCTTTTTTTAAGTGGGGCCTACTCTCAGCCACATATTTGGACCCTAAGAAGGAAGAAACTTATGAAGGACTCCTGGTGACTAACTGGGCTCAAATTTAAAAGCAGAGCCTAGCAGCCATTTCTAAACTGGAGTCTCACATGTAAACCTCACATTAAGGAGAGGCCTGCACCAAACTATCTGTGTTGTGTTCCTGCCATCTGAACAAGCCTTCATAAAGGAGTTCTTGAAATTATATTTCAACCAATAGGAATAAGCTTTCCCTAACCAATTGGGGCCATACAGCTATATCCCTATCAGCATCTTTACTGACCAATCAGAGTGGCTCCATTCTGACCAGTCAGGACAGTGCCCTTTGAACCAATCAAATGGTGAGGATTTAAAGTCTTCATTTGTATGAGGACAGACCAATCAGGGACCAGGGACCAGGGGCAGGGACTTCTGTGTATATAAGTAGCTCTCCTCTGGCTCAAGGGAGGGGTGAGGTACACTTTTTCTTTCCAGGGAAGACTAAAGACTTTTTTCAGGGATGGAGCTAAAATACTGAACATGAAAGACTGAGGACATATTGCGAGACCATAGTGGAGTACAGAAGGTGAAACAGAGAGGGGCAGAGTAGAGCTTTCACTGGGAAGGGACCTCATACCAGAGCCACCTCAACCCAGGGCTGCCTCACAACTATGCTGTATCACAACTGAGCTGTCTGCACTGAATAAAGTTTCTTTCTTCATCGCACCCCAAATTGGAGATTGCTGTTGGCACTGAATTGGTGCCAATGACTATCGGTTGTCACATGGTATAATTGTCTATGTATTTGGGGAACATTGACCAACTCAGAACCTTCCTTACTTTCTGAAAACCTATCTTTCATCCTTCTTCTTAGTCCCACTCTCAGGAATCTAATCTAAATTTGGAATTCCATTTGGGGTTTTTATTTTTAGTTTAAGATGCAGACCCCAAGTCATATTAGCATTCAGTATAGAAAGCCAGAAGGCCTCTAGGCCTTTAGGACTCAGAAGAGGCATGATTAACTGTGGAATTGCAGGTATTATAAAAATATTGAGAAGTGTATAGTACATTGGCATTTTGGTTTTGGGTGTTTCCTGCTGGCTTTCCTTAATTATGGTATCTATAAGAAACTACTTCTGCCTTTTTTCAAGTCTAGCCCCACTTCTGAGTAACCTGTTTGCCAAGACTTTGCTTCACCTTTTACATCCTCCGTCAAAGAGAAATTCTTGTTTGAAGTGTCTGTTGGTGGAAGAAGTATGTTGTGTAAATCGTTTCTATTCATTTGTATTTTCCTTTTACACATTAAGAAAATAAGGCCCACATTAACTTTAAGTGATATGCCCAGTGCCCTACAGCCTGTTTGCAGTGTAGCCAGAACTAGGATCTTTAATTCTCTGACTCATTTCAGGCTCTTTTCATTATGTCACACAGCCATTTTAAAAATAAATGTTTGTCTTTGAAGAAAGAAACACTTTACTATATGGTTTGGTGCTTATAATAGTGATCAAATTATTAATATTTCTTGATAGTTATCATTACTTTTGATAACTAACAATAATAAATGTAGGGATCATTGGACAAGTAATGTTTAATTTAAATTATGAAAATGATAAGAATAATCTTAAAAATGAATATTCAAAAACATATGATTTTTCTTTTTACTCTATGTACTCCCATTTATAGATTGCTTAGTATGACAGTGAATCTGGGCATTTTCTCTAATAAGAGACTTGTTATCTTCATTCCTCAGAAAGAAACCTTTATTTCCCCAACTAGATTTCAGTCTTTTATAAACTCAGACCTCCAGCATTTCTGGTACAAAACTGTATAGTAACCTTAATTATTCTTCATTTTGAAAAACATGACTTTTTGAGAGGATCAGGACAACAGACACTTTGTATATTTGCGTACACATTTGTGTTTGCTAAATTTTAAATCTAAAAATTAATATTTAAAAGTTAATTTTTAGGCTGGAACCATAGGTTCAAAGGATATGATTATCAATTTGGCACTTGGTAAAAATTGCCTATTTTGCTCATACAGTATAGTGTTATCAATAATGGCAACATGTTGGCAAACACTGACATGTCCAACAGTATTAAAGAAATGGATTTTGGATAAGTTATGGCAAATATATGGGATGGAATACTATTTGGTTGTTAAAACATCCAAAAAGTACTTAAATGTTAAATAAAAGACTGAAAAACAAAATGGTGAGTGTCCTACTGCAATTCTGTCAAATTTATGCATGTGGAAGTTGGCATGCAAAAGTGAAAATAGTTTTACTGAGAGCAGGTAAGGTATAGGTCATTTTGTCATTATATTATATAATTATTTAATGCTGTTAAACATTTTTAGCTAATATGTTACATAGTATAATAATCAGTTAATCTGGTTTATAAATTGCAGGAAAAATTTTTTTGTTACTTTGAAGTCACTTGTCATTCATTTTATCAAACTGTATAATTTCACTTTTCCAAATAACTTAACCTCTAAGCCTTTGTGTCTTTATCTGTAAAATGTGAGAACATAAAGCTCTCATACAACTTGAGAAATAACTCACCAGGTAGTTGTTCTTTTTATTCTGGTCAACTACCTTATTCACACACAGGACTCAGTTATGATTTACTTCTGATTCATCCTCAGAACCAAATGCTCAATGATGAAGTCTTTCCTTCATTGGGGATATTCAAAAGAGTATGTCAGACCAAATATAAGTAACAAAATGCTTTGAATAATGGCAGCATCAATGAAATTAAGTTCACATTTTCCTAACAGAATTATTTTATAGAGGCCCAAACATTTGGATGAACAAGTTGATATTTTAAAAAACGACTTTTATTGTTTCTTTGTATTTTTAGTTATACTTGGGCACTGAATTGATTTACTCTTCAGAAGGGTCATAAGGCATGAGTCCAAGACCCAACACAATAATAGGGTAGAATAATGGAGTGGCTACATGATAGCCCATTGCCCATGACTAAAGGTGAGAAGAGGAATCCTATTTGGGAATCTTTATTTAAAGATCTTTGGAAATGTACAGGACTTTGGGCTCCAGGTATCTTTTCTTCTCTTTTTAAATTTTTTGTCTGATAAAGCCTTCTCACATGAATGAAATGTGGGCTTTGACAACACCTGCAGCAGCATCATTTAAGAACTACAATGTATTGACTGAAAATCTCTTGTGATTACTTCACAATGGAAGTTTTTAATGCATGGTATTTAGAGTAAACATGAATTTAGAAAGATGGAGTTCACACATTTGTGCATAAAATGAAAACTCCCAACCTGCAGTGTTATTAACCAGCAATAATATTAGCTTCAATATTATACCTTTATCAGCATATAGGCTTATTTATTCAATGCAACTATATTAATTTGTTCCTCAGGATTTTTTAAGGAACTAAATTCAATAAACGAGTCTTTACTGAGACCTGTAACAGCATGGGCAAGGTGTATCAGTAATAGCAATGATAAAAAGACATAATCTTCACTTCACTAAACTTAAGATATAGATGACAGGGGAAGGGATGAATGGTAAGAAAGGGGGTAGTGAGTATCTAAATAACCATCAAGCAAGGATGCATGAAATAAAAGAATACAGGTATAAACAATGCACTATGGACTCTGGAGGACAGATATCATTAATTTCTTTTCAGAAAGGCTTCATGGAGAATATAACTTTTATAAAGTAAACTAAAGATGAGCATGGAGGCATGGCAAAGGATTTGATTTGGTAATGCAGGCAGTTTAGCATTGCTGGAGTATAATATGTAAGACAATGAGAACGAGGCAAAGAGAATCATCCTGTGTTTCATAATGGTGGATCATTTCTAAACCAAAACAAAGCATTTGATATGTACACTCAATGCAAACTTTTATAAATAATGTTTATAATCATTCAAATCAACAAACTAGACTATATTTTAATATTTATTAAAATCAGATTTTACAATTATAATTTATATGTTCAAGAAAAAAAATAAAATCTTGCAATGAATCTCTGTTCTGTGCAAAATCTGAACAGTTAGTAGAGCTGTACTGAGTATGGCAACGACACACATAGGCTCAGTGAGAAGATGCCACGATCCACTGTGTATGTTGAGCTGAGGCATCCCTTTGCTACATTAACTTTGTATCACACATTTATTATACAAAATATTGAGTGAGCAGCAGTTTCTAATGCCTTGAACTGTACTAGAAGCTGGGAATACAAAAGAGAATTAATAATTCAGTTCCTGTCCTTAGAGCTTAGAATTGTGAGATGGTATTAACGTTTGTTAAGGTAAAGATAAGTAAACAGAGATTCAAACAGCATAGAATGTGCCTGATGAAAGATGTAAAGAATGCTGTGTTAGCATACAATAGGCTATGTATCTCAGATAGGAAGGGTCAGGGAAGACATCCTGAAGAAGTGCTGTTTAAGCCTAAGAGGGTAGGAAAAAGGCAGGTAAACTAAGGAAAACTATGCCCGGCAGAGGAAGGAGCATGTAGACCTAGAAAGCAGGAGAAGTGGGGAGAATGAGAAAGAGAAGGAACCCACATGGTGCTTCCTAGTGTTAGGTAGCTAGTCAGACATGAGTGACAAGGGAACAAAGGAACAGGAACCCAGCTCTGTAACCATAGAAACTTCCCCTGAAGACCTTCCTTAAAGACCTCCCAGAAATCTCTCTCTTTTAGGGTTATAAATTATCCTCAATCCTAAAGCACAAAGGCCATAAAAGCTGCTGGCCTAAACCAGCTACAAATGCATGTGCAGAAAGTACTGTTTCTAACTTCAGCCTCATTATATCATCATTATAATCTCATGACTATACCTGGAAGTTCATGAATCTAATTATAACAGACTGAATTCTTGATATGGACATGTCCCCTAGGCAAAGTTATTGCCTAGTGTCAATCAGGTATCAATCAAAATGACCTCACTTGCCAATTACTTAGGAATGCCTTTGAAACCACCCATAACACCCAAATATAAGGCAAACATTACCGCTTCTAGTCCTTTTTTCTACTTCTGGCCTCTTCCCTCTTTTTGCCTTTCTGGGCTCCCCTATTTGCCCTTCTGTGGCCTTTGTGGCCTTTTTGCCCTTTTGTAGCCATTTTGGTTCCTTTGTGTTGGTTACAGAACTGGGACCATGTACCTCCTTGGGGCATATTTTGTCTTTCTACATGTGCCTTCTTGGGACATTCTTTGTGTTTCTAAAATATACTTTTAATAAAATGATTAAATCTCAATGACCTCTGATTCTTCACTGTGTCATTTGAGAAATAGCCGAGGAAAATGCTAACTACATGTCTGTGCCATAATTATCCCTCTCCCTACCCCTACAGTTGGGGTGACACCAAACTCCAATTGGCCCCAATGGTGACACTAGAAAGTGAAGCATTTGATATGGCTTAAAGTTAGAGTGTAAGGTAGGTTGGACATAGATGAAAAAGGAGAAATAGAGGAGGAAATAAGGGCAAATTAAACATTGCTAAAGCTCTTAAAGGAATTCATAAAAATAAGAAATTAGAGTTTTGAGCGTGAATGTATCAGGATCAGATTTGTGTTTTGCGAGGATCACCATCGTTGTGTTTAGAAAAGACTGCAGAGGATTAAGATGAGATGACAGAATACCAGCTAAGGGGGTTGGCTGTGGATCTCTTCTACATCATGATAGTGGTTTGAACTTGGGTAGGAGTCATGAGGATGGAGAAAAATGGGTGGATTCTAGGTAAAATTTGGAGGTGGATTTCATAGGATTTAGAGATGGACTGGATGTGGAGTGTGACGGGGAGGAAGATGCCATGCATCCTCTTAAGTGTCTGTCTCCATCACTGGGAAGATGGTATGTATTAGTTGAGTCTCACTGGTAGTTCCAGAAAAAACCCAGCACATGAAACTGCAAGGTGGCTTGTTCCTGGACACTGCCAGGCTGAGAACAATTAGTGTGGGCTGTTTGTTGTGAGTGGGAGTGTCAAGGCTATGGTTTGTTTTCTCTTCTTGAGCCAATCCCTAATCATACTTGTTCAGTACATAAAATAAGCTGCCCCCACTTCAATGAATTGAAATCCAAAAATGTACCAAATAATTAAACTACAGTTTTCACTGAGTTCAAAGAAGAAATCTGCTGCTCATGCTGCTGAATGAGAATGGGTAATTACAACATTTTTGACATGTTACACCTTATTATTTTTGAAATTAGAAAAACACTTTTTATAGAGCCACAAAATTCCACCACTAGGAAGCCTTTTAGAGATTACTGACAAGTAATTTTGCAGATGAAAATTGTGGAGGTTAAATTATTGGCTCAAGGTCAATCACCTGGTAGTTGATTATTAATTTTTTCTTTCTAGATTATTGATGTCTTGAAAAGTGTTGATTAGACAATTGAAAATGGGCAAATGTAATCACAGGACCCACAAAATAATTTTATGTTGGTATCAAAATGCCCTCATAATTTTTGTGGCAAAATAAAGGCACTGTTTTGAAAAATCATCTAAAGTAGGTATAGTATTCGTTTTTGGTGATCATGACTGCTTCACAATTATTTTGTTAAGTGATTTATGCACATTTATCCAGAGCATAATTATTGTGATTAATATCGAGAAATATAGTATTTATAATCACAATATTTAACCAAGTGCCATGTGATTAGCCTGTTAAAAATAATTAACTGTCTTGTATATAAAATGAATAATTTCATTTCATAATATCAAGTGTCAACTAATATTTTAAAAATTATATCCATTTATAATGGATTCAGTGGAAATATATGTGAAGGGGTATTGTAGATATGATATTACAATTAATAAGACATTAAACCACATTTTAGTATTTTGCAGCAGTCACATTTTTCTGGTCTTCTACTTTTTGCATTAAGATGTTAGATGTATATTATTAAGCACAGAAATGATTTAGAAAAATGAAGTTACCAAAAATTAGAAAAAGATTTAAATACGCCATTTTGCACCCACATTTATTTATTTGGCCCTGTTTTTACCTAAGAATAAAAATTCTGTCTGGAATTACTAAGTCAAAATAGGGAATTCTTCACTCCTTACCATGGGAAATAAACATTAAACACATGTTATGTTGCTTATATCTTTGACTTTTAATGAGAAGGTATCTGCCAGTATATACCAGAGCTGCTATTTTTCTGAACAGGCAGAACCAAATTCCTTGCATCTTCTTAAATGACTTGAGCAGCTGCTGCTAAGCTTTTGTTATGTCACTTAGAAAAGAACCATGGTTGAACATGTTAGGAATTACTAAAACATAATCAATTATTTTCTTTATTTATTTCCTTACTTTTTATTTTCCTCAGGAAACTTAGGTCCAAATAAGACAACTTGGGGAAACTTTAGGGAAGCCAAATTTTATTTTCTTCACAGATGTCTTTCCTTGCGTTTCATTAATTTGTAAACCTATGATGGGGGTGGGGAACTATGATAAACAGATTCAGGCAAAATGTCAAAATTAAAATATAATAAATTATTTTATATGGGCTTTGTATAAGTTTCTAAAGATGTCCCCCTTACATATAAATACAAAATTAATGTTAGTGACCCCTTGCATCTAATAGCTCCAAATACTACTACTACTATCCAGCATGCCAAGCCTTTCACATTCATTATTTCATGTATTCCTCATCTATCTGTGAGGCATGTATGATTATTATCCCCATTTAGCAGGTAGGGAAACAGATATTTAAATTAAGTAATTACATAAAATCACATTTGAAGTGGTAGAACCCAGTTATATATCTAGGTCTGTTGGATTCCAGAGCTTTGGCCCTTAATCCCTACTGTGGTACCACTAAAAAGACTGACATGTATTTCTTGGAGGGAGATGGTTCCTATGCAGAGAATTCTCCTCTCTTAATTATGTGCTGCAGGCTATGTAGTTATATCACCTTTTTTGCAGCCAAGGTTGGAAATGGCATTTGACAAGCTTTGCAGAGAAAAAAAGCCTAGAGGGTGAAGGTACAGGTAATGTATATGTAGCTTCTGAGATTTCCTGGGCCTAGCTGGTTTCTTCACAATTAGTACATTTGGTATCACATCAGTTTTTCAAGAAGCTGCCACTTGTACTCTCAATGCTGAGACAACATATGGATACAGCTCAATTTTTCTAACTTCATCTGCACTCCTGAATTCTTGATTGTCAGTCATACTCCCTAGTTGAGGTTATTAGGTAAAGACAAGAATAAAAAGTACATTGGGTAAAGAAGGTAGGGCAGATGTGAGAGATCATAGGACAAAAGTCTGTGAGCATAATACCTTGAATTGATCAATTACCTGGTGTTTTGTCTCTAGAAAATTCACTTTTTAAATATGCACTAAGGAGGCTTCTGCTTCAGGAAGGTGGAGCAGACATCTTTTTTCCTATTTTTCTCACTAAATATAGCTAAAAATCCTGACATTTTATATAAAACAAACAGAAGATTTTGAAAGGTGAAAAGAAGGCAGACAGGGTAGGACCTCAGGACTAGAAGAAAGACATGGTGGTAAATTCTTTGGGTTTCCTTTTTGTTTTATAAAACTCTCACTAGGAGGTACTGGAGAAGCTGGCAACCCAGAAATGTCAAAGGTCTCAGACATGGCCATGGGACAGTAGAGACCATGTGTGGAGTCTGGACTTCCACTTCTACCCAGTAGCCACAAGGGTAAATGGAGGGCAAAGGAAAGCAATAACTTGGTGACCTCTGGACTTCTACCTCTAGCTGGCAGTAATGAAGCAGCATCCTTCCTTCCACTGAGAGAGTGGTATCAGAGGAGGACTGCTAAAATCCACAAAATATATAAGACCCAGAGTCTTTTTAATATAATACCCAAAATGTCCAGCTATTGGAAGATGTCAAGGAAGATGTCAACTTTAATAAGAAACAACAATCAACAGATGTCACTACTGTCGTGGCACAAGTGTTAGAATTATCTGATGAGGATTTTGAAGCAGTTATAAAAGTACTTCAATGAATAACTACATACATGCTTAAAACAAATGAAAAAAATAGAAATTCACAGCAATGTCACAAAGCTAAATGAAAAGTTTAGAACTATGAATACAACAGAACCAGTGAACTTGAGGAAAGACACTAGAATAACAGAAGAAATGTATCAAAAAAAAAAAAAAAAAGCCTTGGAGACATGTGAGACTTAACAACAACAAAAAAATCTAACAACTAGGTCACTGGAGTCCCAGAAGAAAAGACGTAAATGGGGCTGAAAAGAGCTTTTGAAAAAAATAATGGTTAAAAATTACCTAAATTTGGGAAAAGACACCCCTATCGGTTCAAGAAACTGAGCAAACCTCAAACAGGATAAACTCAAAGATATTCATGCCAAGACATGTATCGGTAAAACTTCTGAAAACTACAGTGAAAAATATCTTTAAAGCAGTCAGAGAAACAATTCAAAAAATGCACTGATTTTTGGTATTAGCCTGGTTAGGAGCACTTCTTATTGATTTCAGCTATTAATCTTCTGCTTTTTTAACTGGACTCAACTGAACTAACGTGTATTGAGGATACACTCGACATCTACATATTATGCACCTAGGGAACATTTGTCAATATATAACTATTCCAAAAGCAGGTGTTATCCCTCAGAGCAAATCAAGGAATTATAGAATTGGAAAAAACTTCAAAAAAAAAAAAAGAATTCATGAGCAGAAATTTGTAATTTGAGATTTCTGGATGAACTTCAGGCTCTGTGAATTTCTGAATTTAAAAATTCCAGCATACATGTATTTTTTGGGGGAAATGATCACACCTTTCATCAGACTCCCGAAGGAGCTGGTGGCCCCCAAAAGGTTAAGAGGCACTATAAGGGTTTCTGTTATTTTAGGTAAAACCATATAATGCAACCTTGATAGATGAGAAGAGGCTAAAAACAGAGAAGGTATTCCCCTTCATGTCCATCAAAATTCCTGAATGCTGTCTTATAAGGTTAAAATAGGAAAATAGTATTTTTCTAATTCCTTCTAGGTACTTCTGGAAATACACATTCAATAAAGAATGTTTGTCTGTAGTCTTACTTTGAACATTTGAAAATAGTATCTGGAAGTGATCACATACTGTGATTTAAAATATTCTTTAGGTTTGACTTCTCCCAATGGCAATGGAAAAGTTCAGACATATAAGGAAGAAGCCTCTCTACCTGGTACATCAGTACCAATGGGCTAGTTTTTGAGACAGGGCAAACTATTCCATGATCTGCATTCCTTTACACACACACACACACACACACACACACACACACACACACACACACACACATATTTTAAAGAGACATGGAAAATTAAGGTCTATTAATTACATAATGTGTAACTGCCAATTTCTCTGAACAAAAAATGTTTTCTTAGTGAAAAAACCAAACAGCTATGACAAAAATAGATCTATTTTATAGTTAAAAAACAAAATAAAACTATAGAGTGGTTCTCACTCCTTGTACTCTCCATCAAATCTCTCACGTTTGCTAGATCAGCTTACACTTGCAGAAATGCACTGTAAACAATCATTAGGTTGCTGCTGCCTGTTTTCTGGCCAAAATTATGGTTTCCAATATCACATGGAGAGCTAGAATAGATAACGCATTATTTTAGAAAAATCTTGACTACCTGCTTCCAGCAAGACCCTAAAGTAGTTTTATTTACTCAGATTATTCTATGCTGGCTTATCTACAGAATCAAAAGAAACATTGGAGGCGCTTGTTAAACATAGCATTTCAGGCCCCAACATATGACTACAAAACAATCGGTAGAGAGACCTGGGAATCTGAGTTTTATCAGGTACTTTGAGTGATTTTTGGGCTCCAACAAGTTAGAGCAGTCTTCTTAAAACTTTAATGTGCATACAAATTATCCTGGGCTCTGAAACAAATGCTGATTCTGATCTCATTGGTCTAGATGGGGTCTGAGATTCTGCATTTGTAGGGAGTCCCTAGGTGATATTGCTGATTTGAAGACACTATGTAGCAAGGTCAGAAAGGGTATGTTTCATCAGTTGGTGTGTAAATCAGTACAGACTATACATTTTCCTTCCCTATCTGCAGATTCTCTACCAAGGGCCCCTCCTACCTTGACACTGCCCCTCCTACCTCGACACTGCCCATTTCTCGTTTTTCAGATTGTCTCTATAAGCTAGTGTGATCAGCTAAGGTAAGGAACTCTGCTCTTCTCACTTAGCTTATATGAAAGTCTACCGAAAGATTAAAAACAGCCTAAAATAAACAAATAGACACCACACATAAAATGACAACATATGGGTTTATATTTAATATAGTATTTCTCACCATGGGAGTGTTACTCAGTTATTATAATGTTTTTTTTAAACATTAAATCTCTTCTTCATTTCAATGTCAATATAAAGTATTTTTTCCCATTAAATATTTTCTCTATTTCAGGGTTGAATACATTGCATACATTTTTCTAACCTTCCTTCCCCACCAAAAAATAAAAGTTTTAAATTCTGACTGTATTTGCTATCTAAGTACAATAGTAACTTGGGTGATAACAAAACAAAAACAAATAAAAATAGAGAAAAGACTCCTCAGCAATGCAGGAAGCAGTGATTACAAGTAAATGGTGGCAACTTCCTAGGATTCTGGGCATTAGTCTCCTTACAATTTCATGTGCTTTGATAATTCTGGGACTATAAAATATTACTTATGCAAATTTCAGCCATCTTACTTCTTTGACCCTCTAATTAGCAAATACAAATTGTAGAATGCATTTTTCAGTGCATTATTATTGCAAAAAAAAGCATTTTTATTCCAGTTGATAGCAATTTATTCCCATTTATAGGGAAACAACTATAAATGTAATATTACCTTATTTACTGTTTCTTGGGAACTTTGAGACTAAGCTCAGTTTTTAACCTAAATTGCACAAATGTTTTCAAGGCAAGGTTTGATTCAGGAGGCCCTTTAAAGTCACATCTGTCCACTTCTCTTTCGTGCATATACCCCCAAACAAGCACAAATGCCTGTAATGCTGAGAAGCACACCTAATAAGAGAGCAACTGCATCTCCAGCTTCTACTGCTTCAACAATAGGCAGCACCAAAAGCAGCGAAATGAGGACTAAGAACAATTGTGCTGAGACTGAGATCATGATGTTGGGACCTTGAGGTGGCTGGATCTTGGGTGCTGAAGATTTCTAGAATCTAAACACATGGAAACAAAAAGAAACGATTAAAATTTCTACCTTTTCAAATGATAATATGAATACATGACAAATAAGCTATACAACCTTTTCATTTAAACTTCAGATACATCTCATTTTATCGTGAACAAAAAAGAAAACACTACTTAAAGATGGTCATCTGAGGCTAATCTCTACCTCTCATGATAACTACCTGACTCTAGCGACTTTTCCATACTCTATGATGCCAACACCATGTGAATCAGCTAAACAAATTGAACAGCAGAACACAATTAAGAACAAACAAAATATGCACGAGTCACTCACTTGGAAACTTAAAATATAAACTTAAAATATAAACTAGTGATTAAAAATTACATTTTCTTAAGGTCTCTCCCATCCAGGAAATGCAGACAAATCTGGTAAAAGTCACAAAACATATAATTCTGTGAAGCTGTGGGAAGTTATTAAGACTTACCAAAGAAACAATATATGTATAATTCTGACTTGAAATACTCGCTTTCTGGAGCTCCGGAACGCCGAGGCTAAGAGGTTCCACGTGACAAAGCCTATTATCAAAAGAGGGTGAGAGGATTTAAAAATTACTCATCATCATCATCTTTTTTGCCATTATTATTATGAGGCAGCTAGAATCAATGCAGGGCAGGGAGGTTTAACGGAAGGGAGAGAAATGGGTAATAACTAGAGAAAACAGTTCGTTCAAGAAGTGAACTAGATTTAAGGTTGGTCAGTTCGCCCATACAGGAAACAAAATGTATCGACCCGAGACAAGTTCGTTCTAGGACTTAATATTAAGGTTTTAAAAAGAACCCCTGCTTAGGCCCTGTAGGGTGTAAATCTGCACCGCCCCCCGCCCCCACCGTTAAACAAATACACTGGAACAACCTAAGTATCTTTTGGAAAGAGTTATTACATTACCTTCCAAGAAGCAGCCATTACAGTAATGGCAAGCAGAGCGGAGTCGCTAAACTACACTTCCCACAATCCCCGCTGCAGACGACTCCCAGGATGCACGAGCGCGCTCCCGTGTGACTGGCTGTGGGATGACCGTCACGCTCTACCCGAGAAGAGGAGGAGCGAGTTCCCTGGGTATCGCTACACGCGTCCCAACGAATTATTGCTAAACTGTTTTAGTGTACTTTCAAAAAAGCTGGCTTAAAAATAAGATCAAGAAATGACAGCAACTGTTTTTTACCCTTATCAAATTTTCAAGACATACAAGTAGTTATAGCTTCTTCTTCGACTTGAAGTGTAGGTATAACAGCAGAAAGACATCACCCCCGAGCAGAGATACCTGTTTAAGAGGGCTTTAAACTAGGGGCTTCCAACATTTTTGAAGCAGGAAATCTGCCACCATCTTCCAAATGTGCCTTATGACATTTGTTAGTTTTTTTGAATTGTTTTTTTTTTTTAACCCATGGAGGGGAAACACGTTTTTAAAGACATTTTGGAAAATGTTAAAGCCGTTTTTAGGGAAAACAGACCAAGTTTAGGAGAAATGGTTTAAGTACTATAAAAAGATTAATACGATTCTGGTTCCAGAGTTCAGAGTTTATGTATTTAAAAGTGCACTATATGGTATACTTTAATGATTGCTTCTCAATCATGTTTTTATGATACCCACCCTAAGAGGCCCCAAATATTTATAAAAAGATGTTAAAATTATTCCTTCTAAATCTTAAAGTAAAATATCTGTGAAGTCCCTACTGAAGCTCTCTAGTCACCCAGCGTTCTGAATTCTCATGTTCTGACTATTTAACATCCTCATATTGTAAGTTACTAATGATGCATAAGTTATTAGAGATGAAGTCACCTCTGTCTGAAAGTCTCAGTGTCTCAGATACATTCTCTCAGATACAACAGGTACATTCAGTTCAATGTCAATAAATAGAATGTAATCTTGTATCATTGGTTATCTTTTTCTGATACATTACTAATCTCTTTAGATTAACAGCAAAACTTCATATTCTAGCTGGACACTCACACAGCAGGTACTCATTCTTGTTGACTAATAATTATTTGGCTAACGATAATAAATAAATGTGTTAAGAAGATTTTATGAAAGATGAAGAAGTGACAAATAAACCAAACCAAGGTGTCTTGCAAATTGGAAGTCTGAGGATAACTACACAATAGAGTTGTCAGCGTTGTTTCTCTAAACTTGATAGGTTTAACAAGTTTTGTCTTTGTCTCATTTGCTTTAATCTACTTTTATTTTTGTACCTCTCTAATAAATTATAATTGAAATAGCTATTTTTTATGGCTCCCAAAATATTCTCTTATAGTCTAATGCGAACATTTTTGAGATTTAATTTTTACTTGTATGTTTATTTCAGTTAGCTCAAGTCAGCAGAGACATTTAAGCTAGTGTTGTCTATGACAATGCTACCAAAAATAAGCCCGATACTGTCTGATCTTGAAAGCTAAGCAGGATCGGGCCTGGTTAGTATTTGGATGGGAGACCACCTAGGGAGACCAGGTGCTGTAGGTATTGCTATATCTGATTTATGATTTGTGTGTTGTTACCATAGTTCTAGTTCTTCAAGTAGTATGATATCCTAGTTCTGAGTTTTGTCTTCTTACTACCTTAATTAGTGATTAAAAAATAAATCTGACCATTTATTTTTGTGCTTAAAACTCTTCAGTTCCATCACATTGAACAGAAGTCTAAGCTCCTTATCAAGACCCACAAAGCACTAAGCATTCTGGCCTCTACCCGTCTCTTGTAATTTCCCCCATGCTCATTCCATTCCAATCACACCTTTTTGTTGTTTCTTAAACATGCCAATTTTATTGTTTTCTATTGACTTTGTTCTTGCTGTTCTCTTGGTCAGTAATACTTTCCCAAAGACATGTGCATAGCTGTTCTCTCAACATCATTCAGGGCTCTGCTCAAATGTCACTTCCTTTCCTGTGCACCTTATAAAAGTATCTCTCCCAATACTCTCTATCCACTTTCCTGCCTTATTTTGTCTGCATAGTGTCCATCACAAACTGAAATTATGTATGTATTTGTATATATGTATAGTAGATAAAAATATAGTCATGTGAAAATTCCATGAATGCCAGGAGATGTCCCTGTTTTATTAAAGTGGCTTCCCAGCTACTAGAACAGTGTCTAGCATGATAGATACTTTGTAGGTATTTTGTGAATGGATGAATAAGTGAATGAATGAGGTTAGTATAAGACCAGAATTTGATTATATTTAGTCGCCATTATACTGTTCATAGTAGGAACTATGTTATAAGTAGAAAGTTTTATTTTGGGTTAAACTATGAGGATATTGAGACTGAGGTTATTTTGAGTCTTCATTCAAAATTTGGGTCTTACATATTTTCCCCATGTTATTAATAGCAAGACTTTACATCTATGTATGTGTAAGATGCTGTAGCATCTTAAACAGAAACATACTTTGTATCTACAACAGTCCCTATTTATTAATTCTGTCCACTTGGGGCACTAGAATCTTGACAACAAATGATTAAGTTCACCTGAATCATCTATTTTTTTTTCTTAACAATACCTGAATAGTTTTCTTTAAGTGTTGTGACCAGAATAACCAGACTCAACCTGAGTGCTCTGATATTAGAGGCAGTTTATTAGCCGGCAGCTGTCCTTCCAAAGGAGCAGCCCTGAAACATAAATGTACAAGGGTTTTAAGCCCTAAATCATATAAATCATTTTGTCTAAGTCACAAAGGTCTAATATTTCTTCTATTCACTACCTGTCAACCTAAAGGTGGGTTGTGCAAGCGGGGGTACAGAAGCAGAAAGCATACTGTTAAAATGTTAGGCTCCCAGGGGTAAAAGTCAAACAATAACTTTTCAAGCAAGCAGGTGTCCAGAAGTGAGACATGGCGATTAACACGTAGGCTCTTAACCTTAACCCATTACTACATCTTTGTGACCCTTTCAGTAGTACATCATCACATAAGTACTAATGTTGGATGAGCAGTATTGGAATGTTTGATAGTACAGTGTTTTGTTGTGCAGACACAATATTGTAGGGGAGTTTTGCATCTGTAGTCCATGTCCAATAAATGACAATAGGATCCCCAGTCATGAAGACAATCAAGCTCCCTCATACAATGCCAAACACTCTTTGGTGGTATATACTGTCCATAGATGAGAACAACCCAATATTTTATCATGAAAATAAAAGGAGCCATTGAAAACAGAATGAAACTAAACAGCAAACAGTTCACAGATTTGCTTATGTGTACATACACACTAACACCCAGCACTGCAGTGTCTTAATGGTTTAGAGCCTATTGCTCCTTGCTTATACTGGTTTTGTGTTATCTCAGATTCCTTCTCTATCCTATCAGCATCCCTGCTACACAGGTTCCACTGGTCACTTTCTAATATTAGCACTGAAATGCAGATTCAAGTGAGATTTCTGCTTCTATAACTGCCACTCAGTTTAGTCTTTGAATTACGGAGAGTTGATGCGATATAGTATATGGAATATTAGATATTTCTCTTGCTAGTTTTGTGGAATTGAGTAGTAACAATCTTTCTGAGACTTATTTGCCTTTTACAAAATATATCGTATGAGGATTAAATAAAATCTTTCTAAAGTAATCAAGAAAGTTATCAAAGTTCAATACCTATCAATTGCCTTTTATTTGTATTTATGTTCCCTGGTTAGTGATTCAGAGAATTTCTGAGGTTAGACTACTTGCTTACAATACTAACTCTGGTGGTTACTAACTGTATGACAAGAGACAAGTTAGAAAACTATTCTAAGACTTAGCTTATTCATCTATAAAATGAGCTATAACAGTACTTTCATATGTATATTATGAGGTATTAAATTAGTTAAGTCCTGGAATTAGTTACTGGCTTGTAGTGAGCCCTCATTAAATATTAGCTATCATTATTCTTTGTTATTATCAAATTTATAAAATATAGGATCTCCAACTTGTGGCTTGCCTCCATTGTAAATAAGTTCTTCAGACAAACAGGGTCAATAGAAATGCCTGTGGAAACTTTGGATGCAGAAACATTTTAGGTTTCATAGGCTTAAGGCTGAGGGCTGACTGGAAAATATTTCCCTATTACTCAAAAGCCGAAGTAGTTGTGGTAAGAAGCCATCTAGTTATTACCTTGACAGGCTTTTAGTATTAAACTATTTTATACCTACTGATGATTACACTTATGTTTAAAACATATTCTCCACTCAGCTGGTGTCACATTACTGATTCATCATATTGGGGCCAAAGGGTTTTTGAAAATAAGGTTGAGAGTGTCTAGACAAGCACTAAGAAATAGCTTTAAGAAATAAATTAGCTGGAATGATCTCTAGGACCACCACAATGAAACCCAATGAACAAAGAAACAAACACTCTTAATTTCTTTTGAAGTCTACTTCTAATTACAGCAGCTAATCTGTAAACCTATACTGCATTCTCCATAAATCGCAGCAAAGAAAAAGGGAATTATAGTAATTGAGACTACAGGCTCAGAGGAATGTATTATTTTTTTTTGTAAATTGTTGTGGGATAATTAATTGCAGAACTTGTAAAAGAGATGGAAATATTTTTGCATTACCCCTGAGACATGGTACTCCACACAGTGTTGAACATGGTACCAAGATTTTTACCTTACCTCCTTGGCTTCAGTAAGGTCCACTGTCTGAAGATAATAAACATTATTCTCACAACTCCTGTTTGGAACTCATTTGCTTATATTCTATAGATGAAGAAACTCTATTTTGATAGATGGCTTCAAAAATCATGTTTGTTATTTTCTAAATTTGTCTTTGATTTATTAGTCAAGGGTCATTTAAATGGTTTTTGTAAGTTTATGATGTATATTGTAATTGGGGATGTCAACCCAGGGGTAGTAGTATTAAGTGATGTATTGGCAGAGATAAATTTCTGGAATATAATCAGTATAATAACTCCTCCTCTCTCTTTGAACTGAACGCTTTTTAACGTGCTTGAAAACTGTCTTAATGAACTATGATTTCCTAGATGTAATTCAGATTTAGATATTTTGTCTAGATCACTGACCAAAATAATGACCACTGTGTTGTACATGTATAGCCCCTCTTCTAAAAATGACTATCATTTCATTAGCAGTGCTAGAGAGATGGGCAGCTTCTTCTGTGCCCAGCATCTGCCAGCTACAAGTTCTGCCTGCAACCATCTCTGGTAGTGACATGAAGCATAATTCTTCTAAAGCAATACCACGTTTCATTTTTCCTTTAAAGTGTCTGAATGCTTCTACAGGCTTCTATATATTTTCTCTTTTGGTGTTTAGTGTTGAGAGTTATTTAATATTTTAATTTAAGAGGATGTAAGCCTACACATTCTTTACCAAAATAGAGATAATACTTAGAGACACAAAAACATTAGTCACCTGAGCTGTGGAAGGAAAAATTTCCCAAGTCAGTTGTTACCAAGAAATGGTTTCAGAAAAGAATGGAGAACTTGTTTCTGCTTATAACAATTAGAAACAAGTAATTGCTAGGCTCTGAAGGAAGGCACTCCTGGTATCCATTAGAGACAGCAGGATAGGCAGACATCAGGATTCTACAGTGATTAGTGTGTGTCAGGGAATTCTTAAAACCCAGAAAATTGAGCCAAGCCAAGTGAATGAAGACATTTTACTGGAGCTTCACAATGAAAAAAAAAAAAAAAGGACCAATTCAGAGTTAGTATTTACCATCAGTAATAGGACATTCATCACTGAGATCATCATAGTAGAGCTAACTAATGATTAGGCTGACAGGAAGAGATAAGTCATACTTCCCAGAGCTATTCAGCTGTTGCAAAAAAATTCCTTCTGAGTCTAAATACTCCAGTGACAGCATTTTACAGAGGTGTATGGGCAAGATGCAAAAAGGTCATTTTGACATGGTTCTAATCACCATCTAGGTTCCATTGCAAGTGTGGCCCAGACTTCCATCAATGAACCTCAGTAATCTGCAGAAATTAATCACATATACAAATTTGTGGTGTCCAGGGATTCACAGGCTCAGAGTGATTAAAATTTTCTTACATTGCAGAAATTACAGGAATAGTTTAAGAATGCCTGGATAAGACAAATTTATAGTTTTGAAAAGTTGTGAGACTATCTTCTATATACCATGGTTGATTGGACACATACCTATGCTATGACTGCGAACGTCTCACACTGCTGGGTCTGCACAAAGTTTCCTACCAGCACCTCTGCAGAATTGCCCTGGCATATACATGCAGCTAATGTCACAGCTAATGTCGCAGCTAATGTCACAGCTAATGTCACAGCAGGGAATTGGCTGACCTGCTGGGGACCCCAGTCACCTGATTGAACTGTCATTCATACTTGAGTAGATACACAAAGAACTTGGCATGAGCTGAACAAACCCTTACTGGGGTACTCAGTACATGATGGTCATGGCTGACTGGTGAAGGGGTAGAGGTGAATGAAATGTACCCCACTGTATTGAAAGAAACACAGGATCCTGACTGTTAGGGTAGGTGTCACATCCCCTATGCCAAAATATAACTACTATTTCATCCAGCATGCATTGGTGGACAGGACAAAAGTATGCTAGCACCCACCAAAACTATGATTTTGCCCCCAAGAAGTCTATGGACATGTGGGGCCCATGGATGGCCCTATATTCCCTCGAATTGAATAGATCACTGTACTTGGCAATGTCCATATTTGCCAGCAACTGTGTGGCAGGTACCCCCACAGCGCCCCCACAAATTGGGACATGTATTATTTGCAATATGTCTGCACTAAATGGACCCATGGTGGTATTATCCCTTAGCCACCTTTCTGCCTACAGCAGGTCATGTGGTAGTTGAAACTCAAGTGACAACTTTGGTGGAACATACTGCTCAAGCCTTGAATTATACTCATAAAGCCCTTAGTTTGATAACTGATGAAGTAGATCAAATTAGAAAAGTAATACTGCAAAATCATATGGCTTTGGACACCTTACCTGCTGCCCAAGGAGACACTTGTGCTGTCCTCCACACTAAACATTATATTTACATCCTGGACCACCGGCACAACATCTCATAAGCCTTGGTAGGTCTCTCCCCCAAAATACTGGAAGTTCAGCAGCTCACTGGAGATCTTCTGCAGGAGTGGTGGGCAAACCTAATGTCCACTGAGCTCTAGTTAGCTCTCTTAGGAGGTGAAGCCTGCCTCCTAGTGGCATGTTGTTTCCTGTATTGTTGTTGTGGCCTATAAGTAGCTCTGCCCTCCCACAGTGATCACTTACTAAGCCTACATAGGTGTAAGGGAGAAACCCTTAAGGGGTGGAGTGTGAGGAAAAAGAAAGATGGCTATAGTCAGGCTCCCTCCTGACACCCTTAGCTGCTTCTGGGTGGAAGTGACTTAGCATTTATGTAACTCTGTGACTGCCATTATGTAACCATATGTAGGCTTCTGTAATCTGGCAATGTGCCACTCTTGTTAATCTGTGTATAAAATGACGCTGCCACACTGCCAGGCAGGCTGTGCCCTTGCTGGAATAAATATTTGGCATTTGCCTATGACTCCCTGAATTTTTTTTCCCCAACTGTCTCAGTCTTGTACCCCTTACCTCGGTACCTCAAATCTGCTGCAATATAGGGGACTTCTCTTCCTAGCACTGGAACCCTGGGCTGGGTAGCCTGGTGTGGGGCCAGTGTTGGGAGCCATTCTTGCTGAATGTCCTGCAGACAGGGTTGGAGTTGCCTGCAAGCTAGAAGTTTGAAGAACAGGTGGGCTCGTTACTGAAGGAGGAAGATTGGCTTAATGGATAGCTCATTACTGAAGGAGGAAGTTTGGCTTAATGGAAAGAGTTGAATGTTCCTTGCCTCAGGGAATAAGAGACATTCCTTGCCCCAGAGAATAAGAGAGGAAAACAGGAACAAGGATGTTTTGAGAGAACTTAGGTAAAGGTCAGCAATCATTTGCATATGTGTGGGTGTTGCTTCTCGTGCTCTTCCAAGGGTATATATATGCTGTGCTAAATAAACTCGGGGCGCAGTATTCACTGTTAGCCCTCCCGGCTCTATCCCTTTGTCTCTATCTTCTGTCTCTCTTTCCCTTCTCTTTTCTCAATCCTCACTCCCCCTCTCGGGAACTGTTCGATCTTATTTATCCGGCTGGCTCCGGCCGGCCAGGACCCTTTGCTCCTCTGAGGGGACCTCTGCAGTTGAGATACTTCTCCAGGTTCTCAACCAACACATGTAGGTGTGGGACCTGCCCATTTCACGTTCTTTTCCATCCTAGTGGTCACCAAGAGGCTTCTTTTGTGTGTCCCTAATTGTAGGATCATTTTTGTGCAGTTTAGTTGTAATTTTAAGATGATTGTGAGAGAAAGCAAGTACAGTGTTTACCTACTCTGCTATCTTGACTGGAACTCCCCAAGATTTTCTTAAAAATCATGATTTTATGACACATAGGATAAGATTAATTGATTAATTTATATTTAACAAATAGTAACTAATATGTGCTCTATGACTAATAGTAGAGGAAATATTTTACACATTAATGTAAGTCCCTTTACTCCTTCACATAATCTCATGAGGCAAATACAATTATCATTCTTTGTCATAGATAAGGAAACTAAGCCACAATTAAGTAATTTTCTAGGGTTATATAACGAATCAGTGGTAGAGTCAGCATAAAACCCAAGAAGTCTAACAAAAGGTATACTCTTAATCATTGCCCATATATTTTCATATGGAAAATGTCTATAGGATCACATGCTATTTTTTTATTTTTAAATAAGGTACTCTAGTGTTGCTTAGGAAACTTAATTGTGATGGGTCACTGAGAAGTTGTTGGTGTTTATACACTTTCCTCCAGGCCCTAGTTTGACGAATGAGTGATTACTAATATTCTCTGATTTGTATATTGATTGTAACTTAGATAAATATAAATATAATAAACGTGTACAAAAATTTCTTTAATTTTAATTTTAAAATTAAAGTATGTCTGACCTAGAATCAGAAGCACAAATGTTACATGTCAAAGAACTTACTGAAGGACATAAATGTTACATTGCAAAGAACATAGATTGTGATGTGTTGGCAAATATCAACTATCATGAAACCACCACAGGCCATATAATATATAAAATTCAAAAAGAAAGGAAAGAAGTCAAAAGAACTTTTTGAAAATCTTTGCTTAGAGGTCAGAAACTTAAACTGGTCACTACAAAAGTATAGGGAGGTTATTAACAATTTAGTGTATGCAGTATAAGGAAATATTAATTCTTCTGTGTAGACCAGGCAGGCACTCATTATGAGTAGAAGCTTGTAACCATGGAGACCGAGAGCATAAAATTAGAAGCATACCATCTAGAAAATGTAAATATATAGCATAGGAGAGTGAATGATTTTCTAAGTAATCTTAGCTTGATTTCCCTTGACTCTAAAGGCTTACAACATTTCTATCTGGTCATTTCCTAAGTAAAATCACTCAATTTTTCAGACCTTGAATTTCTACTTTGGATATCTCAACTTGTTCATTTGATAATGCCTTTTATCTAGAGTCAATTTAGACATAATAGAATGTATAAAGCTAGAATTTTTATAGGTAATCAATACCTTGAGAAAGGTGACTTTTAAATTGATCTTGGAAACTTGAATGGGTATCTGAACGTTTTGTGTAGACATTTTTCTTTGTGAATTTTCAATTGATATATTGTGATTGGGCACTTTTAGTTTTTAAATCTATTTCTTTTGCTAAATCATATAGATGGTTTAGGTAGAGAACTTTCTGGTACAGCACAATTTTCTGTGTCATGAAATGGTTTATCTATGAAATGGTGAACTGGGGCACAATAATACAGTTTCTTTACTTTTGCCTGCAATATTTTGATTATTTATAAATCTATTCTCTGAGTTTATTATGACAATAGGCTAGTTGTCTATAGATATTGTAAAGCAGTATTGCTTGAATTAAAAACTTCATAAATAATTTAAAATATTTGATAAAAAGATTTTACTATTTAAAGGAAAATTTTTTATTTTAAAAGTAAAATAGGTAATATTTTAAAAAAAATGACTGCAACTGGTTCAGTTGAGGAAAAAGTCCCATACAATGCTCTTCGCAGTTTCATTTGATTGTGATTTGGACCATTTTAATGCATTTTAAGTTCTCATTTCTCAGGAGAGTCAAAATCAGTAGCTAACCTCAATCTGACAGTCAAAGTGAAGCACTGCTTTTATGAGAATGCCTATCAACACTAGTATGTGTTAAAGTGAATGTGATATGCTATATTAGAGCAGGGACATAATTTTTTCATCTGCTCTGCTTTAGTAGGACCCTTAGTGAGATACTCTACCTACCTCTTGTCACCAGGCTTTAAAAGGGACCTAGGGAGACAGCAAAGAGCCTAGGGATGAGTGATAGTTGATTCAAGTGATCCTAAAATTGGTCCTGGAAGAATGTTCTCAAAATGTGTCCTGTGGTTCACTTGCATCCTGATTACATGGTGAAATTTATTTAAAAATGCAAATTTTGAAAAAAATTGTCAGATAGTTCTTAGGTTCACCAGATCTTAGAATCTTTGTCATTGGAGAAAATAAGTTTTGCACTGATTATTTGGGAAGGGGAAACATAGGTACAACTGAATAACAATATTAACTTAATTAACAATAAGCATTTAATAAGATCCAATTAGAATGATCTGTTTTGCTCTCATGGACCCCTTTTCAATCATTGCTCAACTGGGAAATACAAATATTTCTTGCTATTTGTTCATGTATTAAATAATTTTTTTTCTCATTATTTGTTACAGACTTATCTTTCTTTTTTTAAAAACTTACCTTTTTTTTTAAAAAAAGTATGAAACTATTCTAATAATTTACCTTTTTAGAATCATAGCAATATCTCATTCCTGAGTGAAAACAGTCTTTTCTAGCAGTGAAAAAGACTTGATTAACAAAATAAACAATATCCTCAATTTTAAAACAACAATGCAGTTGAGATACTCATATAATTACTCTTACAACAATCTTCTGTTAAAGATTAGGACAAAGCATTGAATGTAATTCACTAAGGTGACCAGAAGGTTGTTGTGTGGTGGTTTCCTAATATACAGCTTTCTGATGATTCAACATTAACCAAAGATAGAATTTATTAGGCCTTAGACATAATGTCTTTAAATATTTCTCAGTAGGTATTTGGAGGGGAGCTAGGTAACTTGTAGTGCTGGTATTCTAAATTGCTAGCTGAAGAAACATCCATATGCTCTGGAACTGTGACCAGCTAGTAGTGAGATAGTTATCTTATTATAAAAATTGAGTAATTCCACAATTGTTCTTGTCATACATCTATAGCTGGACAAAGTGGACTGGGGCCCAGAATCTTATCACACTGGTTTTTCATACTGTTGCTAGTATTACAATATCCTTGTATAGCATTCTATAAATATTTATTGAGTAAATTAAGAACTAAGATTTTAAAGTTTTAGTTAGCATAAAGCTTTGTTTGAATAAATATGTGTGACATAGCCATGAAAACAATGAGTGTAATCTTGGGCTGCAGTGAATAGATGTATAGTATCTAGAATGGGGATGGAAAGTTCTGCTTTGCTCTTTCTGGTTTGGTCCATGCCTAACAACATAGTGTTCTTTTATGGGTTCCTCACTTTCAGAGAAACATTAACTAGATTTAAACAGGATTGTGATAAGACTAGAATCATTAGTTGAAGAACATAGTTGAAAAACTACAGGATGTAAATGAGAAGACTCCATGAGACTACTATTTTTGATGGCTTATTCCGTTGGAGAAGACCAAAAAGAAATGAATTGGACTTGTTCTAAGTGGCTAGTGGGGAAAAGTGATAGAGAGTCATATTTTAGCTCAAAATAAGGAAAAGCTTTCTATTATTCTAAGAGGGAATTGGCTGCCTCGGCAAGCAGTGAACTATTGATCAATCAATAGGTTGGCTTAATGAACACCTGGTGAAATGTGGAAAGAATTCAACTTCAAAGGATGATTGGTTTAGACATCCTTGAGGGTTACTTCTGAACTTGATATTCTCTGATTCTCTTATCTCCTCTTGTCACAATCCCCAAAATTTATGCTAGTTGTCTGAGGCTCATTATAAGGGTTTATTTAAAAAGTTTTTGAGGCACAGTTGTTTATCTTTGCAAAGGCTTTTTTCTTAGTATTTATTTCTTTATTTCAAATTGGCAGGGGAAATGTGAAATTTCTTATTTCTGAAAACTTTTGTTAATAAATTATAGGCTAAGTGAACAGATGAAAAATGTGTTCTGTATATTTTATTTAGACTAGCAAAGTTTATGATCTGAGGATCAAGATATAAGCTTGATGAAGCTTTTGAATGTGATGTTTTTTAAAAATGAATTTGTGAGTTTGGAGAAACATGGAGGAGTGAGAGACGTCCCTAGATCTCTCTTCTTGAAACAACAATAAGCTGAACATCTAAAACTCAACAAAAAACACCCAAACTGCACACCAGCATGTCTGAGCATGGGATCTACACAGAAGAGCTACCACAGGTCAGAACCCTGGGTGTTGGAAGGTGAACTGGGAGAAATACAGAGGCTACCTCTTGCAGCTGACAGAGCTCCCTATAGGAAGAGGGAGAGGAAAAAAGGTGGGGCGAGTTCCCTGAACAGCCCTGCCTGGGAGTGCTGTGAGCTCCATGCTGATGGAGGCAGAGCCAAATCATCAGGGCCGAAAGCAGAGAAGCAGGACAGCAGAGAAACAATAGTTGATTTTTATCAGTTGTGGTTGCAAAACTGAGGCTGAGCCACAGTCTCCAACTCCTAACCCATAGGGCTCCTCCCCTCATACTCTCTGAGATGGAACACTTCGGAGACCCAGGGGAATGTGAGCAAACACTACTGAAAGTGTTGCTAACACTGACAGGGACTGAGACTGAGAGTAGTGAGCACAATTAAACCTCTATAAGAAAAAAAGGCATTATTAAGGCTTTATATAAGGCAGGTATCCAAGAGGCTTAGACACCACCTACTGGAAACCAAAAGAAAAGTGCCTTATTTGCAACAGGCTACAAAGAGACCTTTATATAATAAATCTTCTTTCTGAAATAAAAGCTAAATACATTTCCATTAATGCCCAGGCAGAGAAATAGCCCATTAAATACCATGAACAACCAAGATGAGAAGGTGTGGGTCTCAGTTCTGGCTGAGATCTAGGCTTGTAGCTAGTGATAGGACTCTGGATTTAAAATATTGCATTAATATAGTAAGGCACCTGCACCTAAATTATGCAAGTATGATTCAGCTTATTGTTTATTATGCATATGTAGCACAATGCCACTATTGCTCTCTGACATATATAAAGTGCATGCGGTCCCCTAGTGTGAAAGCAAGCACTTCCAGAAATAAAGTTGATGATGCTGTTTCATTCTCATTTTGGCTCCTTGTGCATTCTTTCAACTGGGTATCTCACCACCAAAAATCTTCTCTTCTTGATCAGCTCAGCACTGACACATGGCAGGATGGAGGTGAGAACACCCCCAGTGCCCCCAATAGTCCCTGGATGGAGGATACCTGAGGGCAGGACACATGGCTTCTGCCTCCCAGTGGTATCTTGTGGCCACATATCTGGCTATATGGACATCCAGAGGATTGGGGGATGGAGTGAAACCATGTCTGGAAAGCCCTGGAGTTGCTGGAGCTGAATGTCCTCACAGTTCACCAGGGGGCAGTGGGTTGGGTTGCCTGGATGTTTCTGGAAATGCTGTAGCAGACCAGCCTGGAGGTTCAGGACCAGGTTCAGAAGGTGCAACAATTGTAACATCAGGAAGAAGCTCTGGAAAAGTGACTGGCAGCAGCAGAATGCATGCTACAGGGCCCTGACGGGTTGCTGCCATTGTCCGGTCTATGAGTCCGCCTGCGAATACCACGGTAAGCGCCGCCAATAAGGCAGCAGGTTGAAGTACAGTAGCGATTGGCCCTGGGGGGAGGGGCATGCTGGCAGCTCCTCAAAGACATAAAAACATACCACCTTTATTCAGTACACCCCCCATTGAACTTCAGGACTTGACAAAAAAGGTATGGCAGAGAGCCAGGGAGATGCTTCTGGAATGGCTGCTGCGGCTGTGGGATGATGGGGTTGGAGGGACTAAGTTATCTTTGGAAGAGATAGTTCAACTGGCCTCTGTAACAGTGATATTGTCCCTCAGGCAGTGCCTCCAGAATATGGCATGTACAGTGCACGGTGCAGACAACTACTCCCTCATTAACTGGCTCATGTCTGCTATGTGGACGGTGTGGACTGACCTTGGGGAGCTGCCAGAGACAGTGAGCAGATGGACCACATATTTAGATCAAGCCCAGGTAATATGGGAGATAGACATACAACAGATGATGTTTTTGTCCAGTACACTAGCCCAGATGAGGAGGCATTTATAACCTGTATGAAGGACTTGATCTTGACCTCTGGCCCAGTTGGTATCTTTGGCACCATGGCAACAGTGCTGGCCCCTTATGTGGATAAGCGGATCTACTAGGTAATGTCCGCCATGGCACGGTTAGGGGAAGTGGAAGTGAAATAAAGAAGCGTTCCACCCAGTGCATGTTGTACTGTGCCCTGTACCCCCAAACCAGCTACTGCAGGGATGGAGACATGGCCAAAAAGGAGCGGGGCAGGCCCAGCCCAATCAGCCCTGAAAGTGAGCTGAAAGTAGGTATGGTTTGATCTTTTCACAGCAAGGGTCGCTGCAGAAAAGATTGAGCAGCAACCTAATGAAATGCTTCTAGCACTGTAGAATCAGCTGTGCCCTGACCAGCAGTTAACTCCTATTCCCAGAAAAGCCACAAACCCGTGAAGTAAGGTTGGCCATTTATCTTGTTTGTAGGGTTTTAGCTGGGACAACTGGTTGGCGGGGGAGCTGGTTGACCAGAGGCCACGTGTGGAACTGACTATACATTGGTTCCCCCTCTAACATGTAGAGGGTATTAGCCCTCCTGGACACCAGTGCTGACAGCACCCTGCTCTATGAGAATCCAGACTAGTTTTCTGGGCCCACTGCAACTATAGAAGACTATGGGGGTTGAATCATTCATGTGAGGCAGGTCCCTATGAGTGTTGGCAGATTGCCTCCTTGGACATATGGTGTACATGTCTCCCATACAGGAGTACATTTTGGGGATTGATGTTTTCCGAGGCTTGACTGTGAATACCACTGCTGGTGAATTTCACTTTTGTATCCGGGAGGTGAAAACTATTATCCGGGGACATCCATGCCCCACTGGTGTTGCCCAGGCTACCTGGGTAGTGAATACAAAGCAGTATTGCCCAGAGGCCATGAGGAAATAGGACACACGATTCTGAAGCTGGAAGAAGCCAGTGTCATTTATCCTATGCATAGCCCATACAACTCACCCAGGTGGCCAGTGAAGAAGACTGATGGCTCCTGGCACATAACAGTTGAATATCGGGAGCTGAATAAGCTTATGCCGCCCCTGCATGCCGTAGTACCGAATATCATGGACATCATGGACTGGTTGTCACATAAACTTGGATGATACCATTATGTGGTTGACTTGGCAAATGCCTTTTTCCCTATTGCCATAGCCCCAGAAAGTCAAGAACAGCTTGCCTTCTCCTGGGAAGGGCAACAGTAGACATTCCTTGTCCTTCCCCAGGGCTATCTGCATAGTCTTACCTCATGCCATGGTCTCATGGCTCAAGATTTAGCCACGTGGAAACAACTACCCACAGTATACTTGTATCATATTAATGATATAATGTTAACCTCTGATTCTCTTACAGAACTAGAAGCTATGGTGACCAGCCTGAAAGAAGCTCTTGCTGACTGGGATTGGGCAGTCAATGAGGGCAAGGTCCAGGGACCTGGGTTCTCTGTCAAATTCCTAGAAGTTGTCTGGTAGGATAAGACAAAACTAATGCCAAAGGTGGTGATTGATAAGATACAGGCATTTTCCCTACCCAAGACTGTGAAGCAGCTCCAAAACTATTTGGGATTGCTGCGTTTTGAAGAGTGTTCATTCTTCATTTAGTCTCCTTGATGTGACCCCTGCACCTACTAGTGTACCTACTAGATTACCTAATGAGATTGGATCCCCGTCATAGAAAAGGCCTTTAAGGTTACAAAACAAGCTGTAGCATGAGCCCAAACTCTACATGCAGTAAATCCACCTCTTCCATTTCTGCTTGTGAAGCAGGTGGATGATGCAGGGTTTGGATGGGGCGTGTGGCAGAAGCATGGTTCATGGAAGGTGCCAATAGGCTTCTGGTCCCACTTATGGAAAGGCAAGGAAGTGTGGGATTCTCTGATAAAGAAGCAACTGACTGACTGGCTGCTATATATGCAGCCTTTCTGGCCATTGAAGCCATCACTGGCCCTAGTCCTATAACTGTGTACCCCATGGTGGGGTGGCTGTGGTCTTGGGTGAAGACTCCTTGCTTGGGACTTGCACAGACTTCCTACACTGACCAAGATGGGGGTGTACTTGGAGCACGGGTACAATTCTCTGTGGGCTCCCTTTCAGGTCAACTGCACTCCCTATTGGGACCAGTGCAGTTTCTAGCAGAACTCTTGGCGAAGCTTGCTGAGACAGGAGAGGTACCAAGTCCCCATGTAGAAGGTCGGGCAGTGGATTGCAAGTAGAACCCTAGATTTGCATTTGGTCCATGTTCTTGAGAATGTTACTCCCTATGACAGTGGAGATTTCATCGTTAATGGGAAGTTTTGTCCTTAGCCTCTGGCCCATTCCTCTCTATTCTGTGATACCATTGGAAACCCCCTGCCCTGCTACCTTTGGAGGAACTATTTGGAACTACAGGCCAGGGGCAGCTCCTCTCCCAGCCACCCTTCTATCTCAAGATGGGCAGATGGCCTGCATCCTCCCCGAAGGACAGGACTTTCCTCTAATGGTCCCTTTGGCTGCTCTATCCTATCACCCAGGCTGACAACAGAGAACAATGTCATGTCCTGGGCTCATGTGTTTGCTGGTGTTCACAATGTTTCCTGCTGCTGGATGTGTACTGAACTACCTGTGGAAGTAGCCAAGGGACTGTCTTGGCACATGACTTTGGCTACTGAAGAGAATTGGATGTGGCTGCATACCTGGAATACCACACTTGAATGGGACCGTTTGGAAGGAGGCTGAGGAAGTGCTGCTCCGCTGCGATTATCTCAACTCCCCACTCCTCATAGGCTATGCCATTTCCAATAGGTGAAGATGGCTGGCAGGAGAACATGTGAAATTGCTGGAGCAGCCCCCTCACTGGGTAGAGCAAGTAAGATCTGTACCCAACCATATCATGAGGTGACTATTCCCCAAGTTGTGTGCTAACACCACCGTTGCTAATATTTCCAAGGTCTGGTGGAATGGGCAATGTTATGTTGGTACAGAGCCTACTGACTGGGTACCTGCAGGATATCTCTGGGTCTGTGGGCACTTCAATGGCCTTACTTACCTGCTGATTAGACTGGTCATTGTCTCTATTTAGCTGGATACATATTATCCATCTTGCCCCCAAATACTTGTAATTGGGATCCTGTATATCATCCACCGCTGGCACTGGCAGAAATGGACAGCATGGTGGTTCTACCCGCTGGCGTTATTCATTCCAGAGGTGGGATTCATAGATGTAGAATTGCAAGTGGAAGCTTTAACCCAGCACTGTGCACAGACATTCAACACTACGCATCAGGCTAGGACCCTTTTAATAGATGAAATCACACAAAGGAGAAAAGTAGTTCTGCAAAAACACATGGCCCTTGAACTCTTAACTTCTGCTAAAGGTGGCACCTGTACCTTATTCCATGTAGAATGCTGCATCTACATTCCTGATCATGTCAAGCAGGCACAGAAGTCCATGCCATCCATGCCCTAGGAGAAGACTCCTTGACAATCTGGTGGAATTCCCTAGGGTCATCCTGAAGGTGGATAGTAGCTGTCTTAGCTCTTGTAGCCTGTAGCCTGGTAGTATTTTGTTTTTATTATATTGTTATTGTGAACTGTGGGCTCAAGGTAGCACCTTGTGGGCCAGATCCTGTGCCAAAATACTGTAGGGGTAGAGTGCAGATCCCAGTTCTGGTTGTGATTCAGGCTCATGGCTAAGGATAGGACTCTGGATTTAAAATGTTATATTAATGTAGCAAGTTGCCTAAATTATGCAAGTATGATTCAGCTTATTGTTTATTACGTATGTGTGGCAGAATGCCACTATTGTTCTCTTACATATATAAAGCTGATGAGATTCCCTAGTGTGAAAGCAAGCGCTTCCAGCAATAAAGTTGGTGCCCACCATTTCATTCTCATATCGGCTCCCCATGCTTTCTTTCAACAGGGCATCTCACCACTGAAACCTTTTCTTCCAGATCAGCTTGGCGCTGCACAAGACATTTCAGAGAGAAGAAGAAAAATCTCCAGAAAATAAGTTTACAGGCATAGATATATGTGACTTAAATGACAGAAATTTCAGGATGTACTTCTGAAAAAACTCAACAAGTTTCAAAATGAGTCATGTCAACAATTTCAGGAATTGAAAATACAACTAGATGAGCAGAGCAAGGAGATTGAAACCCTCAAAAAGAACTGAAGAGATTTTCTAGAGATAAAAAACACACTGGAAGAGTTGAAAAATGAAATAGCAAGCTTGGAAAATAGATTTGACCAAATGGAGGAAAGGATCAGTAATATCAAAGATAGAAATCTAGTAATAAATCAGAAGAAAGAAAAAAAACAAAGAATGAAAAATGTTAAAAGAGAATTACAAGAGCTAGCTGATACCATCAGGAGAGGAAATATAAGAACAATAGGCATTCTGAAAAGGTAGGAAAAGGAACAGGGACTAGGAAGCATTTCCAGACAAATAGTTGATGAGAATTTCCCAAATCTAAAGAATGAACTGGAGCTAGGAATTCAAGAAGTCAACAGAACATCCAATTATATCAATCCCAAAAGGCCTTCACCAAGAAACATTGTATTTAAATTATCAAAAATCAATGACAAAGACAAAATTCTCAGGGCAGCCAGCGAGAAGACTATAATTTATAAAGGAAAACCCATTAGTCTTCTCAACACAAACCTTACATGCCAGAAAGAAGTAGAATTATATATTCAAAATATTAAATGAAAAGAACTACCAGCCTAGAATAATGTATCCAGCTGAGCTCTCCTTTAGATATGAAGGAGAATAAAAAACTTTCCAACATACAAAAATTGAGGAATTCTCCACTTTGAGGCCGGCATTACAGAAAATACAGAAAGTAGTCAGCTCACCTAAAACAAAATAACAACAACAACAACAACAAAACATAACTAGGAGTAAGGTGACTATCAGGCAAATAGAAGCAGAGGAGTGCTACCCTTACTAAGAACAGGTCATTATAAGCTTACATTAAGAAGAGAAGTGCTATAGCAAGATAGTAATTAATGTTCAGCATACATAGGGACAAAGGGGAGGATTCAAAGATCCAAATTTGCAAAGGGTAATGGAGATAAGACTCGTACACAAGAGAATGGATGACTATATGTGTGTATATATATATATATATATATATATATATATATATATATATGTGTGTGTGTGTGTGTGTGTGTGTGTGTGTGTATGTGTGTGTGTGTGTACTTTTCATATTCATAATGGTAACAACACACCAAAGTTTCACAATTGAAGTGTATAATATAAAACAAGAACCAGAAGGAAAAACCACGAAAGACAACCAAATACAGAAAACAGAAACACAAGGACAAGGAAGCAATTGAAACACCAGGTACCAGAAAGCAAAAGATAAAATAGCTATAAGAAATCCTCATATTTTAATATTCACCCTAAATGTAAAAAGACTGAATCACCAATAAAAAGGCACAGAGTTGCAGAATGGATTAAAAAACAAAACCCAACCATATGCTGCTCCAGAAGATACATCTCAGCTCCAAAGACAAATATAGACTCAAAGTGAAAGGGTAGAAATTGATATTTCAAGCAAATGGCATTCATAAAAAATTGAGAGGAGTGGTACTAATATCAGACAAAATAGACTTCAAAATAAAAATAAGTAAAGAACACTACTGAGGGACAGTTCATAATGATAAAGGGAATCATACACCAGGAAGACGTAACACTTATTAATATCTATGCCCCCAGTCAGGGAACCCTGAAATATGTAAAGAAATTACTAATAGAACTAAAGGGAGAAACAGACCAAAATACTACAGTAGTAGAAGACCTAAACACGCCACTGTCGGATATGGACAGATCATCCAAACAGAAAATCAATAGGGAAATAACATCCTTACATGACACATTAGACAAACTGGAGATAATTGACATTTATAGAGCCTTCTATCTCAAACAGCTGATTATATATTCTTCTCTAGTACACATGGAATATTCTTAAGGTTTGACTACATACTGGGACACAGAGATAGCCTCAGCAAATATAAGAGGGTTGAAATCATACCTGGTAAGGATAACAGAAAAAGCAAAAAACTACAGACCAATCTCTCATGAATACAGATGCAAAAATCCTAAATAAGTTATTAGCAAACCAAATACAGCAACATATTAAAAGGATTATACACCATGATCAAGTGGGTTTCATCCCAGGGGCACAAGGATAGTTCAACATATGCAAATTGATTAATGTGATATACCATATAAACTAATTAAAAAATAAGAATTATATCAATAGATCTGAAAAAAACCTTTGACAAGATAGAGTATCCATTAATGATCAAAACACTTAAAATCAATATAGAAGGAAAGCACCTTAACATAAGAAAGGCTATATATGACAAACCCTCAGCCAACATTGTACTTCATCGTGTAAAACTAAAATTCTTTCCTCTAAGATCAGGAACAAGGGTGGTGGTGGGGTCTCCACTATTGCCACTGTTATTCAATATAACATAGGGGGTCCTAGTGAGTGCAATCAGGCAAGAGAAATATATAAAAGGCACCCAAATGGAAATAAGTCAAACAGTCACTATTTGCAGATGACATGATTCTCTATATAGAAAACCCTAAAGATACTATTAGAAACAATAAACAAGTAGTTTCTGGTTATAAATCAACTTTCAAAACTCCATAGCGTTCCTATACTCTGATAATGAAGTGTCAGAAAATAAAGTGGAAAAAATAATTCCTTTTGCAATTGCAACAAAAAGAATAAAATACCTATAAATAAATCTAACAAAACATGTGAAGGAACTATATAATGAAAACTATTAGACCCTATTAAAAGAAATCAACGAAGACCGAAATGAAAAGATATTCCATGTTCTTGGGTTGGAAGAATCAATAGTAAAAATGACCTTATTACCTAAAGCATTATACAGATTTAATACAATTCCCATCAAAATCCCATTTTTTAAAGAAATGGAACAAAAATTGTCAGATTTGTATGGAAGCACAAAAGACCCAAAATTGCCAGAGCCATCCTGAGAATAAAGAATGAGTCTGGAGTCATCACTCTGCCTGACTTCAAATTATGCTACAAACCGCAATTATCAAAACAGCATGATATGAGTAAAAAAATAGACACACAAACCAGTGGAACAGAATTGATATTCTAGAAGTAAAACCATATTTATACGGGCAAATAATTTTTGACAAAAAAGCCAAAAATATACAGTGAAAAAGGAAAGCCTTTTTAGGAAACAGTGCTTGGAAAACTGGAAGAATGAAATTTACTATTGTCAATCATCACACTCCTAAATTAACTCAACATGGATTAAGGACTTGAATATAAGACCTGAAACAATAAAATGTGTAGAAGAAACCATAGGAACTAAACTCAAGGACCTTGGACTTAAAGAGAATTTTATGAATTTGACCTCATAGTCAAGGGAAATAAAAGCTAAAATAAATGAATAGGACTACATCACACTAAAACGCTTCTGCTCAGCAAAAGAAATCATTGACAAGGTAAAGAGACACCCTTCTGAATGGGAAAATATATTTGCAAGCAATGCCTCTGATAAGGGCCCTAATATACAAAATATACAAAGAACTCATACAACTCAATAATAATAAAAAAATGATCCAATTAAGAAATGAACAGAGGATCTGAACAGATAGTTCTGTCTTGAGGACATACAAATGGCCAACAAATATATGTAAAGGTGCTTAACATCGCTAGCTATTAGGAAAATGCAAATCAAAACCACAATAAAATATCATCTCACACCTATTTGAATACCTGTAATTGACAGGATAAGTAATAACAAATGTTGGAGAGGATGTGGAGAAAAAGGAACCCTTATACACTGCTGGTGAGACTGCAAATTGGTACAGCCACTATGGAAAACAGTATGGAGGTTTCTCAAAAACTAAGAATTGATCTACCATATGATCCGGTAATCCTTCTACTGGGTCTTTACCCCAAAGACTTGAAAATCCACATCCAAAAAGGTATCTGTACACTGATGTTCATAGCAGCATTATTCACAGTGACCATGACATGAAAGCAACTGAAGTGTCTTCCGATAGATGATTGGCTAAAGAAACTGTGGTACAAAAATACAATGGATTATTACTCAGCCATAAGAAGAGATGAAATACTGCCCTTTGCGACAACATGGATGGACCTTGAGATAATCATGCTAAGTGAAATAAGCCAGACAGAAAAAGCTGAAAATCACATGATATTGCTTTTATGTGGGATATAAAACTAAAAGCAACAAATGAACAGAGACTCATAGACTAGTGTTTACCACAGTGTAGAAGTGTAGAAGGTGGGGGAAGAGGGGAGGTAAATGGAGTAATGGGGGTCAAATATGTGGTGACAGAAAGAAATCTAACTATGGGAGGTGAACACACATTGTAAATATCTATCTATCTATCTATCTATCTATCTATCTATCTATCTATCTATCTATCATCTATCTATCTATCTATCTATCTATCTATCTATCTATCTATCTATCTATATGCCTTACTGTTAAAGTATAGAGATGAAACTTACTGAATTTTGTTAACCAAAGTCACAATAAAAATTAATTAATTAATTATTTAATAATAATAAAAGCATAAAAATGAATTTGTTATGGAATATCTATAAAATGCTTTCTATCATGAGTTAGAATGATCTTAACAGAATTGTAGGTATCAAGTCATTATACTTTACATTTCTGGATGATTAAATCTTAGACCAAATTAAATTTCCACATTTTTTCTTATTCTAAATTAAAAATTTTTTTTTAGAGCACTGGGAAATGAGCTATTTTGATTTAATAAATTTCTTAAACATGGAACATTAGAATATGTTTGACTTTTGATCATGTGGGTACCAAAATATATGCAGGGTGCAAATCTAGAGACACTGTTTATTACAGTATGTAGGTGCTTAGCTACACAGGGAATCAAAACCTGTAAAACTGTGGTGTCTTCTTTTCTAAATAATTTCCTGGAATCTGCTGTTTAGGTCAGAGATTTTCTTTCTGGATTGCTAGAGAGTTTTAGAAGAAAATATTCAAATTCTTTTTAGAATTATCTTCCTCTGGAAAATAAGAAATACAAATTTACTAATATTATTACCATGTGGCTTAACACTGATGCCTTTACACTGCCCACATATCAAACAATCATGAGTTTTGAAGAGTTCCCTGGCTATTCGATGTGGGGAATAAACCAGAGCACTTATATTTATTAGTTCACTTATAACCATTACAGTTTATTGTAGTGTTTGTGTTTCTGCTTAAATGGGTGAATATATAGTACTATCTAGTTTTAGCTCAATTAAGCTTCAAAGATTATTAGAAAAAAGTGGTTTGAATAAGTATAATATTAATTACTCTAAGGATTGTCGAATGAATGTCATGATGTAATAAATACAGCCAATAATGTGTCTTACCTATTTAGATCTATTTATATTTGCGCAGCATTTTTTCTTTGGCTTTTGACAACCATTAATAATTGAATTTAGAAGCAGACTTCTGAATTACTGCATTAATAAATATTAAGCCAAGATTAAGATAAATTATGTATATTTGATTGCACTGATCTTTTTAAAAAAATTATTAAGAATATTTAAGTGTGAGAAACAAATTGGGCCATTAATTATCAAACTAAAGTTATAAAATGTTTTAATTTATTTTTTATTTCATCTTCTAACTTTTCTATTGCATCTTTTGAAATATACCTTCCAACAGAGTAAAATATGGGTATAATTTGTACATTATATATATGAATGTTTGAAATATTTTTACTCATAAAGGTGCATAGTATAAAAAATTGAAGACACTGGTATAGGTTCAATTCACTGGCAATAAAAAGGAAAGGCACAATATCATTTTACTTTTTCCAGGAAAAAAAAAACGGATCTCCATCTCCATTTACATCTGCTTCTTTTCCTAGCAAGAGAAAGGCCTTGTCATTTAGTTATAGGAAACCACTGTCATGTTAGCAATTTATCTGTACTTGATAGAAATTTTTACTTAGAGGAACGATTGATTTATTTTTGTAGGTAGGGCTATTTTTCTGGGTGGTAACTTCTACCTATATAAAAAAGTTTTACTTTCTTAAAAGAGTGACACATCAGCATTTCTTTGCTGTTGTCCTTTGATCTATGTAGGAGCTTTCTTTGTGTTCACATGCTCTAGAAGAGAAGCTTAGGTTTACATCAACTGAGACAAATGAGACTAAAGTTAGGTGAACCAACTAACTTCTGTATTTCAAATGGTAGTACCAAAACAACAAAAACAAAATAAAAAAAAAGGACCTTAACACTTAGAATTTTTTTTATATCTTTGGATCAAGAAGTGGATGAGATAAAAGACTGGTTGATTTCATAGAATCTTTTCATTTATATCAAAGGAGACATTAAGAGATTGAGAACATGAAAAGTAGATGCTATTCCAACCATTCTTTTTATTTTGATCAGAAAAGGCCTAACTGAATTTTTGTAAGTCCAACAAAGTACATTTCCCGTATTTGAGAACATGATGATCTAATGTAGACAAATTATTTTCATTCTCCTTTTCTTCTTGTGCCCTTTCAATTAGAATATTATTTAGAATATTTCCCCCTCTTATAATTAGATGATGATAAAATTATCCAACAATATTTACCAAACATTTAAAATTGTTCAAGATAAAGGGTAGTATTAGATAACTTTTATTATCAGTGAGTTGGTTCCTATATTTTGTTGCATTTAAAAGGGAACTGGAGTCAGTTAGTGATGGATTAAGTTCTAGATCTTTCCTCTGCCTCATTTAATAGGTTTGCATCTCTAGTAGAAGACTGATACCAAGACCAGTTACTGATTAAGTTAGCAAAATTACTGTATTTGCAAAATACAGCAAAATTACTGCTATATTTACTTTACAGAATTATTGACTTGACTCTTACATTAGGATGCCTGGAAATAGATTCTGAAATGAATAGTTTAATGTTAGAAAGATTTTTGAAAGTGCTGTCCAGAAATACACCTGAGAAAGGGAGGACTGGGAAGAAGGAGGATTGAGACACCGAACCTGCGATGCAACTGACGTATCAGTGGAGTTTGTAGGGAACTCTGAAGCTGGATGTCTCTTTTTGTTCCAGATTGAAGGAAAAGGGCCTTTTCCTCTGTATGTTTTGATCATTGACTGACAGCTCTCCCTTGGGAAGGGACTTAACCTTAAGTGAGGTAATTCCTTGTGGCCAAGGATATTTCTTTGTGAGGGACACAACTGCGATCTGTCAGCAGATGGTGTTCTCAACAGATGGAAGAAGGATGCCTTAACCATGATGAAGGAGTTTGGATGAAGCATCCAGTATCAGCTACACTTGGTAAGGTAGCACAGTATTCTGCACTAAGCGATACAGGATATAAAATAGTAGCTTGGCAAGGAAGGTGAGTCCTGTGGATTGTGGCTTCTGCTACTGGCAAGATTAATTGGAGCTATGCCTCCCAGACTTGTTACCTGTGTACCATCAGAACAAGCAGAGAATATTCACACTGTACCCCTTTCCCCACCCATCATACTTAAAACCAAAGCTTAGATTTTATGTTTTAAAAGTTGAACCTTAGATTTCTTATCCGAGAGATTCTTCTAAATTTGACAGATATAGAATTTTCTTGATTCCAGCTGGTTGATAACATAATCAATCTTTAACATCGTGAATTCCCAAGTTTTAAGTCACCTGAAATGAGTATATATATATATATATATATATATATATATATATATATATATATACATACACACACACACACACACATATACACATTATATATACGTATATATGTATATATATACGTATATATAATGAGTATATATAAATTTTTTTTATTGTTAGATAAATGCATTTGTGTTAATTGTTGAGACAGCAGTAATATTTTTTTGATTAAATTTACTTCCATTTATCACACTTGTTTAGATTCAGATAATATTAAGCATGTTAGAGCTCTGTGCTTTGCTATCCCTCTGTTAACCAGGCCATTCCTAAACAGCAATTGATCAGCTTTTACATAATTTTATCACCAGCATGACTTTGAAATAATAAAAGTTGATTTTTTAATTAATAAAACTAGAGAGATCTCTTAGCAAACTTAAGACTTTGTTTTCTAGAAACTATAAACCCATATATTTTTATCATTATAGAACTTGGCTTTGATGATATTAGGGGCCTGGTCAATCCGTATGAGTATGGAATTAAAAGGCCTAGGTGCATGTGTGTCCAAGCATTTAAATGTGGGATGCGAAGCTGAGCAGCTTAATTTGTTGTTCATTATCTTGGATTTTTATCCACATGTGCTATGGTTAAACCAGTCTTGCAACAAAATGATTCGAAAATTATCTTTTTTTCAAAAAAACAAATACTAATGTGTTGCAGAAGCTAAAAGTGGGCACCCATTGATGATATCAATTTCTATGGGAGCATTGAACAGGTAGGGTAGAAGGTATCCTGGAGGAACTAACATCTAAGATGAATTAGCTATGTTAAAGGCAGGAATATGGCAGAGAGTGTTTTCTAGTAAGAGAGGGTAACAGGTGCAAAGACCTTAGATAGAGCTTGTCTGTAGTTCATTATAGCTAAAACAAGGTATTTTTGTAAGAGTCAGTAAGGAGAGGGGAAGTTAAGAGAAAAGCAGTGGTCTGATTGAAAAAGAAAACATATTGTGAGCACATAACACTTTATTCTAAGAACATGGGGAACCACTGAAGTGTCTTAAGTAGAGGTGTTGTACCTTGACCAGATTTGCATTTTAGATTGATTACTCTAGTTACAGTGTGGAGAGTCCATGAGTGGAGGCATCAAGACCATTGACAAAACAAGAAAGAGATCATGGGGGCCCAAATTTTGTAGACAATGAGATGAAGGGAAGTGAACAGATTTGAGAGATTTTTAGAAAGAATGTTGGGTGTTGGTAACTCATTGGATGCAAGAGGATGACAAGTCAAGGTGACATGCCTAAGCTTTTGATGCAGGCACCTAGGTAGATAAGAAATAGATTTTTTTCCTCCCTGGGTTAGGTGGTATAGAGAGGTGATAGATTTACTCTGTCTGATGATCTATTGGTCTTCAAATTTAGCCCAAGGTAAGGATTGAGATGTATGTAACTCTACAGGCACTCTTTATTTGTTTGTTTGGTTTTACTATTGGAAAAAAGAAAAAAACACACTGAAGAGATGGAGAAAGGGAGAGAGTGAGGGGGAAAGGATGGAAAGAAGGGGACCTGATTAGAATTAACAAGATAAAAAAGGCCTTTTTTATTATACATCAGTTGGAGGTACTTAAGTAACATTAAATTAGTACATCTAGTATATTAGTAATACCATTGCCTCCAGTAATTATCAGACTTTATGGCATAGAGAGAGGGAGTTTCTCTGTAGATCGTGCTTTGAGAAATGGCAGAAGCAGTCCTGACTTCTGTTTCTTTTGAATCCTGTTTGTGAAAACAGCTCAATTTGGAGAGAGGACATTGAATTGTAGTGTGTGCTAGTATATATTTTGAATACTTTTAGCAATGAAAGTAGTATTACCTGTTTGGGGGATATTCTATGATAAGTGAAATCTTTGATTTCTTTTTATGTGTTTAAGGAAATCTGAAGGACAATTAAAATATTTTTAAAAGTAGTAGAAATAGCACTGTCACTAAAATGTCTCATAGAATTTATTACTAGAAGTTGTTTCTTCCCTATATTTTTGCCCTTGAGATATTTAGGAGATCCATCAATTTCCCTTTAAAGTTTTTCCTCGTTAATTTGTATTTTTTTCAGTGTTGAAGCTAGTCAATTAGTACTAAAGGGCTTTTATTTTGCATGTACATTACTTGAAATATATACTTTGCTAAAATGTCTGTATAAAGGTTTATAATACACACATTGTCATTTTAATATAAGACTGCTGTAGAATCTCTTATTTTCTATTTTACAAACTCCTTTGCCTTATTTCATCCTGACCACTACCGGGCAGAGAAGACTCAAGTAGCAATCTACAAGTATTGTAAACCCTCCCAAACTACTCAGTTTGAGAGTCATTTTTCTCAGTTGAAACTTCAGGCACTTTATTTTTCCTCTGGGAAACTAGGAAAATACAATGGGATGAATAAACATGCTATGACAAAAAAGCAGTACTTTATTCTTAGCCAACTGTTTTTAGATGTGATAACTCTATTTTATTACAGGTATTGAATATATGAAAGTTCTATAACCATTTTTCTTCAGTTAGGATATGATCAGAGAATTTGATACTTCTGGATGTGGGGATTAAACTGGAGATGGCTGATCATGAAAGAAAATAATTTTTGATTTTCACTTCCAACTAAGTCACCTTCATGTATTGAGAACCTATTATTTTATCCTGGGAGACACAATCTACAGTAAATAATGCTAAAATTACTCCCAAATAACATTGACTTTTATATTCTTTCTGATCTGTTTATGTTCTAACCATTCTCACTACAAGTTTTATTATAATAAATGGAGAAATATCACTTTAATTATTCTGCACAATTTCATGATTAATGTGTACATCTAATTAAAGTGACTTCATTAAACATTTTTTTTTTTCCCACAGAACAACTTTCTTTTTTCTCGAGGGAAAATACTTCTTAGCCTCCCTATAAAGAATATTGGTCTCTTTCAAGTCTGAGAGCTTATGTTTTGGCACTGGGCATTGTGTTTAGAAAAAAAAGAAATGTCTACATAAACACATTGGTCAAAAAAAGTTACTTTTGCTCACAAAGTCAATATTTGTGACTGAAGCAGTGAGTCTTTGAAACATGTTATTATGGGTAATTTAAAATCCTTAAGAAGAGCAATAGGAAGTGCCTGATGCATAGACACCTAACTGTGAATCTCAGGATGACATTCTACAATTATAGTAAAATGCTAGGGTTCAGTAATAGATGGATATATTTCTCCAAGCATACTGAGCACCAACTCTGTGCCTCTAGGTGGGGCTAGATGGAGTTTGACAAAGTGGCCACATACACACAAAAAAATGACACTATAAAACCACAGCACTTCTTGTAGTTTTATTGTAGATCAATGTCATGTCTCTCACCTACATTCCTTTGTGACCCCAATTTCTCTCTTGTGCTTAGGTATTATAATGAAAGAACTAAAAGCTAACAAATTCCTGTTCTACTTTTGATGCCTTCAGGGGTCCACATATTTTTCTTGTCCCTTTCTTTGAAACTATTTGTTCTGCTATTCTGTACTAGAGAAACATTCACCTCAAGTAATACACGTTACAATGTTGGAAAGCATCTTCTTGTTCTTTAGATTCAATTTGTTACATCTCCTCTCTCAACCCTTCTCTGATCTCTTCCAGTTAGAACTAACCACTTTTGCCTCTGCTCCCTAATGCATCTTGTACCTGTTTCTTTCACAACCATGTAACCCTTTATTGTACTCATTCTTATTTTCTACCCACATTCCATACTGTAGGCCCTTATAGGATGGAAAGTGTGTTTTAGTCATATTTTTTTTTACCTTTTAGACTTGTAAGTTCTATCTATCTATCATCTATCTATCATCTATCATCTATCCATTATTTATTTATTGATTTATTGATTTATTTAAATTTTCTATTACAGTTGATATACAATAATATATTGATTTCAGGTGTACAACATAGTGATTAGACATTTATATAACTTACAAAGTTATCACCCTGATAAGTCTAGTACTCATCTGACACCATACATAGTTATTATAGTATTATTGACTATGTTCTATATGCTAGATTTTATATCAGGCAATTTGTACATCTTCATTTCTTCCCCTTTTTTATCCATCCACCCATCCTCCCTCTCATCTGACAACCATCAATTTGGTCTCGGCATCTATGAGTTTGTTTATATTTTGTTTGTTCATTTATTTAATTTTTTAGATTTCACATGTGAGTGAAATCATGTGGTATTTGTCTTTCTCTCTCTGACTTATTTCATTTAGCATAGTACCCTCTAGGTCTATTCATGTTGTTGCAAGTGGCAAAATTTTATTCTTTTTTATGGCTGAGTAATATTTCATTGTATATATGTACTACCTCTTCTCTATTCATTTGTCTATTGATGGATACTTAGCTTGCTTCCATATCTTGGTTATTGTAAATAATGCTGCAGTGAACATAGGGACACATTTTTATTTTGAATTAATGTTTTGAATTGCTTCAAATAAATACCCAGAAGTGGATTGCTGAGTCATATGGTAGTTCTATTTTCAATTTTTTGAAGAAACTTTATACTCTTTTTCATAGTGTCTGCACCAATTTACAGTCCCATAAACAGTGCACAAGGGTTATCTTTTCTCCACATACTCTCCAACACTTGTTTGTTGATTTATTGATGATAACCTTTCTGACAGGTGTGAGATGATATGGTTTTAATTTGCATTTTCTTGATGATTAGTGATGATCAGCATCTTTTCAAATATCTATTGGCCATCTTTATGTTTTCTTTGGAGAAATGCCTATTTAGATCCTCTGCCCATTTTTAAATCTGATTTTTTTTTGGTGTTAAGTTGTATGAATTACTTATTTTTAAAAATGTTTTGAATATTAACCCCTTATCGAATATATCATTACCAAATATCTTTTTCCATTCAGTATGTTGTCTTTTTGTTTTGTGATGATTTCCTTAATTGAGCAAAAACTCTTTAGTTTAATGCAGTTCCATTTGCTTATTTTCTTTTATTTCTCTTGCCTGAGGAGACATATCCATAAAATTATTACTAAGAGGAATGTCAAAGAGTTTACTGCCTATGTTTTCTTCTAGGGGTTTTATAAATTTGAGTCTTATATTTAAGTTTTTAATTTATTTTTAGTTTATTTTTGTATGTGTTGAAAGAAAGTGATTGTTTCTTTTTTTTTCTCATGTGTCTGTCCAGTTTTCTCAACATCATTTATTGAAGAGACTATCTTTACCTCATTGTATAGTTGTTGGGAGCCATTCTTGATGAATGCCCTGCAGATAGGGTTGGAGTTGCCTGCAAGCTAGAAGTTTGCAGAGCAGGTGGGCTCGTTAATGGATAGCTTTTTACTGAAAGAGGAAGTTTGGCTTAATAGATAGCTCATTAGTGAAGGAGGAAGTCTGGCTTAAAGGAGAGAGTTGAATGTTCCTTGCCACAGGGAATAAGAGACCAAAACAGGAACAAGGATGTTTTGAGAGAATTTATGTAAAGGTCAGCATATGTTTTGGTGTTGCTTCTCGTGCTCTTCCAAGGGTATATATATGCTGTGCTAAAAACCTCGGGGAGCAGTATTCACTGTTAGCCCTCTCACTCTATCTTCTGTCTGTCTCTCTCTTTTTCTCAATCCTCACTCCCCCTCTCGGGAACTATTCGCTCTTAGCTGGCTGGCTCCAGCATATAGTCTTGCTTCCTTTGTCATAGATTAATTGACCGTACAGATGTGGGTTTATTTTTTGGTTTTCCATTCTGTTCTATTGATCTATGTGTCTGGTTTTTTTTTTCCCAGTACTATGCTGTTTTGATTACTATAACCTTCTGATATAGTTCAATATCAGATAGTATGATACCTCCAATTTTCTTCTTTCTCAAGATTATTGTGGCTATTTTGGATTTTTTTATGATTCCATGTAAATTGTAGGATTTTAAAAATTTTAGTTTTTTGAAAAAATGGCATTGATATTTTGATAGAGAGTGCATTGAATCTGTAGATTGCTTTGCATGGTATGGACATTTTAAAGATATTAATTTTTCCTATCCATGAGCATGTATACCATTTATTTGTATCTTGTTCAATTTCTTTCGTTAACATCTTATAGTTTTCTGAGTATAAGTTTTTCTCTCACCTTGGTTAAATTTATTTCTAGGTGTTTTACTTCTTTTGATTTAATTGTAAATGAGATTGTTTTCTTAATTTCTCTTTTTGATAGGTCACTGATGGCGTGTAAAAATGCAACCGGTTTCTGAATATTAATTTTGTATACTGCTATTTTATTGTATTCATTTATTAGTTTTTATTTTCGGTGGATTCTTTAGGGTTCTCTCTATATAGTATCATGTCATCTACAAATAATGACAATTTTACTTCTTCCTTTCCAATTTGGATGTCTTTTATTTCTTTTTCTTGTCTTATTGCTGTGGGTGGGAATTCTAATACTATGATGAATAAAAGTGGTGAAACTGGACATCCTTGTTTTCTTCCTAATCTTAAATATCTTATTCATTCTTAATGCTTCCATGCCTAGCACCATGACTAGACCATTTTGAAATGAAAAAAAAAATGCATACATTTATGCTTTTTCTTTTTCTGAATAAATTATTCAAAACAGAAAAGTCTGATGGGCAGGGAGGTAGGCACAAGTTCTGCCTATTTTAACATCTAGACTTGTGTGTTTTCCTAATTTTTCTTCTCATCGTCTCTACTCAAGTTCAGGTCTCATTTTCTCTCTGCTACATATTTAAACTATACAACTAAAAACTGATATGATGACACATTTATGTTATACAGTTTTGACTACCATCATCACCATCATCATCATCATCATCATCATCGTCTTCTAATGGACCTTCTCTGCAGTTTTAAGTTATATTTATCCTCCAAATAGCTAATTATTTATTAACATACAAATCTAGAGATTTTCCTGCATAGTTTATAGAATAAATTCTAAGAGACTTAGCATATACACAAGACCTTTTGTGATCTGTTTCATAATTCTTAACCCATTTTTCATTTAGAAAAAAAAAGTGCAGCTTGATGCCAGTATTAATTTAACAGCACGTGTAAGAATGCTATGTTTTCTAGGATTTAACATTTTCAGTGATTGAGAATTATGATATTTTTTAAATAGAAATACCACTAATAACAGAATGCTATAAATAGAATGATGTCATTTGCTTTTATAGACTATTAATATACTAGAGCAATGTGAGAATAATAATAAAAGTGAGATATTTTGTGGCAAACTTTAGGGTAAGGTTACAACTGTAATCTGCAAGTTGTCAGCTGCAAGCACTGCTGGTGAGTATTCTTGGGGCAAATGGGAAATGGTTTAAAGTTCATCTCTTGTTATTTTCTGCCCCAGGCATACTGTACTTTCTGTGTGGTCCCATATATTGCCATTTCTTGCCTTGTGCCTTCCTCTGATTTTTCCTGTTGTAAAAATGCTTCTTTTCAGTTCACTTTTCCAGCAGATTCCCACTCACATGCAGCATACTGTAGAGATAAAGAGACACCTAAGTTCATATCCTGGCTCTCCCACTTATAAACTATTGCCCTTGGACATGTTGCTCACCTCTCTGCTTCAGTATTTTTTATCTGTAAATCAGGCTAATAATAGTATTTGCCTAGTAAGTACACAAATGTAAGGTATTATTGTTTATTTTATTTCTTAAGAGTTAACAAAGAATTCTACTCCTCCAGGAAACCTTTCAGGATTTCCCAAAATGGATTAAATTTTATTTCTACGTACTCCCTAATTTCCTTGGCATATTTCTATTCTTGGACTCACTACACTTTGTTGGAATAGCCTTTTTATATAATTGTCTCCTCACCAAATTGTGAACCTCTTGAAGGAAAAAATCATGGTTTCGTTTTGTTTTAGTTTTATATCTTCAGTACAATACTTGCTCATAGTAAATTCTCAATAAATGTTTGATGAATGAATGAGTTGTATAATGGGAAGAATTCATGCTTCAGAATTAGATACATGTGTTCAAATTCAGTGCTTACAATCTCTGAATCCACAGGCAAGTAAGTTAATTTCTTTATGTATAAATGAGGATAATGCCCCCCTTTTTTAAGATTAGTGATAGTATGTAGAGTCTTTTGCAGTGCGTGAAATAATTATTGTTGATATTATTTTTATCTTAAAACTATAATTTTATATCAAAGTTAGAATTAGTGGGCAGATGTATTATTTTTTTTCCTAAAGAATCATTTTAACTCTAAAGTATATATAATATAGTGCTTGTGTTTTTCTAAAGCTAATCTTTTGTTGAATTTCTTCTGAAGTTTCCATGGTGTCTTGAATTCCTACATTGTCTATAATAGTAAGTAAATGTTTAAGATTCTTTTCCTTGCAGTTTTACCAATTCTTTATATTTGCTTTGTGTAAATAGATGTAAGCCTTTTAAAGACAATAGTAATGTCTTATGTAACTTTTTATTTTTACCTTCCCTGTTTATTATTCTTGCCCCTCTTCCTAATAGAGTTCTCTGAATAAACTAAAAGATCAATAAATAAATGTTAATTAGTTATAATGAGTGGAGGCTCAACAACAGGCAGGGGCAACTGGAATGTCTTAGCTCTGGGAGGATCTATCTCATTTGAAATAAAATCTCAGCCAACAGTTAATGCAGATTGCATTGAATATGAAGGGGAACACAAAAGAAATATAAACTATGATCTCTTCTCTGCATGAGCTGACAATTTATTTTGGCAAGATGAAGCATGCCAATGCTGAACCGTTAAGGAGAAGTACTGGAAAGAATGTGATTGAGCCCACATCATGTTCAGAGGAAAGAGAAATTAGCAACTCATGTAGTTGAGGCTGAAGTTATGAGATTTTTTGGGAAAGAGATAGAATCTCACAGATATTTGAATGAATGCTTACGATGAGTAATGAACCTGTATTCTGTATGTGTATATGTGTAGGTATGTGCAGCCACATGTGCAATAGAAACTTTGTATTTATTTATTGATTCAATAAATATATTTTTTAAATTGTGGTAAAAAACACAGAACATGAAATTTCCTATTATATCTTTTTGAAGTGTACAGTTTAGTAATGTTAAATGCATTCATATTGCTGTACAACGATTTTCAGAAAAATTTTTTTTGCTAATCTAAAACTATAGCCACTAAACAACTTCTCATTTCTTTCTTCTCCTTGAATATGTATTGTTTTATCTAATTCTTACAACCAACTTGTGAGATACTGTTAAAAATTTCCCAAGGAATTAAATGAGGTGCTGCGGTCCAGCCATAACAGGATCCATGGGGCCCCAAAGGTGGGCAAGGCATCAGTGCGGGAAATAGTCGACTACACAACTTAGAGGTGGTATGACACTGTTCTGTTTTATTGTGATTTTAGTAAAATTTTATACCTTCTATTTTGGCATTCGATTATATTTTGTGGTTAAGATAGCAGAGAGTTAAATTTCTGTGGTTAAGCGAAGCAGAAAATCTTAGAGTATATTATTATTAATATTCATGATTAACTAGTACATTCTTTTCTCTATTATTAGAACAGAACTACCTGATGGAACAATCTAAACTTTTAATTTTTATGTCTGTTACGTAAGTTACAGTTTGACTTAAGTAAAGGTGATAGACAGAAGTATTCATAACAACAAATATGACATTGTTCTTTCTGCCTGAAAAAATCTTTTAATTGCTACTTTATTTATGCTATTATCTAAAGTTCAAGCTGAACCTTTCTCATAGCTGTTCAAAAGCTTCCTTGGTGCAGTATTGAGGAAAATATTTATAAAAAATCAATTTTACAAAGCTGCTTTCGTAAGTTAAGTTTTTGTTCCTTTGTTTTTTAAGCACCAGGGAGGTCCTGACTTAGCCAGCCTTTCTATAAAACATAAACTACTAGTTTTCTATTTATCCAGTAGGCCACAAAAGGAGGCCCTTTCATAGTAGGCACAGGCTTATGAGTAAATTTCTTATCCTTTACTAATTTTTCTACTAACTATGTGGGAACAGAAGTATAAGCTGGTTCTAGTAATTCAGCTTGTTGTAATTTATTCATAATATCTTTAAGAGGTGCATCAAAAGGAATTTCTCTTAATAATTGTTCAAATAAAGGGTTTACACATTCTGGACAGTCAGGGTGATTGGAGCTGATTTCATATGCGGGGAATTTACTGTGTTTTCCTCAGAGCCAATTTTGAGGAAATCTACTCGTACAGCATTTACACTTACTGCTACCCAAATTCCCCCTATTAATAGGATTGTTCTTAGAAAACCAATTATCCCTAAACACATGCCATGTCCTCGTTCTTGGTGATGCATTCCTTGAAGCTTCTGTCCCCATCTCCGGACCTTGTCATGCAGTAGGGTAGAAAGAGGACGCGGTGATGAGGCTTAGAGGTTTAAGAAAATTTTTCAAGATCTTATAATTATAAGGTATAACCATGTGAGCAATGAATCAAGAAGGGAATAAACTATTAGAAACCATATTTCAGGTATGATAGCAGAAGAGCTATATTTTTCTTTTTTTATGAGTTGGTTTTTCTAGGCCATTTATGAATATAGAGGTTCTTGCCTCTAAAATGTGCTCCTCCAATTTATATTCCTCCAATTTCAATAACTATCTCCTTCTTTTGACTGGAATGTAGCTCTTGAATTGAGGACATAAAAAATGGTAGTCGATTCCTGTGTCTGCTCCCAAGTCACAAGGTATTGAAGACTATCTTTTAGAGCAAAGGGTATTAGATCAAGTTTAGGATATTTTTAGAAATGTTTATGAGGTGAAAAGAAGAAACTTGAATTTATCTTAATGAAAAATTGGCCTATTGGATTTCTGGTGGCAAGAGCATGAAAGTATATAGATGATATTTTCCTGCCAGATGTTCAGGGTGACACAGAGAAATGAAAGTGAAAATATAAGAGCCAAATATTGCCCCTAGAAGAACTCCCTATTAGTTCAGGCCTTATAAATAGACTTTTTTTCCTGCAGAGATGTATTCTGTCAATAGATTAGGCCATACATGGAGTTCCACAAAGTAGCTTTTTAACAAAGGCACTAGGGGTGGCAGATGTTTTGGAAGATGAATCAGAAGCAGAAATCATTAATTGTTGTGAAATAATACAATTTGTCAAGCACTATGTGAAGAGCTTTATATATATTTTGTCTAATTCTCAAACCATCTTCTTGTGATAGGCATTATTGTCCTTTTTTGACTGACTGTGTCTCAGAAAGATAAAAAAAATTTGCCCTAAATTGTTGGGCTGGTTATTAAACCATCATCTCTCAGCTTCTTTCATATTTTGTTTTGTTTTGATACTGAGGATGGGCATCTGCAAATCATGTTTCTGTTTTATTAGTTGGTTAAACTCTTACAGTGCAGAGTTACTAGGGGGAAATTGCAAGCAGGAGAAAGTAAATGGAATACACTCCTTCCCTTGCTGTTGTTTTCTGTTTTTCTTCCTGTTTTCATTCTATTGCTTTTCTTTCTCCATGAATATCACCCCCAACAATGCTTCTTTGCCCCTGCAACAGTAGTTTGTTCCAATAACAGCAGTTGAGTTCAGTGTGCAGTTTTTCCCTCAACACCCATAGAGTCAGCCTTTGGAGAACCCAATATCAGCCAGATGGCTCCCCGTCTTTAAAGGTCTGGGATTCAGCTCCATGGGACACCTTCTCCCTAAGAGCTCAGGGACCTAGCACCATCTGAGTATCAGTCCCTCCTCAAAAATTTCAGCACTGTGGGGTCTGTCCTCCAAGTTTTAATTGTTAATAATTCCAACTTCTTCCTTTTATTTCTCCAGACTTAGAAATGACAGCTGTGTCTTGCAGTTACTATCTCTGTGATACCTTAGAGTTTTCTTTTTGTCTTTTCAGTATCTAATTAACAAATTTTATTGAATTAAAAATTCTTTATATTAATTTCTTTCTCTTTAAATAAGTGGTATAATTTTGGTCTCTTGGTTGGATCCTGAAACAATGATATAAAATCATCATCATCATCATCATCATCATCATCGTCATCATGATCATCACCATCATCATCATCATCACTATCAGCCTCCACATTTATTATTAAGTATATGTTTATAAGATGGTAGAACCATATTTTTTTATTTATATCAATGTGGCTGACTATGAGCTGAAGCAGAAATTTGTAGGGGTACAGGCAGCTCAATCTTGCTAGCACTGGTAGTGTTTATCAGCCCTGTCTTGACAAAGATTTTTAACATACAAATTTACTATTCCTCAAGGCCCAAAGCAATTCCAGTAAAGCTCTTTAGAAGGGCAGAGACCACGTTTATTTTTCCCCATTGAATCCATAGGGCCAGGAACAGTGTCTAGCAGTGTTGTTAAGTATTTAGTATGCAAGTATTGAACAAAGAATTGTATGAATGAATGAATGAATGAATGAACAAGACTCAGGTAGAACTTCACCTTTTCTAGTGGATGGATTCTAGAAACTGACTTCCTGGATTTCTGACCTTATTCCTGTTTTGCATTTCTACCACTATCTGAGACTCAAACCTTGTTCTGGATTTCAGTATGTTTGGCTGAGTCATAACAGCTGTTCTAGAACTTGTCAACCTTACACTTCTTGTTCCTTTCACTATTTATACCCGTTAAGCCATTGGCTGGGAATGTGCTTCCAACCAGATGGATCCTTGAACCATTCCATTACCATGGTCTGTGCCTGCTGCTAAGCTTCACTCTAGCTGTCTCTGTAGAAGTAACCTCACTCTGAACACTGGGAAATTTCTCTTTTTCATTAAGATTTGCACAGCAGCCGACCTCTTATGTTCTATACTTCCAGCTGGTAAGTTCCTCCTGTCTCTGCCCTAACTCCAGTCCTCTGTCCCCCCAGGATCCCATGGTTTTCTCACTGTAAACTTTTGGAGTTTCAACATATTCTGTGGTTAAGGTTACACAATGTAGGATGTTTATAATTCAGATATTTTAATTGGTGCTTATCATATGCAGCACAAGTCAAGAAAATAGACTTTCTCCTTAATCTCACCTTAGAGGTAAAATAAAAATCACTTTTGTGTTTCACATTTTTCTGGTTATTTTTTTAAGGCTTTATTAAACTTTTCCTGGAGTTTATGACTATTGAAACAAGGGTACATTAATATACATACACCTATATTTTGAATAAAACATGACAATATTATTGTCCCTCAAATTGAAGTAAAAAATGTATTTGTGCAAGATTTAAAATCATGTTTTATTTCCACATATTATTGTCTTTATCTTTTCTCTCTTCCATGCAAAGAACCATTCATGAGTCATATCACTTACTGACTTCTTTCTGATTTTGCTCTCTTTATTTATAATGTAATATTAGAGAGCAGTAGAAATTTCTGCATGATTCAGAATGTTGGATACTCTCATATATTAGGAACACAACATAACAGTATATCCTGTTATAATTTTTTTTATTAATAATCAGAGTTCTGGTTGTCTGGTTTTACCAGGAAGGTTTTCAAGGTGGAATGCCTTTGAAGTAACCACACAGCTGCTTCTCCCTTCTTTCCTCTATGATTACTTTTTCTTCAAAGGAATAAACAGGTAGTTGATTTTATGGTCAGAATTCTACAATGAGATCCATAGAGCAGAGATAATTTGAACACAGAGATGGAGTAGAACTACAAGGTCTACCCACAAGAGCAGACAGGGTAAGATTTTAGCAGGATATTATCCAACAAAGACTCAACAAATAGGTTATGGTTATCTGGGAAGTCTATAGCAGGTAGTAGGGACCCAGCATTGAGGTCAGGGTACAGGCAGTACTGCCTAAGACAACTGGAAGCCAGGCAGGGATTTAGGAAAAAAAGAGGCCCAAGTGTTAGAACAGAATTTGAGATCAGGGACTTAAGAGCCTAGGTTAGTACAGATTGACTCAATGCTAGGCCATTGAGCTATGGCTTAAGACTCTGAAAGTTTATTCACCAGTAACTGGAGAAAGCAATTAAGAGAAATAATTTAGGAAATAAGTGGGATACATAGTCAGTGAGTTGGGTCTAATTTTCTGTTGGGAGCCATTCTTGCTGAATGCCCTACAAACAGGGTTAAAGTTGCCTATAAGCTAGAAGTTTGGCTTAATGGAAAGAGTTGAACATTTCTTGCCCCAAGGAATAAGAGACAGAAAACAGGAACAAGAATGTTTTGAGAGAACTTATGTAAATGTCAGCAATTGTTAGAACATTTGTGGGTTTTGCTTTTCATGCATTTCCAAGGGTATAAATATGCTGTGCTTAATAAACTCAGGGCTCAGTATTCACTGTTAGCCTTCCCGACTCTATCTTTTGTCTCTCTTTTTTCTTTCTTTTCTCAATCCTCACTCCCCCTCTCGGGAACTGTTTAATCTTAGCTGGCTGGCTCTGGCAATTTTCCCACTGGGCAAGAGTTAGATACTGCTTAAGACAAAGGACTAAGATAGTACTCTTTCTCCAGATAATATCCCCTCCATTTTTTCTTTCTGATGATTGTGTGATGTTTTGGTGAGGGAAAAGAATTAGAAAATATCTGGGAAATCATTGTAATGAAATATTTGTGACTGTCAGGTTTGGTCTGTGGTACTACTTGTTCCTGAGGCATGGACAATAATTTATGGCCAATTCAATATCTTGTTTCTATAATTCACAGGTTCTCAACTAGGTATGATTTTGCCCTCTCTTTCCTCAACCCAGAACATTTGTCAATGTCTGGAGACATTTTTTTTTTTTGTCAAAACTGATGATTGGGAAAACGTTACTGCTGTTTTTCCATCTAGTGGGTTAAAAGGCCAGGGATGCTGTTAAATATCCTACAATGCACAGGAGCCCGCCATGACAAAGAATTATCCAGTCCAAATGTCAGCAGTGCTGAGGTCCTAAATATCAAATGGACTTTGTCGTTCTTTTTTATTACCTTGGGATTCTATGTCATTGTGGACATGTTTCTTGGCTAGTTATAATGCCTCTACAAACATTTAAAACTCATTTTGAATGTGCCATAATCATGTTTCAGCAAACAGTTCTCTACAAAGTCTCCACAGATTAGCATTCTCAAGCTATGTTCCCTCCTCTGTATGTGTGTGTGTGTGTGTGTGTGTGTGTGTGTGTGTGTGTGTGTGTGTGTGTAGTTCATAGTGGGGGAAAAGAATGACACTGCAGACCTTCACAGACAAACATCCACAAGAGATTAACACATGATCTTAACTTTTGAGGCTTTCACCATCTAAGCTACTCAATGAAATACTCTACCCAGGAATGCAAAGTGGTTCTCTTTTCTCTATAAGTTTCATGTTACAATGTGACCTGATGAATATTTTAAAATTATTATTAGTTCCTTCAGTGTGGTCAAAAGCAATATTACCTGGAATAAAATATTATTCTTGCAAGCTGATGTACATATTCTCTACTCATCCAGAAACAACCTAGAGACTTGACTTGGATTTCATAGTAAATATAAAAAATATGAAAAAATAAATATGCTATAAGTTGATTTACCTAAACACAAAAAACCTGGCTTGATTGATTTATTTCCCCTACTGAATTGATCCGTTTTTTTTATGTTATGCAGATACCACTGAAGTAGGACTTGAGTCAACTAATATCACAATTTTATGCAGTTAGTTTTTTCAAAGACTAGTGTAATATTTATTGGTCAGTCTCTATGTTTTAGTATTGTATTCCTCAAGAGTTGAATTACTGATGGTAAGTCAGAAAAGCCATTTTGGTAATTGCTGAAATCTTGAATGTATTGAGCCCGATTATATGTGGTTAATTCAAACATAGACCCTCCATGTACACAAGAGGCAAAGAAGACTGCTTGGCTAGCAGCCCCAAGGTGGACAGTAAACAAAGCATTCCCTGGGCTTTGCTTTCTCCCAAGGACACTTCTTTTTGCTCCTATGGGCACTATTTGCCCCTTTGGCCATTCCCATAGATATTATCTGCCCATTCTGCTTGAGGACATGGTTGGTCTGGTCCTCCTCAATGCTAGCTACGCAGCATGTTCCATTCTCATCTGCAGGAGAAGACCCTTGTTTTCCTAAATGAGGCAATTCCCCTCCCCTCTGCTCACATATAAAATCATATCTGCTCTTGGCCGGATGCCTTTTCCTACAGCTCCAACTGACCAAGTGCTGAAGCCTCAATGTATTATGAGTAATAAATGTCATGTCTCACTCTACTGGTCCTCTTGGTGGTTTTTTTGAATATCCAAGGCCCAGGTATAGGTTCCTGGCCTGACACTCCTGCGTTACAGACTATCTTTGTATTCTGCTATGTCACCAGCTGAAAGGGATGAATTTATAGAAGTAGGACACATTTCCATAACATGAATAATCAGGGTTGGTGACAAAATTATTATTAAACCACTGGGAATGAACACATTCTTATTATTTGATTGAATACTAAATATTGCCTTTTCAAAATAATTCAGTATGAATACTTTGATAATGAGGAAAGAGAGATGTAAGGAGGGAAAAATCTCATTTTCTCCTGGTACATTAAAAGGAAATTAAGTTTAAAATGTATAGAAGAACTATTTTAGAATATTAGCTATATTTCATCTAAATCTGTCTTACATATATTGAAGTATAATGTAATAAAAGTCAGATAGAGTTTGATTCAAATCATTTATATAAAAATAAAATATGTAAAGAAGCAGTTTATCCATTAATAAAAACTCCCGAAAATAAGTAAAATGCCTACTACAAACAGCAATAATTACCACCAAAACAATATTTGTCAGACTTTGAACAGTACCTGTCCCGACCCGCCGGACAGTCAACAGGGGCCCCAAGCACTGACAGAGAAGGGGGACAAGAAACGCAAAGAATGGAGACAAGACAGGCTTTCTGATCAACTCTCGTTTATTGTAGGTAGGGGTAGAGTATATAAAGGGGAGGATTTGCATAAGCACAGTTGCCTTGGATACCAAACCGCAGAACATTCCATTTCCTTATATGACCAAAAAATGCCAAAGGGTCCAGGAGAGGAGGGGGCTGCAAGGTCAGATTAGTTTAAGCAAATGGCTCAAGGGGCCCAGGGCATGTCAGGGCATGTCAGGGCAACTGACTTTATGCTGTCTATCCTATCAGATAGCACAGGGCGAGGCACACCCTGTCCCAAGGTGAAGTTGCCTAGATCTCAGATATGAGAGCCTTGATAAGAACAGCTCCCCACAAGTACCACATTTCTGAGTAAAGATATTTACTTTTCTATAAAGGACACAGTTTATACTTCTCAAAGGATGCTCATACCTCTAAGAACTTCAAGTACACAGCTAAGGTGCCATCATATATGAAGTACATATATGAAGTTCTTAAGTAAAGATTTTACGCATGAGAAATATAAAAGAAAGGAAACTGATTTTATTCATTCATCCATTGAATATGAATTAAGCCTCTGCTACATGAGAGGCAGTGCACTAGGCTCTAGTGCCACACAAATAAAATAGAGACAGAGTCCCTGTCCTCTAAACAACTATGATCTAAAAGAGGATTCAGGCAAATAAACTTAAAAGGCCATTGTGCCCGATTTCTCTCATTTGTGCCCTAGTTTTTCATCATCTGTTCTAGCTCTTCTTCAGTCAGTTCGGGTAGGGTTTTCCCTTAGGTCAAGATTGGATGTAATATCCTATTTTTCTCTTCCTACATCTTCCTTCCTCCTTAAGGGTTTCACATCAATCCTGGTTACTAATTGGGTTGTGATTCCCCTTGACTGCCTTCCCTGAGCTGCCCACATTTCATTAGCACATTTTATTAGCTTCAGTTTTCTTACTTCTTCCAGCTTCTCTTCCTCTTCCTCCTCACCAAAACTAAGCTATCTAGTACCCTATTTCTGTGGTTCACTCTATCAAGCGGTAAACTAAATAAGTATTCACTTAACTCATCTATTTGGTGTTCTTATTGATTATCAAAAAATATATCTAAGAATCTATGTAACATTTTAAATGGGAATTTTTCATGACTACAAATCCTTTATCCAAAACAAAAAGATGGGAGCAAGGCTAAAGGTATTGCCATTCAAAAGGTATAAGAGACATTTTTTTGGTTCCTCAGATCACACTATATAGGTAAGAGGTAAATGAAGAAGCGATGTAATCAAGATAGGTCAGTGAGAGATTGGAGCAGCCATACATGTGTCATAGGCAATTCTTTTTAGCACAATGGCCACTCATCCCATACATTTACCTTCCTCTATTTCTTAAAAAGACACCAGTTCTTTATGGTGCATAGCAGCATTGATGTATTGGGAATAATGTGAATTTTTGATTCAGACAGTGCTCAAATGAGAGTTTGAGATTTTATGAAAAACTAAAAATGAATGTGTGAATACCTAATATATTGTGTGGCTTCAGATATCAAATTTGTATTTTGATCAATATATATGCTTTTTATTCTTTATTTTCCTCCTTCCTTCCTTCACTAAAGGGATAGATAATACACAGTAGCTATTTTGCGAGAGTCTGAGTAAAGAAGATTTGTAGAGAGAGCAAAAAGTTGCTCGCAACTGACCTCCACAGAGCAAATTTGGAAACTGGCAGATCTGTGTTATTTCCTCAAAGAGGAGACTACATCTTAATTATACTCCTGGATGCAAGGGGTGAATGAATGCCAGTTGAATACCTCAGTCACTGTGAGATGGCGACATGAAATGGGTGTCCCTGAGAAAAGGGACAGAGACCTCCTCCAAGGTCATGAAGAAAGCCAACAGGTAGCATTTCAGGAAACTTCTGAGAGAGACAGGCTGCAGAGAGGAGTAATTATGGGTTGACTCTGAGGTGGGATGACAGTATGCATGTCTTTTAAGAAGTCAGCCACTGTGGATCGTCTCTAAAGGTCACTCTTAAAATTATGGATTCAAGCTCATTCTTTGAGCTTGCATTTATTTATTTATTTGTTTGTTTGTTTATTTTAAAAATAAAGCTTATTGGGGGTAACATTGGTTAATACAATTATATAATTTGTTGGGAGCCATTCTTAATGAATGCCCTGCAGACAGGTTTGGAGTTGCCTGCAAGCTAGAAGTTTGCGGAGCAGGTGGGCTTGTTTACTGAAGGAGGAAATTTGGCTTAATGTTGAATGTTTCTTGCCCCAGGGAATAAGAGACAAAAACAGGAACAAGGATGTTTTGCGAGAACTTACTAAAGGTCAGCGATCATTTGCATATGTGTGGGTGTTGCTTCTCCAAGGGTATATATATTCTGTGCTAAATAAACTTGGGGTGCAGTATTCACTGTTAGCCCTCCTGACTCTATCTTCTCTCTCTCTCTTTTAATTTTTTTTCTCAATCCTCACTTCCCCTCTTGGGAACTGTTCGATCTTAGCCGGCTGGCTCTGGCAATAATTTTCAGGTCTACATTATAATATGACATCTGTATATTCTATTGTGTATTTACCACCCAAAGTCCAGTTTCCTTCAGCTACTATATATTAAATCCCCTTTATGCACTTCATCCTCCCTTTCCCCTGCTATATTTGACCTCCTTTACTGCATCTACCTGTAATGGGTCATGAGAACTTATGTGTTTAAGATGGCGATGTGTAACGGGTCATGAGAACTTATGTATTTAAGAGGGCGATGTAAGATCTAAGATGGCGGAATGGAAAATTTTAAATTTCCCCAGCAAGGTAAACTGCAATCCCCTCCGACCACGAAGGGCGGGAATTCTCCGCCCAGACCTATTTGCTTGCTTAAAGGTCAGGCCAAAAACAGGCCATATGGTTAGCCAATAAGGAACTGCAACCTGTCCCGCGTGCGCCAAGTTAGCCCGCCATAAACCTAATATAAGGAACCCCATGCTAAGGCTTGGGGCTCTTGTTCTCATTGCTGCGGCAGTGGAGGCTTGAGCCCGGATTCGAATTCGTAATAAAATTTTCTTTTTGATTCTAATTCAGCTCTGAGGTCATCTTGTCCGGGTGTGGTCCGTAACATACCTACCCCCTCCTCTCCCACCGCCTACCTTCTCTCTGATAACCACTAGTCTATAGTCCATGTCCATGAATCTCTGTTTATTTGTCCCACTCTGTTGCTTTTAGGTTCATATCCCACATATGTGATATCATGTGATTTTTGACTTTTACTGTTTCGCTTATTTCACTTAGTATGATTATCTTGAAGTCCATCCATGTTGTTGCAAATGGCAATATTTCATCTCTTCTTATGGATGAGTAATGTTCAATTGTATATATGCACCACAGCTTCTTTAGCCAATCATATATCATAGGACACTTCGATTGCTTCCATGTCCTGCCACTGTGAATAATGCTGCTATGAACATTGATGTGCAAATATCTTTTTGGATATGGGTTTTCAAGTCTTTGGGGGTAAATACAGTAGAGGAATTGCTGGATCATATGATAGATCAATTCTTAGTTTTTGAGGAACCTCCATACTGCTTTCCATAGTGGCCATACCAATTTGCAGTCCCACCAGCAGTGTATAACGGTTTCTTTTTCTTTGCATCCTCTCCAACATTTATTATTACTTGTCCTGTTAATTATAGGTATTCTAATTGGTGTGAAATGGTATCTCATTGTGGTTTTGATTTGCATTTCTCTAATAGCTAGTGATTTTGAACATCTTTACATATATTTGTTGGCCATTTGTTGGCCATTTGGATCATTTTTATCTGTTTGTTTTTTGTTTTTATTGAGTTGTATGAGTTCTTTGTATAATTTGGATATTAGGCCCTTATCAGAGGTGAGGCTTGCAAATACATTTTTCTATTTGGATGGTTGTCTCTTTACCTTATTGATGATTTTTTTTTTTGCTGAGCAGAGCTTTTTAATTTGATGTAGTCCCATTCATTTATTTGAGCTTTTATATCCCTTGCTTTTGATCAAATTTGTAAAATTCTTTTTAAGTCTTTGACTTTAGTTCCTATGATTTCTTCTATATATTTTATTGTTTCTGTTCTTATATTCAGGTCCTTAATCTATTCTGAGTTAATTTTGTATGTGGTGATAGACAACAGGCTAGTTTCTGTTTTTTTTTGTTGTTTGTTTGTTTGTTTGTTTGTTTTTTTTGTGGGTGGCTTTTCAGTTTTCCCAGCACCATTTACTGAAGGGGCTTTTCTTTCTCCACTGTATGTTTTTGGCTTTTTTTTTTTTTTTTTGAAAATTATTTGCCCTTATAAATATGGGTTTTATTCTGGACTCTCAATTCTGTTCAACTGGTCTGTGTGTTTCTTTTGCTGCCGTTTTGATTACTGTCGCTTTGTAGTATGAGTTGAAGTTGGGGAGAGTGATGCCTCCAGCCTGTTTTTTTTTTTTCTCAGAATGGCTTTGACAATTTGGGGACTTTTGTGTTTCCATACAAATCTGATGATTTTTTGTTCTATTTCTTTAAAAAATGCTAATGGGGTTGCATTAAATCTGCATAATGCTTTAGGTAATATGGTCATATTAACTAAGTTGATTCTTCCAGTCCAAGAACACAGAATATCTTTCCATTTCTTTGTATCTTCTTTGATTTATTTTAATAGGATCTTGTAGTTTTCATTATACAGGTCTTTCACTTGTTTCGTTAAATTCATTCCTAGATATTTTATTCTTTTTGTTGAAATTGCAAAAGGAATTATTGTTTCCACTTCTTTTTTCCTGACACTTTATTAATAGAGTATAAGAACGCTATGGATTTTTGAACATTGATTTTGTATTTAGAGACTTTACTGTATTTGCTTATTGTTTTCAGTAATGTTCTTCTGGAGTCTTTAGTGTTTTCTATATAGAGAATCAGGTCATCTGCAAATAGTGACAGTTTGACTTATTTGTTTACACTGTGAATGCCTTTTCTATCTTTCTCTCGTCTGAATGCACTCATTACCACCTCCAATGTTATATTGAATAATAGTGGCAATAGTGAACAGCCTTGCATGGTTCCTGATCTTAGAGGGAAGGTTTTTATTTTTTCAACATTAAGTATAATGTTAGCTGAGGGTTTTTCATGGATGACCTTTATAATATTAAGATACTTTCCTTCTATACTGATTTTGTTAAGTGTTTTGATCATAATTGGATGCTGTATCTCATCAAAAGCTTTTTCTGCATCTATGGATAGGATCATATGATTTTTATTTTTAAATTTGTTTTTATCGTATATCACATTAATTGATTTGCATATGTTGATCCATCCCTGTGCTTCTGAGATGAAGCACACTTGATCATGGTGTATAATCTTTTTATTATGTTGCTTTATTCAGTTCGCTAGTATCTTATTTAGGATTTTTGCATCTATGTTCATGAGAGATATTGGTCTGTAGTTTTCTTTTGTGTATTAACTTTACCAGGTTTAGGTATCAGAGTAGTATTGGCCTTATAATATGAGTTGGGAAGTATTGCCTCCTCTTCAATTTTTTGGAAGAGTTTGAGGAGAATAAGTATCAAATCTTCTTTGGATATTTGGTAGAATTCACTGGTGAAGCCATCTGGTCCTGGACTTTTACTTTCTGATACCTGTTTCAATTTCTATACTGCTTATTCAGTTCTTCCTGATTCAGCTTGGTCCATTTCTTCTAGGTTATTAAATTTGGTGTTAAATACTTTTTCATAGTACTCTTGTATGATCCTTAGTATTTCTACGATGTCAGTTGTAATTTCCCCTCTTTCATCTTTGATTTTGTTTATTTGTGTCCTTTCTCTTTTTTCTTTAGTGAGTCTAGCCAGAGGTTTGTCAATTTTATTCATCTTCTCAAAGAACCAGTTCTTTGTTGCATTTATTTTTCTATTTTGTTTTGTTTTGTTTTGTTTTCAATTGCATTTAATTCTGCTCTAATTTTAATTATTTCTTTCCTTCTGATGAGTTTAGGCTTCATATATTCTTCCTTTTCTAGTTTTTTTTTTTAAATAAAGTGTTAGATTGTTTATTTGGGCTTATTCTTGTTTTTGGAGATAAGCCTGTAATAGTATGAACTTTCCTTTTATGACTGCTTTTGCTGTGTCCCAAATTTTTGATATGTTGTACTATCATTATCATTCATTTCTATGTATCTCTTGTTCTCTTTTTATTTCTTTATTTCTTCTAACCCTGTTATACTTCAGTAGCATTTTGTTTAATCTCCATTTATTTGTAGTTGTTCCTGATTTCTTTCTGCAGTTGATTTCTAGTTTCAAAGCATTATGATCAGATAATATGGTTGGTATGCTTTCAACCCTCTTAAGTTTGTTGAGGCTATTTCTGTGTCCCAATATGTGGTCGATTCTTAAGAGTGTTTCATGTGCACTATAGAAGAATTTATAAGCAGCTGTTTGGGGATGGAAGGCTCTGTAAATGTCAATTATGTCCAGTTGATCTAATGTGTCATTTAAGGATGTTATTTCCTTATTGATTTTCTGTTTGGATGATTTGTCCACATTCGACAGTGGGGTATTTAGGTCTCCTACTATAGTGTTTTGATCTGTTTCTCTCTTCAGTTCTGTTAGTAATTGCTTTACATATTTAGGGTTTCCCTGATTAGGAGCATAGATATCAATAAGTGTTATGTCTTCTTGGTGCATGATTCCCTTTATCATTATGAAGTGTCCCTCAGTATCTTTCTTTACCTGTTGTCTTTTGAAATCTATTTAGTCTAATATTAGTACCATTACTCTCATTTTTCTCTGAATGCCATTTGCTTGAAGTATCATTTTCCACACTTCCACTTTGAGTCTACATTTGTCTTTGGAGCTGAGATATGTCTCCTGAAGACAGCATATGGTTGGGTTTTGTTTTTTGATCCATTCTGCAAATCTGTGCCTTTTTATTGTTGAATTCAGTCTATTTATATTTAGGCTGATTATTGAAATATGAGGTCTTCTTATAGTCTTCTTATCTTTTGCTTTCTGATAGCTTGGTGTTTCCATGCTTCTTTTTCCTTGTGTTTCTGTTGTCTTTATTTTGGTTTGCTTTTATTGGTTTTTACTCTGGTTCTTCTTGTTTTATGTTATATACTGTAATTCTGAATCTTTGGTGTGTGGTTGTCATTACGAAATATGTAAAGAATAGTTATATACACACGTCATTCATTTTCTTCTGCACATGCTTATCTCCATTCCCCTTTGTGAATTTGGATCTTTGAATCTCTCCCCCCAACACTTTTCTGTCACTGTTATCTCAATTAGTCCCTATGTATGCTGAACATTTATTACTATCTTGTTATAATAATTCTCTTATTATTATTTAAGCTTACAATGCTCTTTTCTTAGTAAGAGTTGCACTCTTCACCTTCTATTTGCCTGATTGTCACTTTATTCCTAATTTTTTTTTTCATTTTGTTTTAGGTGAATTGACCCCTTTCATTATTTCTTGTAGTGCAGGCCTCATAGTAGAGAATTATCTCAATTTTTGTATGTCTGGAAAAGTCTTAATTTCTCCTTCATATCTAAAAAAGAGCTTAGCTGGATACATTTTTCTAGGCTGAAAGTTCCTTTCACTTAACAGTTCAAATATTTGATTTTATTCCTTTCTGGTTTATAAGATTGTCTTGAGAAGTCTGACGATAATCTAATGAGTTTTCCTTTATAAATTACCATTTTCTTTTCTCTGGCTGCCCTGAGAATCCTGTCTTTGTCATAAATTTGTGATAATTTATTACAATGTGTCTTGGTGAAGGCCTTTTTGAGTTGTGATAATTGGTTGTTCTGTCGACTTTTTGAATTTCAAGCTCCAGCTCATTTCTTGGTTTCGGCAAATTCTCGTCAACTATTTGTCTGAAAATGCTTTCTAATCTCTGTTCCTTTTCCTTGCCTTCAATAATGCCTATTATTCTTATTTTTCCTTTCATTATGGTATCAGCTAGTTCTTGTCTTTCTCTTTTATTATTTTTTACTCTTTGGTTTCTCTCTTTTTCCTTCTGATTTATTTCTAAATTTCTGTCTTCAATATCACTGATCCTTTTCTCCATTTGGTTGACTCTATTTCCCAAGCTTCTTGCTATTTTATTTTTCAACTCTTGCAATGTGTGTGTGTGTGTGTGTGTGTGTGTGTGTGTGTTATCTCCAGAATATCTATTTAGTTCTTTTTGAGAGTTTCAATCTTCTTTCTCTGCTCATGTAGGTTTTTTTTTCAATTCCTGAAATTGTTGATATGACTCATTTTAGAACTCACTGAGGTTTTTCAAAAGTACCATCCTGAATTATCTGTCATTTAAATAGAATATTTCTATGCCTGTAAGCTTATTTTATGGATTTTTTCTTTCTTTTTGAAATGTCTTGTTACCTTGTTTGTTTATAGTGTTTAATGAACTTTTTCTCTGCCTGGGAATTAATGGAAGTGTATTCTGCTGTTTTTCCAGAAAGAGGTTTTACTATATAAAGGTCTGTCTTTAGCCTGCTACAAAGAAGGTGCTTTTCTTTTGGTTTCCAGTATGTGGCATCTAAGCCTCTTGGATCCCTGCTTTATATAAAGCTTTAAAAATGCCTTTTTATTTTCTGATATATATTTAAGGACTCTCGCAACCCTCATTGTCAGTTCCTGTCAGTGTTAGCAACAATTTTGGTAGTGTTTGCTCAGATTTTCTTGGGGCTCTGTTGTGTTCCATCACAGATGGTATGGGGAAAGGAGCACTGTGGGTTGAGGGTTGGGGACTGTGGCTCAGCCTCATTTTTGCAACGATGGCTGGTAAAAAGTGACTGTTGTTTTTCTGCTGCTTCTCTGCTTTATGCCCTGATGACTGAATCCTGCTACCAGTGGGCCACAGGGAGCTCACAGCTTTTTCTGGTAGGGGTGTTCAGGAAAATTGCTGCTCCCTCTTTCCTCCCGCTTCTCTTGCAGGGAGCTCTGGAGGCTGCAAAAGGGCACTTCTTTATTTCTCTCAGTCCACTGCCGAACACCTGGAGTTCTGACTTGTGGTAGCTCTTTAGCACAGATTCCATGCTCAGATGTACTGGTGTGCAGTCTGGGTGCTTTTTGTTGAATTTTAGATGTTCAGCTTATTGTTGTTTTAATGGGAGAGATCTTGGGACATCTCTCATTCTGCCATGTTTCCAAAGATCTCTTTGAGCTTTTAAAAGTAGTATCCTGAACCTGTTTTGTTTGTCTTATTTGTTTTAATGACTTAGAACATGAGTTTAGTGCAAGAGAGTTTGGGAAACCTTTAGAGAAATAGAAAATCACTTATGTAGACACAGTTTTAAAGGAAATACAAGTCTTATGTTATTTTTGTTTATATAACTTAGGGCAGAAGTGGCTGAATTTTTTTTTGGCAGAAGGAATAGTGCATTTCTGGAAGATACTGTGTGGTTGTGGGTGAGATAGTGGAGGTAGGGTGTGAGCCAGGAACTGCTGTCATGACTGGGAAGAGAGAAAGGATGTTTGAAACCACTTCCTTGTTGAGCAGAGTGCCAGGAATAAAATAAAAAATAACCAGACTAAACTGAATCATAACAAAGCATTCTCTTCCTCTCTGCTGCCTTATGGAAGAGCTGGGGTGGGGTGGGTCATGGTGGTAAATGGCTGCTGTCCAAGACACTGCTTAGGAGGCTTTGGAAAGATAGCATTGGCAATGATTTCAGGGACAAGTGGATTTATTTTAAGTAGTTGGACACTACTTGAACCACTTGTAAGACAAAGAAGACACACTGGGCAACTTCTTGGGAATAGAAAGTCAAAGAAAGCATCTAGAATAGGACAACCAATGATGTAATCATGAGACAAAAATGAGAAGACATAAAGGGAACAAAATATTTAGGGGAGCTGAAGGTCCTGGGATTAGAGGCAATTCTAGGATAACTTCCAAAGGGTAGAAATGTGTCAACAATAGCTTGATGAAAATTAAGTATTTTATCAGACTAGCTGGTTGCTTCCCCAGGTAACCCACCCCCAGAGCTGCTGTTCTATCAAAACTATAGCTTTTTTTTTGGTCCAGGGGTTTCCTAAGTCTGTCTTTGAAGGCAATAATACCTTTTGGGTATTGAGACTCTTTTCTATCTTTCCAAGGAATAGAAATCATAATTGCATTTTTATTTTTTGCTATTTTTCCAGAATATCAGAGTACATTTTAAAAAAGTGATCTCTCAGAGCATTTGTTTTTGGATGTTTATGTAGCCAATCTTATTATTGACAGTGTATCAATAGTATTGTTCTATTTTGTAGCATAATTAAAATAACATTAGAATATACAACATGAAACATTGTCATATTTTGAGTACAAATGAAGTGACAAAATATATAAAGAACTTGTGATAACTTATTGTTTTTTAAAGAACAGAATTCAGTTTTTGATCCTACACTGGAGCTGTAATTGCTAAGTGTAATGCAGAAAAACTAACTCATCAATCCAGAGCTGAAAGAGATTAATGATATAGATAGGAAATCTTCCCAGGTGACACTCCTAGAGTGTGTCACAATATAGAGCCTATAAAATCAAGGGAAGCATGAGGAAGCCCAGTAAGAATGTAGACCAGGAGAGGGATGGAGTAGGCTGCCACTAAGGGTCAAACATTTGTTATTTTTATTAGTGAGAAATTTCAGTATTCCAAAAATCTCTTATTAAGGAGAGGAATATGAAGATCCTTCAGGGAAAACTTCCTCAGTAATATCTGCTGCTTCCTGTTGCTGGATCCTTTTTGCCTTCTATTGAATTGCTCCCTCAGGCATTTTTAATACTGTGCCCTGGATAAGATGGTATTAATAGAAAAAGTGAGTGTTTGGAGGGACTAGTGTCTCATCTGGAGAGTGAGATCATCTACCATCCCTTTCAGCACATTCTTGCCAATTGAGAAAGGATGCATATTTCTCCTCATGTTGATACTTGGGGATTTCATAGGAGCAGGGCAACATCCCAACATAATAGGATTATTGGAACCAGTGACTTTTCCATTTTTTAAAAATATTTGTTTGCTAGGGCTGCCATAACAAAATATCACAAATCAGATGGCTTGAACAACAGAAAATTATCTTCTCACCATTCTGGTGGCTGGGAGTCCATATCAAACTGCCAGGAGGTTTGCTTTCTTCTGAGCTTTTCACCTTAAACTGTAGATAGCCTTTTCTTTTGTGACACCACATAATCTTTTCTCTGTACATGTCCATCCTTCTGTCCCGTCCTCTTTTTTCAAGAACACCAATCCTATTGGTTTAGAGTCCCACTATTATGACCTTATTTAACCTTAATTAATTCTTTAAAGGCTATATCTCCAAATACAATCACATTGTGGGATAAAGGCTTCAACATATGGATTTAGGGAACATGATTTGGTCTATAGACTTTTTATGCAGCTTCTGTTGGTGGAGAACATCAGTGAAGATGTAGTAGCATGAGCAAAAAATAAATCTGACTATTTTTGAGCTATTGAGATTTTAGAATTGTTTGCTAAAGCAGTCTGACACAATCTATTCAATTTAATAATTATGGCTTATATTTTCTCTGAACTGAACAACAACATATTGTCCTGTTTAATAAGACAGGACAACTTTTAGTAGGGCCTGCATTGCTATGCACCTCAGGAAGAATGTTTGAGAATGATGATGCAGGTGAGGGGTAGCTATGCCAGAATATTTAATAACTATTTATTGAGCACACACTGAACCAGGATCTAGAGATACAGTAGTAACTAAGACACTATCTCCCTGGTGATAGCCCAGGAAAAGAAAGATGTTAAACCCATAAATTAGCATTTTATTACAATTTAGATAAGTAATAATAAAATACTACATTTTAATTTTTATCTTTCCATTCTTAGCTTCAAAGATGACTGGCTTCTTGTAAATCAAGATTAGTCTATCTAGAAATTAGATTATAGTTACTACACAAACACAGACAAGCACTGAAAGGATAGTGTCTTAGGCAGGGTGACTGTGAAATTAGATTAGCTTTTTTGTGGTCAGTGTTGGGAGTCACCGGCAAATAGATGATAAGTGAAGTAACAGGAATGAATATCACTCTTGTTGGGTGAGACTAATGGTCAATGAGAAGAAAACAGGAACCAGAGCAGAAGCCTGAGAATACCACCACTTAAAAAACAAGTAGAGAATGGGGTTCATTCAAAATGGTTGAGACAGAACCCCTTGAAGAAGTAGGGGAAAAAGTTGAGAGAGCAGTACTATAAGTACATCAATTAAATAAAGAGCATTTTCAGGAGTAAGAGGTTGGGGGCGGGCAGTCCTGCCAATAGTTAACTAACTTGAGAACTAAAATGTGCACGTGAAATTTAGCAACAAAGAGATCACCAGTGACTTTGATAAAAGTGGTTTTAATCATGTGGTAGACTAGATCCAGTAAGCTGAGGTGTGAATGGAGTTGAGAATATGGCCCTAAGGACATATACATCTCTTTCAAAAAATGTGACTATGAGAGGATTGAGGCAGAGTGATGGTTGGGAAGAAATAGAAATAGAAAGGTTTAAGGCAAGTTCTTATGTTTTAAATTAGGAAAAGCAAATACAAATTAATGATAACAAGGGGCAAGAGAACACTAGGAGTTGAAGATACAGAGCAGGGGAGACAATGGCTAGAACTGGGTCCTGAGATGATAGGGGCAGAAGAAGAAGGGTAACTCTTGGCCATGAGAAAAGGCTTTTTTTTTCTATTGTTATATAGGAAAAGATGAGAAGGTGACTGGAGGAAAGTTTATAGATTTGCAGCAAGCAAGTGAAGGTATTTATGTCTGATGTTGTGGTAGTGGTTAGTGCTGTTGACAATTATTTCTGATTTCTCCTACAGGGCATTTTATGATTGCACTTCCATGCCTTTTTGGAGTGGTCATGAGACTTATTTTAATCATTAAATGTGAGTAAAGTCTTCTAGATTGAAACATCTAGAATCAATGGGTGGTTTGTCACACTTTTTTTTCTTTTACTAACATGATTAATAGTATTCCAAAGAGTGGCTGCTCAATTAGTGAGGATCATGAGTGAGATCCAGAGCACAGAGCAGATCCAGGTGATATCCAATGAACATGTAGTATGAGTGAAAAACAAATCTTGATTTTTTTTAGCAAATGAGATTTAATGTAGTATTACCTAGTCTATTTGAACTATGATAGTGGCTTGTATTTTATGAGAAGCCAGTAGGGAAATCCTTCTAAGCTGAGCTCTAACATGAAATTATTATTAATTTTAAAGTCAACATAGCTTATCAATCACACTTAACAATTTTACATGATTTGTTGAAAGTGGAAGAAATGACTGACATGCTAATTTTTTTTACATAGAAGCAGTAATGATTCACAGTTACAACTGCACAAAATAGCTTATTTGAAGTGTGCAGAATACATACTTATGCTAAATAGTTTTTAAAAACTAAAGGACAAGCAGATTATTGACAAAGGAAAACTTTATTGCTAGAAATCTACTTTAGACTATTCCATTTCTAAAATACCATAGAATAAAAAATAACCATAATATGGAGAAATACACAAAGTGAGAGGACTTGTGGGTTCCCGAAAACATCAAGACTTGCTTTTCTTTCAAAACATCAAGGCACAGTTAGGAATATAAACACAAAGAAAAGATGGTAGAAGATCAATTCTTGATTTACAATAAAAATATGTAAGGCGCCATACAAGTCACATCCAGATGTGTCCTTGGTGAGTCCGGTGCTTCTTGCTGAGCAGTGCCAAAACTCACACTGGTGACAGCTGGCCTCAGCTACTGGTGTGGTCGTTGAGGCAAGTATAAGCACAGTATCTGAGAATTGCTTGTTGAATCTTAATAGGTAGCCCTAGAGAGACACAGGCTGGGGCTAAACTTGGCCTGAAGCTGAACCCCTTTCAAGACTGTACCACTGGACACCTATTACACAAAGTCACGCTAATAAGACTGGGAGATCTAGGAGCGTTGCTTAGTATATGGAAACAGACATGAAAAGGCAGACAAAATGTAAAGACAAAGATGCAGAAACCATATGAAAGACAGAACAGAGATCCAGAAATAATGGAATCAAGCCTTCTAACAGATGTGGAGTTCAAAACACTGGTTATAAATATGCTCAATGAACTTAAGGGAAAGAGTAGATGTACTCAGTGAGAACTTTAACAAAGAGATAAAAACATAAAAATAAAAATGGAAATTATAAAAGGGAATCAGTCAGAAATAAAGAACACATTATCTAAAATGAAGAGTATATTAGAGAAAATCAACAGAGTGGATAAAGAAGAGGATTGAACCACCAATGTAGAGGATGGAGAAGCCAAGGACACTCAATCAGATGGGAAGTAAAAAAGCCAAAACTATTGTTATAATTTAAGAAGCCTATGGGACAAAATCAAATGTAAAAATATTCGTGTTGTAGGGATACCTGGAGGAAATAAGAAGTTGAAGAGCTATTTGAAGAAATAATAATGAAAAACTTCCTTAACCTGGTGAAGGAAACAGACATACAACCCTAGGAAGCTCAGAGAGTCCCAAAGAGGATGAATCCAAATTGGTTAACACCAAGAGGTTAAAATGCCAAAGATTAAATACAAAGAGAGAATCTTAAAAGCAGAAAGGGAAAAGCAGTTAGTTACCTACAAGGGAGCACCTATAGGACTGGCAGCTGATTTCTCAAAAAAAACTTTGTAGGACAGAAGGGCTTGACACAAAATCTTCAATGTAATGAAAACTCAGGGTCTACAACCAAGACTACTTTATCCAGCAAAGCTATAATTTACAGTCAAAGGGCAAGTGAAAGGCTTCCCAGACAAAAATAAGCTAAAGGAATTTATCAACACCCAGCCAGTAGTACAAGAAATGTTGAAGAGAATTCTTTAAGAAGAAAAAAAATGTAGCAAAAACATGAGTTAGAATGATAAGAACTACATTTTTATCAATAAGAACCTCAAATAAAAAGAATTAACCAAAAGATACAGTAGCTGAGTTGATAAGAAAATAAGACCTTTATATCCTGTCCACAAGAATCTTATTTTAAATTAAAACACACACACAGACTAAAATGAATGACATAGAAACAAGATGTTGCCTTGATGGACCTAGAGGGTATTGTGTTGAATAAAACAAGTCAGATAGAGAAAGACAAAATACAACATGATTTCATGTATATGTGGAATCTAAAGAACAAAATAAATAACAACAACAACAAAAATGGAAATAAACTCATAGATACAGAGAATATTTTGTGAGCTACTAAATGAGAGGGAAGTAGGAGGGGATGGCAAAAAAGGGCAAAGGGTTTAAGAAGTACAAATGGATAGCTACAAAATAGACATGGATATATAAAATGTATAAGAAAAATAGTTAATGTTGTAATAAATAAGGGACAAGATGGGTACTAGTATTACTGGGGTGGTCACTTCATGACTTGTATAGATCTCTAATCACTATGGTCTACAACTGAAACTAATATATTATTGCATACCAACAAACTAATTTATTATTGCATGCCAACTATAATTGAAAAAAAAACCTGATTGAATTGTACAATGAAAATATAAACAGCTCATTATCTATTGTGTTTCAATAAAACTGGAAAAGAAATATGTGAAAGCTAGTGATTTTATAAAATCTTTTTTTTTAAACATCTACTTCCCTGGTATTTCTAGGTGGTCTCCCATTCAAGTACTAACCAGGCCCAACCCTGCTTAGCTTCTGAGATCAGGCAAGATCAGGCACATTCAGGATTGCATGGCCATAGACTATAAAATCTTTTAAACATAACTATTGTTCAGTTAAAAGCAATTTTACAACATAGGTCCCTACTCATTTATAAATACAGTTTAAAGAGCCTAGAGAGTTCTAAATACAAGTCTTATAACAACAATTTGATAGTAAGCAGCCTTTTTTGTTTTTATTTAACATCACTTAGAAAGACCTCTTAATGAGAAAGTCTTTGCAAGAAGGAAGAGGAAAAATTTATTTTTTACCTTAAACTTGATTGCTATCCAGAATCATATTGTATATGTTTAGTTGCTCAAATTGATTAAAAGTAAAAGAGAAGGTGACATCAGAAACATGGTGGAGTGAGAGATGTCCCCAGATCTCTCCCCTTGAAACAACAATAAGCTGAACATCTAAAACTCAACAAAAATCACAATACCTGCACACTAGCACATCTGAGTGTGGTATCTGCACCTAAGAGCTACCATAAGTCAGAACCTCAGGAATCAGGCTGTAGATTGGGAGAAACAAAGAAGTTATGTCCCACAGTGGAGCTGCCTGCAAGAGGAGGGGGAGGGGTAAGATGTGGCGGGATCCCTAAACAGCCCTGCCTATGAGAGATGTGAGCTTCACACCCAACTCCTCCACTCCCCGCATGTGTGACAGTGCCCAAGCATCAGAACATAAAGCAGAGAAATGGGGATGGCAGAGAAGTGGGGACAGAAAGAAAAAGTTGATTATAATCAGTCATGGTTGCAAAACATGGGGCTGAGCCACAGCCCTTATTCCCCAACCCAGAAGACCCCCTCATCTCATATTCACCAAAACAGAGCACTGCAGAGACCAAGAGAAATCTGAGCAAATGCTGCTGAAACTGTCATTAACACTGTCAGGGACTAAGACTCAGGGTAGTGAGTGGAATTGAATACCTATAAGAAAAAATAAGGCATTATTAAGACTTTATATAAAGCAGGAATCCAAGAGGATTAGAGGCAACCTATTGGAAATCAAAAGAAAAATGCCTTTTTTTTTTGCAACAGGCTAAGGACAGACCTTTATATAATAAATCTTTCAGAAGAAAAAAAGTAGAATACACATTCAGGTGGAAAATAGTCCATTAAACACCATGAACAACAAAGAAAACAAGGCATCTCAGAAAGAAAGAGAAAAAATACCTCCAGAATAAGCTTACAGGCATTAAAATATGTGACTTAAATGACAGAGAATTCAGAATAGTACTTCTGAAAAAACTCAATGAGATCCAAAATAATTCAGTTTTAGGGATTAAATAAACAACTAGATGAGCAGAATGAATTCTTTAGCAAGGAGATTGAACCCTCAAAAAGAACCAAATAGAACTTCTGGAGATGAAGAACACACTGCAATACATGAAAACTAGCAAGCTTAGGAAATAGATTCAACCAAAAGGAGAAAAGGATCAGTAACATCAAAGACAGAGTCTAGAAATAAATCAGAATAAAGGAGAGAGAAACTAAAGAATGAAAATATAATGAAAGAGAATTACAATAACTAACTGATACCATCAGGAGAGGAAACATAAGAATAATGGGCATTCTCAAAGAAGAGGAAAAAGAACAGGGATTAGAAAGCATTTTCAGACAAATAGTTGTTGAGAATTTTTCAAATATATGGAATGAGCTAGAGTTTGGATTTTAAGAAGTCAACAGAATACCCAATTATCTCAACTCCAAAAGGCCTTCACCAAGACACATGGTATTAAAATTATCAAAAATCAACAACAAAGACAGAATTCTCAGGGAAGCCATGGAAAAGATGATGGTAACCAATACAGGAATATCCATTAGATTATCATCAGTCCATTTAGTACAAACTTTACAAATCAGAAAGGAGTGGAATGAAATATTCAAAGTATAAATTAGAGGAATTACCAGCCTAGAATATTGTATCCAGCAAAGCTCTCTTTTAGATATGAAGGAAAAGTAAAGACCTTTCCAGACATACAAATATTGAGGAAATTCTCCACTCTGAGGCCTGCATTACAGAAAATATGGAAAAGAGTCAGGTCTCCTAAAGCAAAATGACAAAAATATATATATAACTAAGACTAAGGTGACTAGCAGGAAGATAGAAGCAGAGGAGTGCAACCCTTACTAAGAACAGGGCATTATAAGCTTAAACAATAAAAAGAGATTTGCTATAGCGAGATAGTAATGAAGGTTCAGCATACATAGGAATAAATTGAGACAAAAATGACTGAAAAGGGGAGCATAGAAAGATCCAAATTCACAAAAGGAAATGGAAATAGGCATATGCAGAAGAAAATAAATGACTGTATATATATATAATTATCATTTACATATTCATAATAGTAATCATACATCAAAGATTCTGAACTGAAGTATATAATATAAAACAAGAAAGACCAGAGGGAAAACCCACAGGGCCAACCAAAATAAAGAAAACAGAAACACAAGGACAAGAAAGAAATGGAAACACCAAGCTACCAGAAAGCAAAACATAAGATGGCTATAAGAGGACCTTATATTTCAATAATCACCCTAAATGCAAATGGGCAGAACTCATCAATAAAAAGGTATAGAGTTGCCGGTTGGATCTTAAAAGGAAACCAAACCATATGCTGCCTATAAGAGACACATCTCAGTTCCAAAGACAAATATAGACGCAAAGTGAAAGAGTAGAAAACAATATTTCAAGCAAATGGTGTTCAAAGAAAAGCGGGAGACCGGTACTAATACTGGATGAAATAGACTTAAAAATAAAAAAAAAGGTAAAGAAAGAATCTGGGGGACACTTTATTATGATAAAGAGAATCATGCACCCAGAAGTCATAACACTTATTAATATCATCTATGCTCCCAATAAGGGAGCCTAAAAATATATAATGCAATTACTAACAGAAATAAAGGGGCAAACAGACGAAATCACTATTGAAGTAGGGGACCTAAATATTCTACTGTCAGATATTGACAGATTATCCAAACAGAAAATCTGTAAGAAAATAGTATCCTCAAGTGACACATTAGACCAACTGAACATAATTGATATTTACAGAGCCTTTCATCCCAAAATAGCTGCTTATATATTCTTCTCTAGTGCACAAGAAACATTCTCAAGGATTGACCACATACTGGGAAACATAACCTTAACAAATATAAGAGGGTTGAAATCATACCAAACATATTCTCTGATCATAATACTTTGAAGCTGTAGATCAACTGTAAAAAGAAAGCAGAAGAAGCACAAATACAGGGAGATAAAACAACGTCCTCCTGAAGAATGACAGGAAAGAAAGAGAGATCAAGAGATACATAGAAATGAATGATAATGATAGTACAACAAATAAAAAATTTGGGGATATGGAAAAAGCAGTCATAAGAGGAAGGAACATATTACAGGCCTATCTCTGGAATAATAATAATAAAAAAAAAACAGCCGAAATAAACAACCTACTGCTTCATCTTAAAAAAAAACTGGAAAAAGAAGAACCAATGAAACATAAATCAGCTGAAGGAAACAATCAAAATTAGAGCAGAATTAAATGCAGTTGAAAACAAATCAAACCATACCAAACCAAAACAAAACACAATAGAAAAAATAAATGCAACAAAGAACTGGTTCTTTGAGAAGGTGAATAAAATTGACAAACCCCTGGCTAGACTCACTGAAAAAAAAAAAGAGGACATAAATAAACAAAATCAAAGATGAAAGAGGGGAAATTACAACTGACATTGTAGAAATACAGAGGATCATACAAGAATACTATGAAAAAGTATTTAACACCAAATTTAATAACCTAGAAGAAATGGACCAGTACTTAGAAAAAAACAACCTTCCTAGGCTGAATCAGGAAGAACGGGATGATCTAAATAGACCAGTCAGCAGTATAGAAATGGAAACAGTTATCAAAAACCTACTAAAAAGTAAAAGTCCAGGACCAGATGGCTTCACCAGTGAATTCTTGTGGGAGACTCATAACTCTGTTGCTAAGCTCTCGCTTTTCAGATCAGCTTGTTCCAGAAGCACCTGACTACAAGGTGTTCCAGCCCAGCCCTGCCTGAATCTCAGAAGAGGCCAAACCACGGAATGTTCCATCGCCATTGTTTAGCTTTGTAGCCCATCCCTACTGCATACTTCTCCTAACTTTTACCATTCCTCACC